>OY992525.1:3792879-4108097 GCA_963921215.1 Scoparia ambigualis
GTTATATTTCTTCTGTGTCCCGTATTTGGAGGATAAGATTTATACAGAACCTAAAATTGTAGTTGATTATTGGGCACTCTAGCTCCAAAATGAGCGAATCTTACCATGTTTCTGGAGCTGAATAGATCTAAGGAAGAACGGAACGGATGTAATCCATAGTGTATTATTGGGAATTCTGTCAACCGGAGGTAATTTATTTTCAATTCTCCAAAATGCGAGACGGAATCAGGGCATGGCTATTTGATCGCCGATTTTTGGGTCCAGATCAGAAATGCAGTGATTTGCTGGCTCTGGTTTAGGATATTCATATCGCCCGCCGTCATATAAACGTGCGTTGACAAATTAATCGATTGTGACAAACGCAATAAGCAGATAAGGCAGCAAGGCCGCGTTATCCGTTTTAATCGTACGTTATTTTTTTGGTTTTTCTTTTTGGACCATGAAGTTGATTTGGACCTGCGTGTTTTGTGGCGGGGGCTTATTAGCCTTCACAAGTGCCGTCGAGTTCTATGAATTGGGCCATATTATGTAACTGTAGTGGGACTGTCATGGACTCCTTAGATTACCTCTTAGCTACTCATGCGATCCTAGTAGACAAGTTATATATTTTAACCCACACCAATTTACTACTCCACATGTGCTCAGCGTGGTAAGTAGGTGGTGAGCCTATCGCCGTTCTATGCTGTTGGATGTATGAATGCAGTCTTTAGTCCGTTAGTCGCCTTTTACGACACCAAACACTGACTCGATGCGGGTTGGTTTTTAAACCTTCGATCACATATAAAAAATTAACCGTGTCGTGTAGCGTTGAAAGAATACTACCACCCCCTCTCTTCTCTTGGGTGTCGTAAAAGGCGACTAACGGACTAAAGACTGCACAAACAGCCAACAACATAGAGCGGCGACGGACTCACCAGTCACATTGCCCGTGCACATTCCAGATGCCTAGATGCGACTGGACTGAATTGGATAAACGGCCACTGGAAATAAATCTAGGGTGCATGCACTCTGTTAGCTGATTGAATTTGATTAGTTAGCCGGCATAAACGTCCCACTGCTTTGCATACTACTTCCTACGTAAACTGGATAACATGAAGATTTTATCTTACCTTAGTTAGAACCGCGTTCGTGTGTAGCGACTCGCTAAAAGAATACTAGCAACCCCTCTCTTTCCTTGTTGGGTGTCTTAAATAGGGACTGACATACCCATGACGTCATACCGAAAAATAACGGTTACCGGAATATTCCAATATCCAAATTTATTTCGGTCCCGTAATTTTGAGTACCTACTTATAGAAATAAAAAAGGTTTATTTCGGTATTAAAGAGATAGCTAACAAACATTTCAAGCATAAACGACTAACATCATGGTTTTTCTCATCAATTGGCATTAGTTTGCTTTGTTCTCGAGATCAAATCCCCTCACCCCGCGCCTCTTAACTGTCAATGCAACGTTTTTCTCAACTTTTGTCAAAATTAAATAACGATATTAGCTTTACCTCTATTTTATTAAGGTACTTAGACTTATTTTATACCGCGTAACCTTATACCGTAACCGCTTTCACTCCTTGGTCGTAAAAGGCAACTATAGGACTAAAGACGGGCACAACAGTTTAACGTGTCTGTGGAAAAGTTGACAAGATCGAAGCCGCTCTAAGCTAAGCTAAAAAGCTAGTAAATAAATAAATACGGTTGAAAGCATTCGTAATTTGTTACCTATATCACAGAATAACTAATAGTACTACGTACAGAAGGTTCACTCTCTAACGACTTTCACACGAAATTAAAACTTATCGTGTGACCCGAGCGTTTATATTCTGCTAAGCAACGCCGACTCGATATCGATGTGACGTCATGACGTCACAGAGCGTAGGGTTTACGCCCGCGCAGGGGTTACGAGTGTTGCGACTCGTATGGCGTGCGGCAACCTTTACTGCCATATGCCTAGGCGGCCTGCCTGGGAGGCGCGCCAAACGAACGTATCTAAACTGCGGAGTGACACCCTCCCTGCCTATATTTAGATTTTGTAGACATAACTAAAATTTTAGTTTTTCTAGTTTATGTCTGGAGCTGCGCCTCCCTCGTGCTGGTTCCACAGAATACCAGCGACATGTAAATGTCTGAGTGGCGACCATTTCAGTTGCATAATGCCTACATGTTATAAGTCTAAGTTGAATTGTCATATTTATCCTCCTAATAAGTTTTTTTTTTATTAATGAATGTCACAGTGTAAGAATTATCGTCACCGGTTTAAAAGCACCCGCTGAAGTAGACTGCATACTTTTTTGGCGGCTCAGTCGTAGGAGCAGCCAAAACAACGCACCGTTGACCCCCTAAAGGTGAAACTACATCAATTAAAACTAATTATTCACTCAACATGATAATTTTACAGTCATTTTTTGTCCTCCATTTGGCATGAGTCCATAATTTCAAGATTCCAGAAACCCTTCGTCCTGAATGACAATGAGGTCGCTGTTATGAAAGTTATTGAAGGAGCTCTTATATACATCCTACTAATATTATAAATGCGAAAGTTTGTGAGTATGGATGGATGTTTGTTACTCTTTCACGTAAGAACTACTGAATGGATTTGGATGAAATTCGGCATACAGATAGTTTATAACCTGGATTAACACATAGGATACTTTTTATCCCGATATTCCCACGGGAACGGGAACCACGCGGGTGAAACCGCGAGCGGCCGCTAGTATATAATATAATCACGACTCTCCGAAGGGTTAGGGCGTCGCCAGCCGACGGCCCAGGGCGGGGCAAGCCAATATAAATGATAGATGCGATTGTAATAAGAACGCTGCAATATTCCATTGTGTAAACTCTACAACCTCTTCACTGTACATAGAGCAGGGTTCGAAATTATCAAGATAATTACGCTTCTTGATAATTATCCGATAATTATCACCAGTGTAACAAATTCATTTGTTATATTATATTGTTTCATAGGAAATTATTAATAGAATATAAAATATTTATGTATTGCGAGTATGTATATTTTGTTTATTAATATATACGTATTATATGTTATAATATTTTTAATGGTCTCATCAAACTTTGGTCACCGCAGATAATTGCACCTACCATCAATGACCTTTTATAAATAGACTAGTTACACCTGAACAAATTGCATTTAAAAATGGCGAAATGGTTTCTATGACGTAATCACGTCGAAAGGGAAAGAAAATAAATGCAATCATATCATTAGCCTATTGTTAAAAAGAGATAAACATATATTTTAACTTTTGTATACTCTTTAAGGTAGTTGAGTTGACCAATGAGCTGATTGAATTTATGCGCCATCACGGCCGCCATTATTTTCTCTCTTTCACTCTTACAGAAACGTCTCTCTCTTACATAGTACATGCGTCTCACTCATGCATATCGAATTGGCAACAGGGCAAATGTCCTCACTAAATGAAAATTTCTATTTTAAATTTATTTTTACAATAATTAAGAGTGAAATTAAAAAAATCTTGTTTCATGGTTGCAGTATAATTTTTACAATTTCTGTATACACAGGAAGGCCTTTTATCCAAATAACAACACAAAACTTATAACGGTAACGATCGTATTGACGTCACAATGACTGACGTGCGACTAAATGAGGTCCAGGCAATTACCTGGATTTGTTCTAGTCACTACGGAGGGCGGGCAACGTACTCGTATCTACACATATAATATCATTGCCTACCATGTCATCTCTGCACCACCCTATGGTTGACTGGTAGAGAATGCCTCAGGCATTAAGTCCGCCATGTAATGTTATGTTGCAAAAGTTAAAATAAAAATAAATATAGAAATTCGTTTGTTTCAATTTTTTTTCAAATTTAACAAAAAATATATATTTAAGTTAAAATAACAATGACACTCGAGTTTTCTCAACGTTCCATAATCAGAAGTGATTTTTTCTTGTTATGGTAATTCCCACAGCGCGGCACGTTTACACGCGTACTATTGACACTTACGTTCGTTCGGATATACGCAAGTCCGGAAACACACGTTCAAATACTTCGAATGCAGTTCACTTTGACGAGCGCAAATTTTTGTTATTATCAATCGATAATTATCCATCTGTTATTATCACGATAATTATCATGATAATTATCATTAATAATTATCATGTTAAAATACTTCGAATGCTGTTAGTTCACTTTCACGAGCGCAAATTTTTGCTATTATAATTATCCATCTGTTATTATCACGATAATTATCATGATAACTGTCACTTTCTTCTTTCTTTCTTCTTTCTAGTGTCGAACAGCGTTGAAAATTATTTAGCAGAATACCAATGGTACGCTCACCGCTGTTGCAGCCGCTGCTACCAACGGTGAAAACGGAAAAATTGGCTGTTTTCTATTAGCAGTTGTTCAAAATATTTTAGATATTTCGCACTGAAATTTTCAATGTGTTTTACATAACGTATTGTGTGAGGTGATGAACGAAGCCAAAACACGATTAGAAACATTTTGCTCGATAGAAAAAAAAAAACATGAAGTTTTCTCTAAAATTTCATCTAAATGCACATTACGATTACGACCCGACCGTGTTTTACAATAATAACATATAAAATCATAAACACATAGGTATATTTTTACCTTATCGATATTTTGACAGAGTTGGATTTTAAAAAAATAAACATTTTTATTAAGTTTTGATAAAAATGTGAATGGCGCTTACGAATTACCGCTGACCCCGCCAACACCGGCGAGGCCCCGCGCAACATCGAAATTTTCGCTGACCGCCTTACTAGGCTTGCCAACTCCAAAAAAGGCATTTCCGGAATTACCCAGCTCGACATCCGGGACTTGGGTATATTACGTGGGACACAATCATACAAAACGCATATAAAATGGTTATTAAAAAATACATAACTATATATTTTTTTAACATTTAATAAAAAAATCAATGCAAATGCCTAACCCGAGGCGCGAAGGTAGTTGATACTAGATAGATTATTATATCATATTATCACTGATTTCCGGGACAAAAAGCGTCCCGCAAGGGGTCACGGCGGGACAGCCCAAAATTGACCCAGATGCGGGACGTCCCGGAAAATCCGGGACGGTTGGCAAGCCTACGCGATGTTTGCGCTTAGAGAATCGCAATTCGCACGGCTGTTCCGCTAGATTTTGTTTTAAAATTGTGTATCAAGTTTTCGTGTGTGATCGAAGGTTTTTTTTTCCTTATGTATGTATATATACATCTATCATATATCTGAAGTATATATACATCGAGATCTACGCAGCCTATCATGTTACATGCCGCCGGACAGGGCGACCTTGACGCCGTGTTTTTGCTCAAATTGTAATTCTAGATCCTGCAGAAATGTAATATCTTTGTTTTGCTTAAAGACCTAAAAACTCGGTGTGTGTTTTTGTAGCGAACTATGGTAGTCTAGAGCCTAGACGGACACTCGCCTCTTTGGAAATTGTACTCTTTAAATCACTTGCAAATATTTAGCAGTTCTCTTATTTTTAAACCGACTTTAAATAAAAGGAGAAAGTTCTCAATTCAACGAATTTTTTATAAAAGAACTGATTAGCAATTCTCCTAATATTAAGCAATTAGTTTTTCTATTTTTTTTTTAAAGTAGTTAAAAGTAACAATTCTCCTAATTTTTTTAATAAATCATTGGCCCTAGTGGCATAGCTCGGTATTAATATTATAATTTTCCATTTTTTTTGTTTCGTTTTATGTCATTGGTAAAATCCTATCAATGCGTTTGTTATAACATACCTATTTAGTTTGTCTACATAGCACAGATACGAAAACAGACTGATAATATTAGTGTCACGTACCTGATAACGATAAAGTATTGTTGACCTCTTTGTGAAGAAGACAAAGGATCGTGTCAGGAATGAGGGTTGGATTTTTAAGTGTTACTGTGCCAACAAACGAGCACATGGTGCGATCGTCAACTCTAAAGTCAACTTCTAAAATGTCCTCTGTCGCTACCAAGAGAACTCACTAGAGAAGTGAGAGTGCTCAGTACTCCACTGGAGTACAAGCACACTTACTCTCATACGGAACCCATAAGGGAGCCTACCCAGTTCCCAAGTCCTACGTGGATGGATGGACGGACCCCACAGAGTAGGTACTTTGTACCTCAATAATGCTACCTTTTGTTGAGTAGTAGAAAACTTATCCCGCCATCTAGGGGCCGGTAGCTGAAACTCTCGTTTTATTCGTTCATTGCGTTTAGTTACTTAAAGATTTTTTACATGTTTTTAGTTTCAATTCAATGTTTTTATTATTGAAAGTTCACTTTTGAGGTAAAAAATGATACAAACATACACTACTATTTACTATTCGATGATTATTTTAGAATAAATCTAGGTTTCATTGAGTAATTTTCATAATAAAACGCAATTTCATGATACGTTTCTAAGTCATCGGTCACTATCCGGTCTTCATGGAATGGACAATATTACGCAATTCGAATTAACATGTTACGATCGATCGTCAATTCTAACGATTATCCATCCATGAACAACCTTACGCAATCGCTCTTCAGAAGTGCGACATCCAGGGGGTTGTGTCTACTAGTTTTCCAGACTAGTACCATGCCAGCAGCGATGATGCCAGAACAAAGCTGCTGACTTAAGGTTGGATCACACATATTAGTGAAGTCACAGTTCCGACTTCCGACACAGTACCGGCACAGTCCTTTTCATACATTCTCTATGAACGCATCCCCACTTGTCAGTGGTAATGCTCTCAGTGTCAGTGCCGCCACCGGCAAATCACGGACGTATACGTATTGACAACGTTCATAGAGAATGTATGAATGAATATTTCGCACTGTGCCGGTACTGCGTTGGAATTCTGTGACTTCCTGATATGTGTGAAGCAACCTTTAGAGGGAAACTCACATTCCCCGCAGGACTTTTCGCTTCAGGTCCCACCGACACTGCTACTAAGCCTCGCTCGCTTGAGAGACACCGAGGACGAAGGAGGGTATCACGCGCGCACGCACACAGAAGCTACAGCTCTTTTACCTCTATGCCGTTTAATTTAACTGGATCCAGTAACCTTCAAACCGGAACCCTGCAATGGCAGCAGAAGTTCGGCATCCGTTGTATTCTGGCCGGACTCCTACCACTTACCACTTTTTATTTCTTGCAACTCTAAGATCTATCCCTTTTTGGTGAAAGTGATGGATCTATGAGGCGACCTAACTAAAGATGTTGATGACTTCATTCTATTGAGGAGCGGAGCACATGTGCTGTAGACTGTAATATTGGGAACATTAATAGGCTGAGATGAGAAGAGGTATTGTATTTGCTTGTCAGCTGTTCCTTGCATTTTGGTTGAGTAGGTAGGTGCTTAAGTTTGTAAGGAGTGGAGTTTTGTAATCTTGCATTAGGAGAATTGCTCAATTTGCAAAATCGCAACTCGAACTGTCAGTCTAGATCTTTAGTGTGGTACACTACACTACTAATCCTACTAATATTATAAAAGCGAAAGTTTGTAAGTATGGATGGATGTTTGTTACTCTTTCACGTAAAAACTGCTGAATGGAAATTCGGCATACAGATAATTTATAACCTGCTTTAACACATAGGATACTTTTTATCCCGATATCCCCACGGGAACGGGAACCACGCGGGTGAAATCGCGAGCGGTCGCTAGTACGTATATACACATAATCACGACTATTATCCCCGAAGGGTTAGTCAGAGACTAGCCAACGAGGACCGCAAAAGCAGCCCTCTGTCATAGTCCACTTTTCCCCAAATAGCGACTGCACAAGTTCGCCGCTCTATATGCTGTTGTTGTATGCGTGCAGTGTTTAGTCCGTTATTCGCCTTTTACAACACCCAAGGTAAGAGAGGGGGTGGTAGTATTCTTTCACCTCTACGCGACGCGGTTACTGCTAATAACACGATGGTAGTGAATCAGTTCTACGCCTATTCTCGGATCCTGTGTATTTAAATTCAGCACTTACTGAGCCGCGACGCTCCAAATGTCTCGCGATTGTTACGCGCTATTTATAACGATACGAGATTACGAAATCGAGAACAATACTATGCCGATGGTGACTTAGTGTTGTGTGTAATGCGTAAGTATTGTTATTTTATGCGTGCTGTGCTAGTTAGCTACTTAGCAGCTCATTAATAGACTATTACCGCCCCATTACTCCCCTTGGGTGTCGTAAAAGACGACTAACGGACTAAAGATTGCACATACATACATATATGGAGCGGCGAACTTGTGCAGAACATTTATGACAATCTGATAATATGTTCATAAAAATATTGAAATGTTTTCAAAAAACAGTGATATTCACAATTTATACACGCGAAGTAAGAACAAATTAGTTGTACTTTTAAATTATACTATATAGGCTTCTTATAATAAATAATTCTTTAAGGGTCTGTGTGCAAAGATGTTACAATCTGTGTGTACTATTTTACATATATATATATATATATATATATGTATATATATATATATTATTGATAAATTTGAAATCAAAGAAAAGCTTTATAAAAAAACTTATTATAAAGTGTCAGACTACACAGAAGACAAAACAGCTTGGCTCTGAAATGCTCCAAGTACTCTGCTGCTACTGCCACAGTTAAAAAACGTCCTGAACGGGTGGTAGGTTAAAATATTTGAACAATTCAAAGTACTTATTAATTGAGTTTATTGAATAAATATATTTCGAGTTTAAAAGGCGACTAACGGACTAAATACTGCACATACATCCAACAGCATAGAGCGGCGATGGGCTCACTAGTCACCACCGGTCACCTTATCCATTTGATTTGTGCTACAATTTCAACAAGTTACAAGCGTCTAAAATAGCCTTATTAATTATGCATTCTGCGCCACCCACTGCAGAGCGTAGGCCTCCATCATTAATCCGGTGAGTGTTGAATTGTTTAATAAAGGAATATCAATCGTTTTACGAATAGTACATCTCACAATTGTCACTGCTTGGATTGTCGACTCTGCCACCACATATTCAAATCCCTAACTATGATCCAAAAGAGGCGTCCGTGAAGGCATAACCAGCGGGGGGAAGGAACCGGATTACAGTGGTACACCTAAGCGTCATACAGGCAAACCGAGGCCCGGCAGTGGGAGGTTTATATGCTGGTGATGATGATATTTGTACGGGCTACCTTGACCCAGGTTATACGGTAAGTGCCAGACGTCAAATCAAACTTGTACAGGGGACCAACTACGTTAGGCCTTGACGCTGAATTAGAAACCGCCGAAGCGCATTCTTCATTCGGTTCTCATAAGACTAGCGTCTCAGGAGAGTGGTCTGAACACGTGTAGTTCAGACTCGCGCAGAATACCATCTGTCTTGGGTCTAAACGCCAAATTAGTACCGGCCGAAGCGCATTCTTTAGTACTCATAAGACTAGCGTCTCAGGAGAGTGGTCTGAACACGTGTAGTTAAGAATCGCGCAGGAGATCATCTGTATTGGGTCTTGACGCTGAATTAGAACCCGCCGAAGCGCATTCTTCATTCGGTACTCATAAGCCTAGCGTCTCAGGAGAGTGGTCTGAACACGTGTAGTTCAGACTCGCGCAGGATACCATCTGTATTGGGTCTTCACGCCGAATTAGAACCCGCCGAAGCGCATTCTTCATTCAGTACTCATAATACTAGCGTCTCAGGAGAATGGTCTGAACACGTGTAGTTCAGACTCGCGCGGGAGACCATCTGTATTGGGTTTTGACGCCGAATTAGAACCTGCCGAAGCGCATTATTCAGTACTCATAAAACTCTACGTTGGGGTAGACTAGTTCTGGAGAGGAGACCGCGTATCGGCAAGCGTAGTGTAGGACTCCCTCAGACTAGGTGGAGCGACGATCTTCGCAAGGTGGCTGGCAAGAGCTGGATGAAAGTAACCGCGGATCTTGATCTCAGTGGCGTGCTCTTGAAAAGATGATGATAATGAAAAAGACACGTGTGTCTCTCATGGACGTCCACTCTTGGGTAGTATAAGGCTATTGACTTTAGTTTTCACTGCATAGCAGGCATTTCAGCGGTGTCATTCTGTATGGCTTCATGCCAAGATTTCATTCGCCGGTACTGAACACGTGTCAAACCTTATTTGTATCTGATGACGTCGGCCGGTAAACAACTCATAATGTAAACATGCACGATGAATGGTCATAGTGGTATGTACGAACAGAAGCATGTAGAACGAAAGTGGGTAAACATATAATACATTTAGATAAAAGGGAAGTTAATAAAGGATAATGACTTATTTGTTATTACTTCTTATGTAGTTTTGTTACTCATATTCCAAAATCCGGACGGATGTTAACCCTAAGCGCGAGCGAATATCGCCGAAAAGTGGTCGACCAGCTACTTACTCCTACAGTCAGCATCAAAAGTAACTGAACAAAAACTAGGTGGCAAAAGTAATAGTCAAGTGTCTTACTCTTTACATACTCATCATTTAACATTTCAGAATTAAGTAAAATTTTTAAACACTGAAAAAAGACGACAACCTTCCAATTTTTCTTATAGTATATTGAAGCGTTAATAAAACTCTAAAATATATAAAAAAAACATTAATCTATAAACGCAGCTTCATCTTAACCGAATATTCAAATATTTGTAAAAATTTCTTTCGGATCTCAGAGGTGAAAACTTCTAAGATTTGATGAAGCAATGTTGACTAAAAAACATAAGCATCAAGCACTGACAAATTTCGACGGGTGAAAACCAGACATCGGTAGCCAAGTGGTTAAGGCGTGTATAAAAATTTTACTTAAAGTATATTTAAGCGTTAATAAAACCTAAAATATATAAAAAAACAGTAATTTCAGAATTATATGACATTTTTTGTGTTCATAATCCCGGTCGGCTCAATTTAGAGAAAACTGTTTTTCTGAATTGATTTCGGCTACTGGGTGTCTTTCTATGTTTATGTATATTTATCCGTTATATTGTTTAACCATATTAACGAGTTTTAATAGAAGCTTATCTTATGCTAGATAATTGGTGTGAGCCATAGAAACTGAGCTGATGTTACAGCCTCCCTTGAGGACCTCCAGCTGCGTAGAGACATTGCTTCGGGTGAGGGTCCGGATCCATAAATTTTGTTTACATATTTTAGCTTGCCATAATAACCATTGACATAACAATAGATTGTAATAATGTTTATATCCTTAACTGATATGCCATAATAAACTTTGCCATAATCTCACTCGACATAAGTTTCGCAAATCATAATTACATTAGTACTAACGTTAAATAGTCATATACGTATATGTAATAACCATAAATTTCATAATAATATAACTCATACAACAAAATTGACATAATTAATTTATTACATAAAAACAAACCTAACCTAACCTAACCTAAAATGCTTAATACCCTTTTTTATAGTACATGGTTTTATGGATTTCATTCATTATGTGACATAAAATAATGACAAAAGAAAGAAAGTCAAAAAACATTATGATTCCAGATTTTTAGGCAAATGAAATTAGGGATTTCATTAGTTATGATAAACAATATTAGTACTGACATACAATAGTACAAATTATGTTTATGACACATAATAATTATTACAACAGAGTATTATGACAAAGGGGCTTAGGACAAAGTTGTTATGACATTCAATAATAGGACAAAAATAATTAGGAAAAGCAAGGGACGCCCCATTGCTTCTCTCAGTGTCTTCTACCGGAACTACTACGGAGAGTGTTCTGAAGAACTTTTTGATCTTATCCCGCCCTCTCTTTTCCTCTCCCGGACTACACGTGCTGGTCTTAGGAACCACCATCATACTGTACAGACTATCAGTGCTCGTACCTAAAAATTTGGTAAGTCGTTCCTCTGTAAGACCATTCGGCTTTGGAATTCTTTGCCGGCGCATGTGTTACCCAGCTCCTACAGTCCCGGGTCTTTTAAGCGGGGCGTGAAACGGCATTTATGCAGGCCGTCATGAATGGGTGCGCTCGTTACCGTGCTTATTCCACGGTGGGGAGCGCTCTCATTATTTTGGACTGCATCGGCTGCTTACCATCAGGCAGGATGCAGTCACTATGAAGAGTCAAAATAGAAAAAAAAATAGAAAATGGTGTAAATGTAATAAACTTTTTTTTATTTCGTGGACTATGGCAGTAGACTGCTTCTGCGGTCCTCATTGCCTAGTTTCTGACTTTTTTTTAGGGATGATAGTCTTAAATCTATGTGTGTAAGTATGAAAATAAAAATAAAATGAAAAAGTCTCATTGCCTTTCGTTCACGTTCAGAATGTCCGATTCTAATAATGTCTAACGGTTTCAAAATGTCCAACTCTCAGAATGTCCAACTCTCAGAATGTCCAATTCTCATAATGTCCAACTTTCAAAATGTCCAATTCTCATAATGTTCAACTCTCAGAATATCCAATTCTCATAATGTCCAACTCTCAGAATGGCGAATTCTCATAATGTCCAACCTCCAAAATGTCCAATTCTCATAATGTCCAACTCTCAGAATGTCCAATTCTCAAAATGTCTAACTCTCAGAATGTCCAATTCTCGTAATGTCCAACTCTCAGAATGTCCAATTCTCAAAATGTTTGTGGGCGGTTGGTGGAAAACCGCCAATGATAGGGATTCGTCAAAGTATTTGCTCAGCTGTGGGACAAAATAAAATCAAAAAAGTGTTCATACTAGACCCGTCGTACCTAAAGAAACAGAATAAAAAATATCGATTGTGTTTAATGTCTTCACATGCTACGTCTATCTTCAAATTGAGGTCGCCTTCATTGGTTAATCGCTACACTAATTATCGGAGCCCAGACGCCGACAAATAGACCGGGACGACCAAGGCTCTGGCCTATATATACATGTATATCCCCTCGTCTCTGGCAAGGACTCCTAGAGCTCGATAACAATAGAAATTCTATTGTGTCTGGTATTTCAACAGGTGATCTAAAATTATCACGACTATAATCATACTAAAGACTGCACGTACATCCAACAGCATAGAGTGGCGATGGACTCGCAACCTGTCACGCTGAGCACATGTGCAGTCGCTATTTGTTGTGAAAAGTGCTTGGTGCGACTCGGCCCAAAACGTCAGATATTTGGAAGTTTTGAACACTACAGCCAGTTAAAGATAGGAAACACTCTCAAAATGTTAACCTGAATTCCTTTTGGCTCCAGGACCAAAAGTAAATAAATAGACTTTCCTACACGCAAACCAATTATCTATCACGGAAAGAAATTATTAGTTGGGTTTACCACATTTCAACAAAATTTTAGGGTTAATATAGCACCTACTCTTGAGTTTTGTTGAATGAACAAAAACTGTATTGTTGATCAGTTACGGTAATTTGAACTTATTACATATATCTTTTGTTGTTTTAACGTATTTATTTTGTAAATTTAACTTTAAAAATGGTTACTTCAACAACTTGAACAGTAAAATCAACAATTACCTATTAAATTATGCATGAATTGTTACGCTAACATGTATGTACAAATAGGTAAAAACAACTGTTTTCATATCAACAAAAACTTTTCTGTGAAAACAACAATTTGTTCATGTTGCTTTAACCCATCACTTTGTTAATTCAACTAATGTGTCGCCAACCCGTGCAAAATCAACCTTTTTGTTCTTTTAGTGGCCCAAGAGAAGCTTCGTTATAAAACTCGTTAAATGGTTACTAGACAACGGATAAACATACTTAAAATACTTAAATATATACTTATTATACATAGAATACACCCAGACCCGAGACAATTTAGAAAAACAAAAATTTCTAAATTGACCCGACCGGGGATCGAACCCGGAACCTCAGAGATGGCGACACCATGAAAACCGGTGTACAAACCACTCGACCAAGGAGGTCGAGCCATGTGATTTGTGAGGAATTCCTTATCCAATCTATTTGCGTTCGATCCTATAGCTTTCAGAAAAATACACATAACCCACGTATCTGCAATAGGGCAACAGACTTCTTGGCGGGAAAGTGAAGCGTCATGTCTGTAGTTTTTGTTTTATTTTCTATTATTTTTGTTTTGTCGAATGTTAATGTGAAATAATGGTGGATTATTTACTGTTAAGTGTTCGTGAACGTGCATGAGTGTTAGCAAATAAAACAAAACAGTGCAACATCACTTTTTAAATTCTCTCAAGAAGTCCGTGTGAGACCTCAATAAAGTCCCATAGCTTTATTGAGTCTCGAGAGGTTTGGTGGAAAGTCATTTACCATTAAACATTAATTATCATTCATTATCATCCACTTCATGTAAAGAAAATAATAATTACTATTAAATACTTGACACTGGCTAACTGTGCTGATCGCACGAAGCCATTATTTAAGAGAAAATAAATAGGGCAACCGTTCTTGCATGGATTTTGTCAGACAGTTTTTTTATTACCACCAGAATGTAAACACAGCTGCCCACAATCATTGAGGTATTATAATTAGAGACGCATCACGACACCGCGAGTAGGATTTCCAGGCCCCAAAATAAAAAAGTCGTACACAGATTTATACATAGCCATACATATTGCTCTGAAAACCTGACATTAGATATGGGATTTTGAAAGAAAAAAATCCTATTTTTACTTTATTTACCCCGCGCATGCGAGATCGCGAATTACGAGTTATGTGTGGGCGTCGCTCGTTTGCGTGTTTTCCTACTTCATCTTATGGTAAGCGAATTACGTACCTACTTCATTTTTTATGGTAAGCGCGGCGGCAGGTGGGGTTGACCAAAAACCAATAAAAGCCGGACGTGACTGTAGAAAGCAACACCAGTGGCAACTGTAACCGCGAGACAAGTTTTTGGCCCATGCGCTACAAACGCCACAGTGATTGAAATGAAAACTAGTTTATTTAGCTACAACACACGAGGCAGTTACAACAATCACAGTGTATAACAAAACATATATAAAAAAAACAGAGAGAAACAGCACGGCCGCAGCTAAAAAGGTAGCCAATTCAGCATTTTGTCAGGTCCAATGGAGCCTCACGCTGGTTTTCAATGGGCTCCTTCAATAATTTTTTCCGACATATGGATGCCAATACTTTACAATGTACCTACTTTCTCAATTAAAAAACTAAAAACTTAAGTAATATAAAACAGATAAATAGGGAACAATAAGCAGTTTTCACTTTAAGAGATGGTACTTACAAAGAACACAACAAAAAACAGATCAGATACTGAGTTTAGCCCTGCGCTCATCTATCTACCAGTGAACATTGCACGCCAACCGGCACGGCGCCGGCGCCTCGCTCACATTGATTGTGATGTGAATGTGAATGATCCAAGCGATTGTCGACCATTGCGGCTGCAAATCAATGCGCAATAAAATGCTTCGTGGTTTCGTCTCTAGTTTTTTTCCAATGCCCACAAAACTGAATGTTAGGCGGAGTGGGTGTGTCACTACTACTGAATTGTGATTTCTGCGTTCATTTCCTCATGGCATTCGGCCAAAGTCTAGATATCGGTATTTAATGTTTGTTTGTGGTTTGTGTGACCTACAGCGTGTTGTCTCGTGTTCATTGAGGTACCCGATGTCTCAAGGTCTCATTTCTTTTAAAAGACTAATAACAAGAAAAATGATTATTTTTTGCTCGATTAACACAAGGATTAGGACGATTCACATCAGGAGTATAACACTGTGCGCTAATCACGTTGCTCCGTCTTTGGGTCTAACTACGCTACGACACATCTCTGAGCAGTGTTGCCAACTTAGTGGATTTTCCACTAAAACTGGTGGTTTCGACCCCCCTTTTAGTGGCGAAATATTGCTTTTAGTGGCTAGTGATTTTTTTAGTGGATTAAAAGAATTTATTTTTAGTAAGCGGGATGAGAGTGGCCGCGGATCGTGCTCAGTGGCGTGTTTTTGGAGAGGCCTATGTCCAGCAGTGGACGAGTATAGGCTGATGATGATGATGATAATCATGAAGCGGGATAACACAACCACTCGGGTTTTTTTTTAATTACTAACATTTACTAAATTCTCAACTCAGTCAGACTCCGTTCGTGTTTTGTGTCGTATCTTCTTTTAACTGTCATATTGAAAATCTAATAAAAACAATAGATATACATATAGGTAGGTAAGTACATTGTTTTCTTTTGTAATACCTATAAAATTTTGTAATTTTATGCAAAACGTCGTCTCTTGTTAGTGGTTTTTTGGTGGTTTCAGAAGTCGAATCTGGTGGATAGCAAGCTTAACCGTTGGCAACACTGTCTCTGAGTTGTAAAGTCACGCTGCGTTGCAGCACGGATTGGGCCGGCTCGTCCGGCGTAATACAGCCCTCTCACGAATGAAACAATGGCACTGGTTGCTGTTGCGTTTCGACCAGTGAGTGAAATACCGGAAGCACATTTTTCCCCCTTACCATTCCTACTCCTTCACCCCCCTGTTTCCTCATTCAGGACTGGACCAACTTTTATTACTTTTTCAACATCGGTTAAAGAAAGAGATTTTCTATGTCTGTAGGTTTCATTTCTTTTAAACCAGCCTTTCATGTTTCTGAAGACGCCTTAAAACGGAGTGATTTAGCTACATTTTGAAGGCTCCTGGTTGTTAAATAAATGACTTAATGCAAAAAAATTAAACATAGAGACCTAGAAAATCTCTTTCTTTAACCGATGTTGAAAAAGTAATAAAAAATAGTCCAGTTCTGAAGGAGGAAACAGGGGACCACGAAACGTCGTTTTTCTGTGTTTCGTATAAGAATTTTGCATGACTCTTCCATGTAGTGTTTCCTCTTAAAGGTCCTACTCTTCGTCAAGGTCGGCATCGCATCTGCGACTCCTCTGGTTTAGCGGCTTGTCCATGGGCGGCGGTGATTACTTTCCATCAGTAGTTCATCCATCAGACTGTTTGCCCCCTTTTCACATTAAAATACCAAATTCAATCGAAATCGTAATGTGAACTTTACAGAGGGTCCACTCTCTTTCTCCGAAATGAAATTTTAGCCGATTTTCGTTTGCTATTTACAGCGGTTCCTTCAGGTCCTGGTGACGTCATAAATTCTATAAAGTTTTTCTATGGTGGTGTGGTAGGATTCTGTCTAGAATCCGACTAGGAAGGGTAGCCTTCCTAACCCTAGTAACAATTTCTGCCGGAAAGTATTCGTTTTACATTGCTAGGTTCGGGTTAGAAGCGTACTAAAGTTATTACAAGGCACTGGGAATCTGTTTGCTTCTAA
Source organism: Scoparia ambigualis (assembly GCA_963921215.1). NCBI lineage: Eukaryota > Metazoa > Arthropoda > Insecta > Lepidoptera > Crambidae > Scoparia > Scoparia ambigualis. The sequence goes on from OY992525.1 coordinate 3,810,044, forward strand.
CAGAAGCCTACAGAGAGAGCTATCACGTCTCAGTGCCTTAAGTCACAGCGATAGTGCAGGTTAAATAAGCAATAGCAGTGATATGAACAATGTGAGAGCACACAAAGGGGCCAAAAGTGTCGTGAAATTTATCGCGGAGATATTATTAGTACGTCCGCGCGCGGCGAAGGTCAACACACGAATGCCGGTCGACGATCTCTGTGGAGGAAACGGAAATGATGAGGGGAATAATGATGGCGGATTTATTGATAGGGAAAAATAACTTTTGGGTGTAACCGATAATTATCATCACCATTTTAACCGTCTCCGTGGTCTGGTGGTAAACCGCCGGTCTCAGACCTGGAGGTCCCGCGTTCGATTCCCAGGGGTACATGTTTGTGCTCAATTTGGTTGGTGGTAGGTCTGGTTTTGAGTCTGTCTGGTTAACTACCACCTTCTTATCGAAATATGTTGTCGGAAAATCAACATTACTAGCATTGTTGTGTTCTGGCAGTTGGAGATAAGATAGCCAGCTTCCTCGGTGGTTGAGGAATCCGAATACAAGTGAAGTGCGTTTCCACCATTGGCCTTATCATCAGCTAATATCAAGTGAGATAAAGGCCGTACTGAACCGTATAGTGGCTTTCATAAGAGCTCAAATGTGGCATAAAGGCAGTAGATAATAAATTTTATTGTATTTTTCAATGTTGTCGTTGAAGCAAAGCTCTCAAAGAAGCAAACTTTTCTTTTTAAAATATGAAATTAAAGAACAAAAAATTTGATCCTTTTGGATTACTGACTTCTGTTAACTGTAATAAATGCAATAAAGATGGAAACATTCTGTAAACAGAAAAATATTATATCTTTTATTAAAACGCAAGTTTCAAATGCAGCAGTGTTCTAATGTTCTAGTCTAGACTGGAACATAAAAGAGGAATGTTGCTCACAAATGCTATATTTCGTGTTGCTTACGAATTTTACTTGATTTATTACGCTTGTACACGTAACTTTCAGTTGAACTCTTTGTACAGACGACAGCAAATCTACATACAACAAAAGTCTGGCTGATTCAGATGTTTCTTTGCTTTTAAATTTATTTTAACATCTGTCTTCATCTCATCTGGCCCATGATTCTGTATCGCAATCTATAGATTCCACACCTAAACCTTACCGCGCACAAACGTCAAACGCATACGTTTTTGGGAAGATATCGTAACTTTTTAAGGAATTGACGTGGTTTTGAAACAAGGAATCGTTACAGAATAAGGGCCCTGGTGGTAAGTACTCGACCACTTAGGAACTAGCTATCTTATCTATCGCTGTCGGAATAAAACAATGCTAATAACATTGTTGTTATGGCGACAGACTTAGATGAGATGGTGGTAGCTAGCCAGGCTAACTTGAAATAAAAAATCAATACAAAATATGCATTATCGAGCTCTCCTTTTCACTCGTTTGAAAATTTATTATAAGTGACCTAAGATTGAACCCTGAGGAACTCTCATTTCTCCCGACGTCGGTAGAGGACTGAGCTATCTATTTCTAATTCTCGAAATCCAATTGAAATGGCACTTCAATACCACATTAATTCTATTCTACTCTTGTTTTCGTTTTTACGCCTTAGCTACTCAACCAATCATCACAAAATTTTGCATACACATTTTTAGTGGTGCAGAAAAGTGAAAAAGATACTTTTAATCCCGGTAAAAGTTTCTGTAGCATAATAATAATGTAGTAGAAACGCCTAATAAGTTGCGGACTACTAGTGATGAGTAACACTCGCACTAAACAATTGGGTATTTTTGTTTAGTTACTCACTTGTTTCGTACGATGTTCCGCTGTTTTTATCTTATTATGTGCTACGTCATAAAACAAAAGAAATATCAACACTGCTTCGGGGTTCAGATAAAGAGAGATAACTACGTATGTTGCTAGAGTTTCGACATTTCATCTGGCACTTGTCTATTATCGACGCGTGTCATCGACCCCGCTATGCAGACGTCTGGTCCCCGAAGTCTTTACCCTTTCGACCTTAGAACCGCTAGACCAATGTCCTTTTTGAACGGTGGAGATAGTAAAATCGATTGCTTTGCATCAAACAGACGACGGGGAGTAAATATTTATGACCACTTTTTAGGGGGTATTCCTCGAAGCTCACCCATTTTGAAGAGCACCAGACCAAGCGCACCTAAACTATTCCTTTTTTTCGGAACCTATTCGGAAGCGCACCCGTTGGGTGCACTTCCGAATACGTAATTAAAATATTATATTTTTATTCCTCGAAGCGCACCAGCAGATAAAATGTGGAAAGAGATGTAGTAACTAACAGAAAATATCGATAACGAATAACGTACGTTTATTTTTAGAGTATCTACCTCTTTTCATTTATGTTACCCTGGTACTTTTAGCACAGAATAAATAATAATACTACCGTACATTTAGTTCAAAATAACTGTCATGATTCAATTTATTATTGACATAGTAAGTTGCAGCACCTAGTCCTACTCGTTTATTTCTTTTTTTTTGATAGTTAAAGGTAAGTAAGATCGCTAAGGCGCCCATCTACCTCTTTTCATTTTTTAGATCAATATGACTGTCATGATTTAATTTATTATTGACGAAGTAAGTTGCTTAAGCACCTAGTCCTAGTTTCTATCGACATCAATATCTTTTAAGCTCCTCTCTATTTTTACCGTTGGTGCGCTTCGAGGAATAAAAATATAATATTTTAATTATCTATTCTGAAGGGGTGCGCTTTGAAGAATAGTTTAGGTGCGCTTGGTTTGGTGCGCTTCAAAATAGGTGCGCTTCGAGGAATACCCACTTTTTAGAGAACTTGTAACCGTGTCGCGTTTAAAGGAGGAATAACCACCCTTCCCTTGGTTGTCGTTAAAGGCGACCAACGGACTAAATACTGCAAATACATCCAACAGCATAGAGCGGCGATGGGCTCACCACCTGTCACGCTGAGCACATGTGCAGTCGCTATTTAGTGAAAAGTGGACTATGGCAGAGGACTGCTTTTGCTGTCCTCATTGCCTAGTCTCTGACTAACCCTTCGGGGATAATAGTCGTGATTATATGTATGTACTTTTTAACAGGGTTTGCTGATTTAAATCAGGTGATTTTTTTAATAAAAATCATTGATACCACACTCGCTCACTCGTGGAAATTTTCTGACACAAAATTGGCGCAACTGTCAACGTCAAGTTTGACAAAATCGAGCATAGACTATGCGATATTTTGCGATCACGATGCATAAAATGTACCACAGAACAGAAATAATCAAACTTGTTCATACTAAAGTAGTCTGTAAGTCTATGAAAACACGGTACAAAGTCAAGTGTGTTTTTGTAGGTGCGGTCTAATGCGACCGCTTGGGGGCTGACGGGTTCAATTGAAAATGTTATATTATCTTTAATGAAAATAACAAAGTAAGTATAGATAGTACGATAAGGCTTTGCGCAGAATTAGCAGTCTCAAAAAATATTTTGTATAAGTACATGTAAGTATTAGGAACTACAAATCTTATTTTTTAGCTTTTTATTTAGCTTTAGCTGTTTTTCAATAATTAACATTTAGCAATTCAAATCAGAAATCAGTTTTGTAAACTTGGATTTATCTATATCAATTTTTAAAGTACTTGCACTCAGCCATGGACGTAAGAATTTTGGTACGTCCTTGCACTGAGCAGAGACAAAACTATGCAAAAGTATTCGTGTTATACAGCCTATTCAATTGTCAGAACTAATAATAGTGTATTTTGTTTTGACAAATAAAAAATATAAAAAAAGATTTAAAAAAAACGTTTTTTTTTAAATCTTGATTTTTTCCAACCCTGATTTTTTAAGGACCATCTTGAATAAAAAAAAATGTGCAGCATTTGCTACGTTCTGTCTATCTATACTGCTGAAACAACGTTTTATAAAAGCCAAGTTTATTCACTTATGGTCTCGTCTTCCGGTTCCGTCTTGTAATCATCTTCCGGGGAAATTCTGTAAATGGGATTCCCGATTCCCAAAGGGTTGGTCATAGACTAGGCTATGAAGACCGCAGAAGCAGTTCTCTACCACAGTCCACTTTTCACCAAAATAGCGACTGCACATGTGCTCAGCGTGACCTTTGGTGAGTCCATCGCCGCTTTAAGCTGTTGGATGTAGGTGCAGTCTTTAGTACGTTAGTCGCGTTTTACAACACCAAAGCGAAAAGATGGGTTGGTTGCTAGGGCTGCCAACTATACTGTTAAAAACAGTATTATATTGATTTTCACTACATTATACTTTTTACTGTTAAACAAAAATAAAGTACCTATCCAAAATACTGTTTTAATTAGTATCAGTGTGCACTGGTAGCCATATGTTTAAAAAGTAAAAAAGTTGCGAACGTTGTCCGCGCATATTTAAATATTTGCAAAAATAAAATGCTGTCCATTTTTCTAAAATACTGTTTATTTTTCTTATCTTACCATAAAATACTTTTTTATTTTTAAGGTTTGCAACCCTAGGTGGTTTGTTATTGTTATGAACCGCCACTACACTACACAGCACCATTCCATCTACCGAAGGGTTAGTCGGAGACTAGGCAATGAGGACAGCAAAAGAAGTCCTCTGCCATAGTCCACTTTTCACCAAATAACGACTGCACATTTGCTCAACGTGACCTTTGGTGAGTCCATCGCCGCTTTAAGCTGTTGGATGTATAGTCCGTTAGTCGCCTCTTACAACACCCAAGGGAAGAGAGGGGGTGGTAGTATTCTTTCACCGCTACACGACACGGTTTATAATACACCATTCAAATCAATTCACGTGATATCTGCCCACTTAGTCTTATCAATATTCAAAGAGACATGTGTTTGAATACAAATATTTGCTGTCTTGAACGGCTGTTACCTTGACAGAGTATCCTTATCGCACCAAATAGCTACTAATTCTGCTACCTACTGTGTGGTCTTTGTTATCTGTGATATGACGTCATCATAACATCAAGTCTTCTTCGACCGATTCCGTGTAAGTCTCCTTCATTCTCCTTCACTTCGTTCTATGTTGGGCTTGTCTGTATCCAATTTTGGCCTCCTACCTTTCTGATGTCATCAATACAGGTTTATACTTCGTTCGTCCCACATAAAAAAATCCTGGTTCGTCCCAAACAATATGCTTCCTTCGTCCCTTCGTGCTTTGTCCTATTTTATATTCCTTTTACGGTCCATATTTTTTATATGTCAAACTTAAAGTAATCTTATTGTATGTACAATCAGATTTTTTTTATTTACTTTTAACTATCTATTTGTAATTTGGGACTAAGCACAACTTCAATACTTAGTGATATGGGACAAACTTAGAATTTTTTGGCGCAAAACTTCGGGATAAACGAAGCATAAATCTTTCCATCTTGTATGTGGTCTGCCAACTGGTTCTTTGTAGTCCCACGGTCACTATTATATTCATACATAATAATATACTCACTGCTATTATCCCCGAAAGGTTAGTCAGAGACTAGGCGATGAGGCTTGCAAAAGCAGTCCTCTACCATAGTCCACTTTTCACCAAAAAAACATCTACACATATTTTCGACGTGACAGGTGATGAGCCCATGGCCGCTCTATGCTGTTGGATGAATGTGCAGTCTTTAGTCCGTTAGTCGCCTTTTACGACACCCAAGGGACGAGACGGGTTGTTTTCTAGTAACTTTTCAAATGCGTCCACAATGAGTAGAATTTTGATTGTGTATTTGTGCCTAATGGCGTCGCGTCCTAAGTTTTGTAAAGCTGCTACCACACAGCTCCTACATAGTGTCTTGCCGCTACGGTTACCATCTGTCTGGATTAGTCTGGACATGTCCGGACTTTTAAAGTAAGTAACTAAGTTTTACTGTGTAAGGAATAAGGTTCAGTAAAAGCGGGTCTTATAGCTAACAATACGAGTAGTGTCACTTAATCCTACTTTTACAAGTGTATACACAAAAATTTTAATGAAGTGACTTGACTTCATAACAATATGTAAGTATATATTATTTATAGTATCTGTAATCTATGTTATCAACTATTTATAATCTATCTAGGTATTCTTGAATACTATAAAACATTTTTCTATTAGCCAAGCTTTTACTTACAACCTAAATTTTGGCAACTTGTGAGTTTTTAAGACGTCTGGCAAATTATTGTAAATTTTAATACACATATAGACTTTAGTCCGGCCTTTATCCGGCTCTTTAATTTGTTCGGATTTTGGAATATGAGCAACAAAACGTCATAAGTAATATCAAATAAGTCTTAATCTTTATTAACTTCTCATTTATCTAAATACAAAATATAAAAAGTGAGCAATGTTTTCATTTTGTGACCAAAAAATTCCGGACTTTTATCGAAATGTCAGGTATTTTTCAGAACTTTTCAAATTTCTAAATGGTCACCCTACTTGCCGCCCATTTAACTTTAATTGGTAATAGCCACGAAAGTGACCTTAGTCTTGCGAGACGACCAAGAGCGTTGGTGTCATACGAATTTGTTATCTTTAGAATTGGGACAATTGATTTCAAGTGGCAGTTGGAGACTCTTTACTTTGATGGAAACATTTGTTTCGTCATTCATTTATTTTATGTCGGTTTCTTAAATATACGAGTACAGGCTTACATAACCATTTGCCAAAACAAAAGGATACAAAATAAAAGGAAAACTAATGGAAAAAGTAATAATTTTAACTAAAAAGCTAAAAGAGATTTTTTAAGATTTTGTACCCAATCATAGTCGGTCCTAACTAGTGTTTTTTTTTCTCTTCGTTTGGTGGCCAATAAACTGGTTTAAACCATACCCTATGTAGCTTAACTTTTGCGATTGTCGCAACCATCGAGTACAATTAAGGATCTGTAATCCCAAGGTCTCACTAATTGTACTAATTAAACAGTGCGTGCGTACGTATTTGGTTAGTCTGTTATCTGAACGGTCTAAAGACTAGTAGGATAACAGTGTTTGTGGCTAGCTAGTTTAAGTTTGAATATGCATTAGAAATAAAGGTATGTTGACTTTAACCAATACTCAGCATCATAGTAGAGGCAGATCGCTGAAAAAAACCTGGTAGTTGGGCTTGTTAAATCCTCCTGGCTAGCAACCACCATCTTATCCAAAACCTCGTGCCATAACAACCATATTATAGCATTGTTGTGTTTCCACAGTTTAGAGATAACATAGTCAGTTCGTCAGTGGTTGAGGATTCCGGGTGAAGCGCGTCATCCTTATCGTCAATGACCACCAGGTGAGATGAAGAAGGCTTAGCGCTTACACGTTATGGATAAAAAATCTAATGATGAAAATCGACTACGAAAGAGCGAGTGACTTGAAAGATCGGATAAGGAATAGTATGTTAATTGTTAAGAGAGAAGTGTGGAATTAATTAATAAAGATGTAGTAGCAATAGTTGAGAAAGGCACGCCAAGATGGTTTGATCATGTAGAAAGGATGATTAAAAAAGAATTACAAAGAAGGTGCATAAGGATGGATTCATATTGCGCGGATATTGAGTGTAAAAAATACAAAACTCAATTTCATTTAGTTCACCCAATATGAATCCAAATTAGCGCTGGTGTCGCAACTCAAGGGTACGAAATTTCACAATACTAATCTCAAACGATCGGGATCGGTTTCAAGAGTAAGGGGGCAGATCGGCGACGTTCTCGTTAAGGTCAAGAGGCTTACTCTTGAAACACAATTGCATTAGTCAATTTCCAATCATCATTATCATCATCAGCCTATAAACGTCCCACTGCTGGGCACAGGCCTCCCACGTGACAGCACGTGGGGATATTGGGCCATAACCCATCAAGATGGCCCAATGCGGGTTGGTGGGTTTTAACGACTGTCATCTTACGACAACAACCGGGACCAACGGCTTAACGTGCCTTCCGAAGCACGGAGGAGCTCGAGATGTTTTTAATTTGGTCACCCATCCAGCGACATTGCGAAAGTTGCTTAGCGGGCAAGATCGCAAGCCGAACGCGCTAGCCGCTGCGCCATCGACCTCCTCCCTTTCCAATCACAAATCTAAAAAAATGTATATGGCACTTTTGTAAGCGACAATAGCGCCACATTGGAATTAAATTGCGTGGAAATTGATTGAACAAATTATTATCGAGATGGCGTTCCGGTATTATCTTTACTTATCCCAATATCGATACATATTAATCGCATTGGAATTGTATTGAGATTGAGTTTGCGTTCAAGAGTAAGCCTCCAGAACGCCAAATGTAAGTTGAAAATGTGCAAACGTTACTATCGCGTTTGAGTTAAGAGTTTTGATTCTCGATCTTATTTAGGTACTTAGCGTTAAGATCTATCTGTCAAAACTTAACTCAAACGAGATAGTAACGTTTGCACATTTACAAACTTACACTCAGCGTTCTGGTCAAGAGTACCCTAAAACGACGAGCATGTATGAAGAATGTTATAAGAGTAAGTGAAGCCAATGATGTGTGTCAGAATCAGGATCTTAGCAGTTGGAGATCTATTGGTCTCTGTCTATCCATCCGGAAAGAGGGCGTGACGTGTGTATGTGCTACCAGGGTCACCGTCGCTTTACCACTTTGCAGCGATTTTCGTATGAAGCGCACCGCCCGCCCGGGTACATGCCCGTGCCAAATAGCCATCATCGGCCGATTTAGAACCATTGCGGTATCGCACTGACAGGGCCCCAGTTCCTGCTGCGTGCTGCGACGCCGACTACGCCGATGTACCTGTCGCGCCTGCACCACACCATCACCGTGCAGGATGTGGTAGAAGACCAACATCCTTCTTAGGGTGGAGCCGCTGGAGTCGCGACATAATGTCAGTTTTAAGGCATTATGTGGTGCGAGTCCCAACAGCCAAGCTGGACGACACATTTATGAAGGTGGACTTTTGGCGGAAGGGCGTAGTGTACCGGCGATTCCGCGGGAGATTGCTTGCCACCACCGAAACAGCACAAACCAGTGCTAAGTAAATTACTAACATAGTTTTAAGTTATTATACTAACAATAAATGATAAGGTATGTATCTCTGGGCCTGTTATATTGTAATTTTGTTGCCTGATAATAAATAAAATAGACGGCGCCGTGTACAAGGGATTTTGAACTTTAGACTGGTAAAGCGAAGGAGTCCGCAATAGTATGTATGCCGTATGGGCTGATGTGCTGTTGTTTGTACAATGAACATGACTTCTTGGAGTGGCACCGCAACGTACAATAAGAGGAAATACCCATCTGTGGGTATATAAAGGCATTTGTTCAGGGAATCGTGGTGCATTGTGCACAGCGAGCCATTGTGAATTAATATACTGAAGGCATAATACACAATACACAGAATCTTGGTACGGCACGTGAGATTCAATGCGGTTGGCAGTCTAAGAATTTGATTGTTAACGTGGATAGTTAGGTCCACTACCGTAGTCCACGTTTCACCAAATAACAACTGATCATGTGCTCATCGTGGATAATGCTGTTGAATGTATGTGCAGTCTTTAGTCGTCGTCATTTGGGACACTAAAAAGAAGATATATTTTAATATATATTATTCATTTAAAATGCTAGATTTATCGAAATAGAAAGTTTGATTTAGAAAAGAGACAATTTCTATAAGAAAGTCTTCTAACTAAATTCGCCTGAACCTATTCCCTTACTGAAAAGTGCAATTTTCAGCATGTTTTTTGAAACTCAATCCCACACATAAAAATCGCGTATCACCAATCACCACACACGCAACAAGATTGACGTTGTCTCGATTGGATGCGATTCGTCGTAAAATTATGCGATTTTAGAAAGGCATTTAGAAAGCACCGACTTCTAAGCAATTATTTATACGTCTGGTCAAGTATGGCTAGAGTTAGGCGTCTACGCAACTGTCATATGTTATGGACTGCCTCGGTTGTTATGTGTTTGGGTTAGCGGTCTTGAAATGAAATTTTGGAAATAAAATAATGAAAGAAGTGAGAATAATGCGAATGATATAAGGAACGGCAGAAACAAATGAAACTAAAGGAACGAAGGAAATATGAAACGAATGAATTGAAAGAAGTTAATGAAACGTAGGAAACTAATGGAATTAATGAAATAAAAGATGAGAATGAAACGATAGAAATTATTGAAGTGAATGAAATTAAAGAAGTGAATGAAGAGAATGACACCGCATTGGGCCAGCGTGGTGGGTCAGTTATGGCTTAATCACCTCATGTCTATATGGATTTCAGGGCCCAGCAATGGCACGATTATAGGCTGCTAATAATATGACTGTCAAGCGCTTTCTCATTGAGTATTTATAAAAAACTACACAAGGCATATTATTGATTATGAAACGTTTGATAAGAAAAACGGTGACCTTTACAATGTGATTCTGCCATTTTGTTATTTTTACACTTCGAATAGTATTAATAATGGAATTTTGCATATTTATGAACAAGTGTTTTTAACAGATTAGTTTTTTTATTTAATTATTCATACAACACGCGCGTTGTTTTACGAATTTTCAAAGTATTAATAAATAAATAAATAAAGTATTGTCTACCATAATTCTTGCAATTTATTTTAACTAAAAAGTTCATGTAGTTTATCTCATATTAGTTTCTCCGTGGGTTGCCATTTGTTAAAATTAAAAACTGTTGATAGGAAAAATTAGTCTATAATAACCGTCTTCAGAGCCCCATCTACCTCAAAATTCATAAAAACGGTTTAGAAGTTTTAGTGTGAAACTGTAACAGAAAAATCACTTTCGCATTTTTGGTGTTCGTTAGGATAGCAACAAAATACATACATACTTACATAATGGGTTGACGACTACAATTATCCACAAAGGGTTAGTCAGAGACTAGGCAACGAGGACCGCAGAAGCAGTCCACTTTTCGTTTCACCAAAAAAGAAACTAACAATTTTAATACTAATGTCAAGATTGAAAAGCGAAATACTGTTTGATCTAAAAGTGGTTTAGTTATTATTATTTTTTTATATACTAAGCCCGGCAAATGACCCCACTCCACCTGATGTTAAGTGGAAATGAGGTCCAGGCGCGAGGACAATTGGTGCAGCGTAAGAGACGTAGCATCAGTCATCCTCACTCTGCCGGCCCACAAAGTGCTTCTTCACGCCTCGTTTGAAGGACCCTATGTCATAGGTAGGAGGGAATACGTGTGCTGGTAGACTATTCCATTTTTTGGAAGTGCGGCAAAGAAACGAGTCACCAAATTTCGTTGTGCGTGATGGAATGTTAGAGACTGTAAATTGGTGACTCCGGAGAGCAGCACGCGTACTCCTATGGAGGAAGGAAGAAGGAGGGATGAGGTCAAAGAGTTCTTCAGAGCACTCGCTATGGTATAAACGGTAAAAGACGCTGAGTGACGCAATATCTCTACGCAATTGCAAAGGCTCGAGAGTTTTAGTGACCTCCGCATTGCCGATAATGCGCACAGCGCGGCGCTGCAATCTGTCCAAGGCATCGAGAAGGTACTTTGCGGAGCCGTCCCAAAGGTGAGAGCAATACTCCACGCAAGACCGCACCTGTGTCTTGTATAATAGACACAACTGATCAGGCGTGAAGAATCGCCGCACCTTGTTCAGGACACCGAGTTTACGTGAGGCATTTTTAATCACGGTTTCGATGTAGTCCTTTTGGTTCAGATCGCAGCGGATATCCATACCGAGCATGTTAATACTGCTCTGCAGGCCTAGAGATGTACCCTGAAGAGAGGGAAGGGGAAGGAATGGCGACTTTTTCGCTGTGAACGCGCACACCTGTGTTTTCTTGGCATTGAACTCCACCAGATTATCGGAGCCCCATTTAGAAATGAGGTCCAACACCCGATCGAGCTCAATGACAAGATTTGCTTAGTTAGGTTAGGACATTCATCTTTGACTCTTCGCTCTCCCCCGTTGGTGTGACTCAACCGAAAACATGATGTCTGCTCCCTTGTATTTAAATAAGTAAACAAACGATGTCCCATTGTCGAGTTGAAGGAGGTTTATGCGTGATTCATTGTAATGTAGATGTGCATGCATGCTTTTGTTACGCTCTCAGAATAAATGTTAAACTGAAAGCTAGATTACCTTCATTCATGTTTTGAATTGGCCTTTGGGGGTAAGGCCACTCGCGTCCGTAGGGTTACCCTTGAGACTTGACACGTGACCCCTGGGTGATGCTTAAGAGGGTTTAAGCTTTTCAGTTACACATACAAACTTCCAAGTCGAAATTTTTAAAAACCAATAAGCCAATTTTGATGAAACTTTGCATGTTAAAGTAAAACACAGGGATCTAAATAGTTTGTTGAAAACATTTAAAAAAAATGTTCATTCAGCTGAGTTATTGTGATTTAAAGTCCACTATAGAAAGTTTAAAATCGCAATAGCTCAGTTAAATAAACGTTTTTTAAATATGTTTTCAACAAACTATTTAGATCCCTGTGCTGAAGCTGTCTAATAAGCTTTAGCATGCAAAGTTTCATAAAAATTGGCATATTGGTTTTAAAAAATTTCGACTTTGAAATTTGTATGGCAAACAGAAATGCGTAAACCCTCTTAATGAGTGACAATGTCTTAGTGGTACAGCCACGCTGCGTTGCATGCAGCACGAATTGAGCCGGCTCGCCCGGCTTAATGCCACCCACTCACGGAATGTCGGCGAGAAGCAATGGCACTTTTTGCTGTTGTGTTTCGTCCGGTGAGTGAAATTAGTGAAGGCCAATCTTTCCCTCTTTCACCCCTCCACAATTCCTACTCCTTCCCCAAAGGTTCTACTCCTCAAAACTCAAACTCTTCCTGGTTTTGCGGGTGTCCGTGGACGGCTATGATTAGTTCCCATCAGGTGACCCGCCTGCTCGTTTGCCTTCTGTCTTCTGTACATTTCAAAACAAGAAACCTACAAAGTAGTTTCTATAGCACGCACGATGCGTGTAATAGTTTAAAAGATGATGCTAAAAATAACACTCACATGTTACACATACTAAACAAAGTTTTGTTGGACATATAGTGATTCGCCTATTACTGTATAGAATGTCATTAGGATTTGGGTGTAGGAATAGATTGCGTTGGCTAAATTAGCATAACAGACAAGCTTTGTTATTGAAGTAGGCCACTTAGCATAGAATGCTGTATGATAGCTACGCGGCGATGTGGATCCGGCTCAAAGGACCGACTGTGTTTTGGCATAGAAATGCCTCTTTGTTGAATCAGGGCGTTATTTTATTGTTTGCCTAGTAGGTTTTTGAAGTGTTAATTTTAACTAACACTACCAAGCTTTGTACCAACTAACATGTCTACAAGCCGTGTGTGATGCTTTGCTTAGGTTGAGGTTGCTAATTTCTGATAAGTTGAGTAGGTTTACGTTTTCGTTTAATGCACTTCTATATTGTTATGTAAAGTTAACGCAAACACTATACATTTAAATTAGGTTTAAAGACATTTAATCATCAATAAGAATAATGATCTGATTTAATTTAAACTTGGCCTGTCAATACAGCCACTTTCATCAGAGTTTTAGATTCAGTGAACGTTTTCTGGGAGCACACAAAAGCTACCCCCAAAATAACAGGCGTATGTATGTACGTACTTAGAATAATAACGCATAGAAAGCGAGAAGACGCACGATAAATGAGGCCAGTAAAACCAAGCCATACTGGCTTGGTACCGAAACGGCCCGCGTCAGTACTAATAATCTGAACTTATCTATCTATCAACGGTTCCAATTTCCTTACTTTTGGGGCAAATCTGATTCCTCTAGCAACATTACTTGTGCACTTGTGTGCGTGTCGCCGAAATAGTACGCGTAACTTACTTCTACATCCATTTTTTTCTTGCCTCACGCCATGACAGTTTTCTAATATGTGACTATCGTTCTATGCGTTATTATTCTATGCGTACGTACGTATTAACTCCCAAGGTCAGCGCGAAACGTAAACTTTCGAGCCGAATCGACCAAGGTGATTTTACAATCGTGTTTCGCACTTCCTCGTTCGTCAAAAGAAATTGCGCTTTACACAATGGTCTGATGATTTTAGCACGATAACACCGGCCGATGTCACTATAATACGTTCAACTTGTGACGTGGCGATATGTGATTATCTTGTTTTCAAGTTCATGCGTTTTCTGAGAAATATTTTGCGGCGCATTTAGTCTGTTTTCTGTGTGTCAACATTACGTCGAAGTCGGGTTTTTATGTGGATGATTTAGTAATTTGTTTTCTTTTTAATAGGTGTAGTTTTCAGTTATCTATCTGCTGCGATTGGCTAAATATATTCATTATTCTTTAGTATCAGACCCTGAGGTCCATTGTTTGATTCCCAACGGGGTGCGTATTGTACTCTTGTCTACATCCGCTTGGCTAGCACCATCACCTTTGGATTTGTCACTTAGCATCATCAGCATGAGTAACTTTTTTAATTGTGTTTTGTTATTTAAATATGTCTCTAAACGAAAGCGGATTTGTGATCTTTATTCTATTAAAATATTAATGTTAAAGATAATTGTATTTATAACACATTAAGCAATAAAACATTCACTTTAAAATTCCCTTTCTGTTAAAGGCTCATAGCATGCCAAGATTGCCATGTGGTGTGTGAAATTACTTCAAAGCAAAGTGAAATGCATTTCCTACATAATGCAACACTTACAATATATTACTACTTGATGCCATTAACCATTAGATCTTCCGATCGATACCTTTTACGTGGCAATCCACACGCCCACTGCGCATGAGCCGATGCGAACGTGCGCCGGCGCATCCACCAGCTACGTAATCGCGCCACGCTTTGTTTACGATCGTTCTAAATTTGAATTTTGAGTTCCACGCTCAGTCGTGCACTGACGCTCGGCGCGCGAAGACGCGCGAGCGATTACTCCTGTTAAAATACGAAGCGTTAATTGCCTGCCAGTGCGAATTCGGTATTTACGCAGTTTTTTTACTATTGACTATTTTTGTGTACCTACGTGTTGACTGTGAAGTGATTATAATGACGGAGCCAAAGAGTGTCGCTGTGGATGATTTAGGTACACCAATCGTTATTATATGAAAGTGATTGTTTATGTTGGCCTGCCTGCGTTAGGAAGTTGCGGCTTGTAATCGAGTCTGGGTATTTTGATACACTTGTTTGTTATTGTTGGAGCTACTATTGATACAATTATTTTATATTCCGCTTTAAATCGCTTGGCCTTCATCTCACCTTATGGACATTTCATTCATTATAACTAAGGCATAAAAATGCATATCAGTCGTATTCGTCAGTAATTTAGGAACTATCTATTATATCTCGGTATCACTATTCTAATAAAGTGGGCTGACGTTCTGGAAATGGAAATTAAACAATGCTCATTATGGCCATCTACAGCAGGTAAATGTTATAATTATATCGGTTTGAGTGACTCATCTGTTTACTGTTGAGGAACGTCGGAATATGCGTGCATAAGATAATCTAATTGCTTTGTACTACGGTGGTGCGTGAATCTATTAATAACATAGCTCAAGTGAAAACTAGAGATACGTGGCCTAATATATGTATAGTTTTCAAAATTGTATAATAATCTTCGCCAGCAAAGGAAGCGTGTCAGGAATTCAGGATCACTCAGGCTGAGAACGTCAACTTCCTAAAATGACCAGTACAGAAAACGACATCTTCCTAAAATGACCAACAACATTTTAGAATGGATCGTGGTAATTGAAAAACTGTGTTCTTTGTCTCTGTCTACTGGAAATTATCGTGATGTATCTATGTATCATCACATCAGACTACGTGAAGAAAGAGAGGACATGATGCTAGTTGCTATTATCAATTAGTGGGTTGATATAGATAGGGAAATAGGTAAAGATACTATAAACTTGAGAAATGTGGTATAAGGGCTAGCTTTAAGAATACTATCAATTCCGCTCTTCCCTTGGGTGTAGGGTTACCATTTAGGAATTCGAAAAGTCCTGACAAAAAGCCTGACACTTCAATAAAAGTCCGGACTTTTTAGTCACAAATGGAAACATTACTCACTTTTTATGTTTTGTTTTTAGATAAAATTAGAAGTTAATAAAGAATAATGACTTATTTGATATAACTTAATATGTAGTTTTGTTACTCATATTCCAAAATCCGGACAAATTTAAGAGCCGGACAAAGTCCGGACTGGAGTCTAAAAATCCGGACATGCCCGAATTAATCCGGACGGATGGTAACCCTACTTGGGTGTCGTAAACGGCGACTAACGGACTAAAGACTGCACTTACATCCAACAACGACGATGGGTTCACCACCGTCATGTTGAGCATGTGTGACAGTGAGATGACAGAGGACTGTTTCTGCGGTCCTCATTGCCTAGTCTCTGAATAACCCTTTAGGGGAAAATAGTTCTGAATCTGTGTATGTAATGTGTGACTAAGCGACAACTCATACAATTTAAATTCGGACACAGTGTCCGAATTGACACTTTTTAATTTTATTATATTTTCACTGACAATTCGGACAGTTTTTTTTCTACATAATATTATATTTTGAAGTTTTTTTTATCTGACTGTACTGAACAGCTCCAATAATTTAAGAGTGTCCGAATTGTCAGTGAAAAAATAATAAAATTAAAAAGTGTCAATTCGGACAATGTGTCCGAATTTAAAGTGTCCGAGTTGTCACTTAGTCTAATGTGTATACTATTAAATGTCCGCTGTCTGCTTAACTAAGACTCTTATTCTAAAACCAAACTCAACATCAAATCCATGCTTATACAATGTGATACTTCTAGTACTTCTAACCCGTTAAGGCTAAGTACTACATCTAAATTCATCGACAAAAAAAAATAGGGGGGGGGGTCCAACCCCCTCCCCCTATAATTTATGACCATTTTTTTTTCAATGTACTGCGGCGCTATCCGATATCAAAGGTTTCTTATGTCGTAGAAACATGAAAATAATGGCAAACGGTAGCTAATGACACTGGTTAGCTAATCAATTACTTTGTTTCGTATGTTTGGGATTATTATGGTGAGAAAAAAAACATTACTTAATTATTTTGTGATTTAAAATCACTTTTTTGTATGTTTTTACAGATTATTCAAAATTAAGGTGGACCCCCCATATTATTTTTTTTGTCTATGAATTTAGATGTAGTACTTAGCCTTAACGGGTTAGAAGTACCACCCCTATCACAATGTATGGAGTTAGAAAGGGATGGCGATATATGCGATGAATAGCACCATCCCTTTCTAATTGTACTCAAACAGAGATTTGAGTGTGTGTTTGGTTTTAGATGCGAGCCTCAGTCCCTTCTACATAGGTGTACCATTTAGGAATTTGAAAAGTCCTGACAAAAAGCCTGACATTTTGATAAAAGTCCGGACTTTTTAGTCACGAAATGGAAACATTACTCACTTTTTATATTTTGTTTTTAGATAAATGAGAAAGAAGTTAATTAAGATTAAAGACTTATTTGATATTACTTAATATGTAGTTTTGTTATTCATATTCCAAAATCCGGACAAATTAAAGAGCCGGACAAAGTCCGGACTAGAGTCTAAAAGTCCGGACATGTCCGGACTAATCCGGACGTATGGTAACCCTACTTCTACAAGAACAATAGCTCAAGATGCAGCTATAAACCACGCCAGCTCATTCATTGTGGGCTGGTTGGTAGTTAATGTTTGACGACTGTCAACTTGCGTCATTTATTTTTATTGTATTATTTGTGTACGAACCTCCGATCAACAATGCCAACTAGATAACGCGTCACGTACAAAATCAAAGCTAAATTCTGTCCACGTGAATAAATTTTAATACTTTTTCAAAGCAATAAATTACTCCTGTCACTTATAAAAGAAATGACGTCAATAACATTTAGTGGTGGGACAACAAATAAAGTACTTTTTCCTGTTATGCCTTGCGAGAAAATAAGAGTTCACTTCTCCAGTGCGCTCTTATTTACCGAGACACATTTTTAGCGCCGACCTGACATCTAGTTGTATTGTTGATCATAATAATCATAATCATAATCATAATCATTTATTCATTCGTTATCACAGGTAAGTCGTACTGGGTGTTTTAGTAACAGGTTAAATAGTGCCTCCATGATATACCTTACGGCATACGAAAAACATTTAATCCTTATATTTAAGTACCTAAATTAACCAAAACCGAAATTAAAATAAGTATCAAATTTACAATTAAAATAATGTCGACATTCAAGAATACAAATCATACAATACAAAAAAAAAATCAAATAATCATCGAAATAAAATAGGAAATTACAAACAAATAAAACACAAGAATAAATAATTAAAGATTAACAAAATGTCAAAAAAATAAAATATCAAAACAGGAATTATCAAACAAATACAAATAAAACACAAGAATAAATAACAAAATGTCAGTAAGTTCAAAGCCTTTCAAATTTTAAGCGCTATTGCAACATTTAATAATATGTAATTCATCATTACCATAAATTGTCTATATGACTATCTATAAAATATTCATTGACATCATAATAACATTTATTTATCAGAATCTTTGAAAGTACAGATTTAAATTTACAACAGTTACTTTCTTTCAATTGAACAGGTAGTTTATTAAAAATTCTCGGAGCCATCTCAATTATACTTTTTCTCATTAGTGCTGTTTTGCATATGTTAGTATGAATTGATCGAAGGTACGAACGATCTATTAATAAAAATAAGCAATTAGCACGCAGTCAATATAAACAGAACTGTATGATAATATATTTGGAAACAAAACACGAGACGATATTAAGTGTTGTTTAAATGAAATGAATACACTCGGCGTCAAAAAAATCTCACCTCTTAGAAAATCACTTTCAAATGTCATTTACTCTTGATATGCACATGCAGTCGCATTAATTATGATTTTATTTACAAGGTTACTTAATTAACTTAATAAAAAACATTACTTTTCATTATCAAATAAAACCTAATGCAACAAATAAAGTGTCACAAAAATTCGATGCAAATTTTGCTACCCGTGAGAGTTGCTAGTTGCGCTTCCTTTGTGGGTATAAAACGGTCAACACGGGTTCAATGTGGGTCATTCGCTATTCAACCGTTGAAGAGGACACACGCACAGATTTTGATGGATACCACAGCTGATAAAGCCGCTCAAGTGGTTGCACTACTGCAATCAGGGGTGCGGCAGTGTGATGTCGCCCGGCAACTGAACCTGAGCCGTTATTCCGTTCGAAGAGTGTACCAGCGCTTCATAGAGACCGGTGGCTATATCCGCAGACACGGTTCGGGTAGACGTCGCTGCACTTCGGAAAGAGACGACCGGTTCGTTGTGTCGAACTCTTTGAGAAATCGTTTCTCCAACGCTGTTGAGTTGCAACAGCAGCTCCAGGCAGTTCGCAGACGCACCGTAAGCGTATCTACGGTTAGAAGAAGATTGAAGGAGAAGAAGATAGCGGCCCACAGAGCTGCTACGGGTCCAAAATTGACTGCAGCGCATCGGCGAGCCCGCTTGCAGTTTGCTCGTGACCACGTCGATTGGACCCTTGAGCAGTGGAGAGCTGTTCTCTTCTCAGACGAGACGCGAGTGTGTCTTTTCTGCAACGACCGACGGAGAAGAGTATACCGGAGGCAGGGTGAACGTTTCGCCCAAGCCTGCATCCAGGAGACGGTGGAATATGGTGGCGGATCCTGCATGTTCTGGGGCGGTATGTCTGCTGCCGGCAAAACCGACCTTGTCTGCGTCTCCCGGACTGGAGGTGCTCGCGGACAAGGGTCGCTGACTGCTCGCCGCTATGTCACTGAGGTCCTGGAAGTGCATGTGGTCCCCTTTGCCGAATCTTTTGGCGAGGGGTTCACATTAATGCACGACAACGCTCGCGCTCACACTGCAGGCATCGTGAGCGACTTCTTGCAGAGGTCCCAAATCTCTGTGATGCAGTGGCCAGCGCGAAGTCCGGATCTGAATCCTATAGAGCACCTCTGGGACCATCTTAAACGTAAGGTTCGATCTCGGGATCCAGCTCCTTCGACTCTACAGGAGCTCCAAGACGCGGTGATTGAAGAATGGGGGCTTATCCCTCAAGAAGAGCTCCTGAAGTTGGTGAGGTCCATGAGGGACCGTATGGAAGCCGTGATCAGGGCAAGGGGGGGTAACACTAGATTTTAAGTTAATTTTAAGACACTTTTTGTACATTTTTCTTTGTAAATTATCTGTTGTTAATTAGGACTTAATTAAGGATTTTTATTATTTTATTAATTTTAATGTTGTTTGTATAATTATAATTAAACAGAAAGTTAAATTTAATTGTTTTTTGATACTCCTTTTTGTTACCTTTCTAATGATACCCAACACTATCCTCTACATAAGGTTTAAGAATTTTTAAAGATGATTTTTAAAAGGTGCGATTTTTTTGACGCCGAGTGTATTATTGTTATTCTACTGACATGACTGTGTTCATTACATAGAAAACACCTAGACCTTAAATCAATCCAGAAATACATACCTACATATATATAATCACGACTATTATCCCAGAAGGGTTAGTCAGAGACTAGGTCAATGTGAACAGCAGAGCCGTCCTCCACCATAGTCCACTTTTCACCAAATAGCGACTGCACATGTGCTCAGCGTGACAGGTGGTGAGCCCATCGCCGCTCTATGCTGTTGGATAATGTGCAGTCAGTCTGTTGTCCGGGGGGTGGTAGTATTCTTTCACCGCTAATACGTGACAAGGTTAAAAAGTTGAAAACAAGAATAAACATGGTTGAAAACAAAAATAACTAACTAGAGTAACGATAAAAAATATAATTGCTAGCGGTTGGCGTGTTTTCTAGATAAGGAATTTATAAAAAATATATATACAGAAGCATTTAGCGTTAGTATTATCGTGCACTAGCGGCCGCTCGCGGTTTCACCCGCGTGGTTCCCGTTCCCGTGGGAATATCGAGATAAAAAGTATCCTATGTGTTAATCCAGGTTATAAACTATCTGTATGCCGAATATCATCCAAATCCATTCAGTAGTTTTTACGTGAAAGAGTAACAGATATCCATACATGCTTACAAACTTTCGCCTTTATAATATTAGTAGGAAGTAGGATTTTGTAGCACCATTACTCATTAGGTTGCACGTGTACCTATGTCTAACTATTTTGTTTTTGCCTCAGTATGTTAGATACAGGCCCTCATGTGAAAGAATACTACGACTCCCTCTCGTCCCTTGGGTATCGTTAAAGGCGACTAACGGACTAAAGACTGTACATACATCAACCAGCATAAGGGATTAATTATGTTAGACCGGGCCGTGCACGGGGCGTGTCGTGTGCGTGACCCGGACGGGGCACTGATTTGAGACGTTGCATACATTTTGTATGAAGCAGTTCATATTACACAGTGCATGATCCGTCTCCCGTCCGGGCCCGCACGGGACACGGCCCGGTCTAATATAAATACAAAATGTATGTGACGTTTTAAAACAGTGCCCGACAAGCTTAGATGAGTTACATCAAGACTATTGTATATGTTGTTGCATAGAGCGGCGATGCGCTCACCACCTGTTACGCTGAGCACATGTGCAGTCGCCATTTGGTGAACTACTATTTAGCTATTTAGGGTGGTGGATTCGACCAAACCAACCAACCGATCAAACTAGATTATGACTTACTCCGAGATTAGTCTATACAAATTCGGCGTTTAATCTACTAGGTACCTACATAAGACCTTATTCCAGTTTGGTTGAATCCACCCTTAGTGGACTATGGCGGATTGCTTATATGGCTCATTGCCTAGTCTCTGACTAAGCCTTAGGGGATAATAGTCGGGATGCAGTCTTTTGTCTGTTAGTCGCCTTTTACGACACCCAAGAAAAGAGGAGGGGGGGTTTAAGTTAAGTTCAAAATGTATTGAAATAAATTTACATTTTGTGGTTTGAGAAGTTCTGGTGTCTGTGCCTGCTAATGCTAAAGTGTGTAATACAAACACACTTTCACATTTGTTTTAGTAAGAGTAAGTTGTCATTGAGATTCTATTTTTAATGACATAAAGTTTTATCATTGTTAGAAATTCCGAACAAAATCTTTCAAAATCGGTTTACACGTAAATCAAAAATCATTTTAAAATTATTATTATACAATTTACATATTTAGACAAGTATAAATATTGACTTATGTAAGTAAAAACATTATGCCGAAGGTTCAGTAACCGCATTCCATTCGCTTTACATGGTCAGTATAAGGTATTAATAGTGTGAAACCAATGTTAGTCCTTGAGGGACCCCGAATCGATAACTTAAAATAAGTTACGCGCAATTTTGCTGACAATCGATTAGAAAGGGACTGTTATGTTAAGTCATGATGATAAAACTATATGAATCACAACGGCGGCGACGCGACGACTGAGTGTTTTTTTTTTATCGTGGGACACGTTGTCAAACGCCTTCGTTGAATCATCGTCTGTGTATGTTTGTAAACAAAGATGTTGAAATGTAAACAAAGGGTCAAGCACTTTGCAAATTGTTGGTATTTTAAAAAGTCGCGTCTGTTTGCCACCGTCTGACGCATTTTTTTCAAGTACTGTCTGTGACAATGGTGTGACAATCTTACTTAGGGTGGATTCGACCAAACTGGAATAAGACTTACTCCGAGATTAGTCTATACAAATTCGGCGTTTAATCTAGGTAGAAGACCTTATTCCAGTTTGGTCGAATCCACCCTTACTCTTATAAAGGTTACTTTTTTGGCAATAGTGTGTGGCCTCGGAATTTTTAGATATCATTGATTTTATATAGAAAAAATCTTATTCAAAACCAAAAAATCGCTTTAAGTTAACTATGAATTTCTCCTATCTACGATAATATTATTGAGCGTAATTTATACCATAATAATCGTTACTTCATGATGAATAAAGATTTTATAATGAATTTATTATCCTATTTCGATAAACACGATAAATAAAACACGAGGAATCGCAGATGCGTTGCCGGCCTTTAAGGGAGGAATAGGTTCAAGGAAGGAATAGGAATTGGGAGGAGGGGGGGGGGGGGGAAAGGGGCCTCCGGAACCCTCACTGGTCGGACGAAACACAACAGCACCAAGTGCCGTTATTTCACGCCGAATATTCGTGAGAGGGTGGTATTACGCCGGGCGAGCCGGCCCAATGCGTGCTGCAACGCAGCGTGGCTCTACCACTCAGTCAGTGTTACTCATTTAGCACCACCCAGGGATCACGTGTAGGGTCTCAAGGGTAAACCTACGGACGCGAGCAACTTTGACCCCTAAATAAATATTTTTTTTTATGTTTGTCAATAAATGTTTCTCTCTCTCTCTCTCTCTCTCTCTCTCTCTCTAAGTAAGTATTGTATTACGAAAACACCAGCTATCACGAGTGAATGCTTGACCTTTGCTTGCGTCTCCCGCTGGGTTTGTGTTATCCTGCAATAATGATAAACATAAACAAGATATGCGGCAGACGAGACGTGCGTGACGCGATTGGTCGATGTCACGGACAATAATGCTGATTTACTATTTTTAACATAAAGTATTTACTTACAAATAACAAAAACACTTTCGCAGTTAGGGTTACCACCTAGGAATTTGAAAAGTCCTAACAAAAAGGCTGACATTTCGATAAAAGTCCAGACTTTTTAGTCACAAAATGGAACATTACTTACTCACTTTTTATGTTTTGTTTTTAGATAAATAAGAAGTTAATAAATATTAAAGACTTATTTGATATTACTTAAAATCTAGTATTATTACTCATATTCCAAAATCCGGACAAATTAAAGACCCGGACAAACACCGGACTAGAGTCTAAAAGTCCGGACGGATGGTAACCCTATTCGCAGTTGTTTATGTGGTTAAACGTGAACCGTGGCTGAGGATTGGTTTTGCTTTTGCAGTCCTCATTGGCTAGTCTTTAACTAACCCTTTCGTGAGTAAATGTATGTAATATATAAGATTGCACAATAAATAAACAATGGTGCGCTTTTCAAACAATGCGTCCGCGTGTTATATAATAAGGTGTACGTTTCATGTTTTACGCTATCGCCACACGAATCGACAATTATGACTACGTTATCTGCTGAAGAAAAATACTAGCTATAATACCAGAGATATATATCGAGCGTGGCATTAATGCGACGGGTTTTTTTTTATAATTATAACAATATACTGCTAACAGCAGTGCAGCAGCTGTGTGTGTGGTAAAGTCTCATTAAAAGAATAACTATCTCTTCGCTTGGGTGCCGTAAAAGACGACTAACGGACTATATACTGTATATAATTATGTATACTATAGGTATGTATGATAGACAACAAATAACCGTGTCGCATAGCGGTGAAAGAAAACTACAACCCCCTCTCTTCCCTTGGGTGTCGTAAAAAGCGACTAACGGACTAAAGATTGCACATACATCCAACAGCATAAAGCGGCGATGGGCTCACTAAATGTCACGCTGAGCACATGTGCAATCGCTAATTGGTGAAAAGTAGACTATAGTGTAGAGGACTGCTTTTACTGTCCTCCTTGTCCTCCTTGTCCCTATCCACCGACTTCAATAGATAGGGTATCGCAACTGGAACTACGGGTCCGGTTGTGTTTTCAGGGGTACTACGGGGTTCCGGTTCTAGCCCCCCGCTGGTCGTGCCTTTAACCAGGCGCCTCCGGCGGGATCCGGACATGGGTTGGACTCGTAGTGGCGTGTGGTTAGCTGTAGAGCTTGGGAATGTTCGTTTTTCCTGGTATTGTGTGCCAGGACTTCCAAACTCGTGCACAGCGAGCGGGGCCTAGTAGCGGTCTCTGAGGGGCCAGAAGCGAAAAGTCCTGCGGGGAACGTGAGTTTCCCTTATAGTTGGCAGCTTTGTCCGGTGGTTTTCATTGGACATTGGTGTTGACATCTCCGGTACTAGTCTGGAGAACTAGTAGAGGCGGCCTCCTAGATGCCGTAGCCTCCGGTCCAGCCAGCCGCGTAGGACGTGGGAACTGGCTAGGCGCCCGGATGGGTTCCGAGAAGTGAGTGTGCTTACTACTCCGCTACCAAGGTGGACACTTGGGAGTCGACTTTAGAGTCGACGACCCTAGCAGTGGCAACTGCGAGTTGTGCCCTTCGTGCAACGAGAAGTGAGCGAGCTTGACAGCTCCGGTTACCTATCTGGACAATAGGCAGTGAACTACACGTGTTCACGGGGATACTCTCCTGAGACACTAGTCTTATGAGTACCGAATGAAGAGCGCGCTGCGGCGGGCACTAATTTGGCGTCAAGACCTAACGTTGGTGGTCTCCTGCGCGAGTGTTCTACTGGCGCAGGGACGTCTGGCACTTCTTGCATAACCTAACGGTTGGTCTCGAGGTGCCAGTACAAATAAACTTAGTGAAATTAGGAGAGGGGATGTCCTCCTTGACTAGTCTCATTGAGTTTCGTTTCGGCACCTTCCCATCTCGGCACCAATGAATTTATGAACTCGATTAATTTCAATCAAGGATATACAGTCACCGACAAAAAAGAACAGGTGCTGGTGGTATACATATTTTGAACAAAAATTCATACACTGAAATATTAAAATGATTGCCAGTGAAAACCGAACGGGACTGTATACTTTAGAAGCGGCATCCCAAGGGTGCCGCAATGGGAAGGTGCCGATACGAAACTAAACCCCTAGTCTCTGTATGTATGTATGTATGTATGAAAGACAATAAATAACCCACAATGTACGCTTAACTATTGCATCGCGTTCTGATTGTGGTGTTTGAACAGAACAGCGGCGGCGCTCTGACCGGACGCAGGCAATTACACTTGCCTGTGATTGTTTTATCAGATCAGATATGACCTCATCGTTCGTTGCCATGTGGCTTCAGTAGGTGCCTGTAGTTTGCAATAGTCCTGATGTAATTCATCTGAGCTTGTCAGTTAAACAGCTTAAGGCTAGGTGTTAGTGAAAAATTAAAATAACACGTTCTTAGAATTACTTTTTGAAGTAGTAAACAGTAAAATTAAAATCTGCGAAAATTATGTATATTGTTGAAGCTTTATTCTGTGGAATACACCCGATGGAAACACGATTTTATAAAGTTGGCTCGATAGAATAAATTCACAAAGTTACATATTTTTGTGTCATTTTATCTTCTTTTCTAGGTTTTATTCTTAAAATAAGTGATTTGATATTATGAGTCATTTACCAAAATGAAGTTCATAGATAACTTGAGGAATTATAACCGATCGTTTTTTATTTATTACATCTACCAATTTATTAAAATTAAAACGCGATTATTTGCGCCGCTTCGCTGTTATCCCCGTCCCTCAGTCGTACCGTCGAGAGAGCGAGAGAGAAGCGCTCTAAATACCTCCCCTACATTAATCAGGTTAGTCAGAGACTAGGCAATGAGGACAGCAAAAGAAGTCCTCTGCCATAGTCCACCTTTCTCCAAATAGCGACTGCTCATGTGCTCAGCGTTACATTTGGTGAGCCCATCGCCGCTCTATGCTGTTGGATGTATTGCAGTCTGTAGTCCGTTAGTCGCCCTTTACAACACCCAAAAGAAAAAGGGGTGTTTATATTCTTTCACCGCTACCCAACACTGTTAAGTTACAACTTTCGCAATGCCTTTCAAAATAGCAGTCGTCATTTTATTCAGCCTGTGTTAAGATATATATATTAAACAGACTCTACGACTCAGACAGTGTCACTCATTTAGCACCACCCAGGGGTCACGTGTAGGGTTTTAGGGGTAAATCTACGGAGGCAAGTGAATTTTAGATTCTTCTCATCCAATTGCTGCCATGAAATCTACCTGACTTAAATATATTGTGGTAATGGCTATTTTTTTTAAATACTACCAATCCATATCTTCTCTTGGGTTTCGCAAAAGACTAGAAGACTGCTCATACATCCAACAGCAGAAAACAGCGATATGGACTTTAGACCTTCTATAACGCTTAGCTCATGTTGTTATTCGGAGTGCCGTGAAGCGGTAGTGCACTGCTTTTGCTGTCCTCATTGCCTATAAGCACAGAATAACTAATAGTACTACCGTACAGAAGGTTCACTCTCTAACGACATTCACGCGAAATTGACACTTATCTTGTGACCCGAGCGCTCATATTCCGTTAAGCAACGCTGCATAGAACTGACGTTCGTGCTACGCGCTCTTTTTTCCCGTCCCCGCAACCATTCGTCCCTAGCTAGGGTTACTATTTAGGAGTTTGAAAAGTCCTGACAAACATTATGACATTTCGATGAAAGTCCGGACTTTTTAGTCACAAAATGGAAATATTATACTCTCTTTTTATATTTTGTTTTATAGATATTTTTTTTAAGACACCACTTATCTAGCCCAAGAGAATCTTCGTTATGAAACTCGTTAAATGGTTACTAGACAACGGATAAACATACTTAAAATACATACTTATTATACATAGAAAACATGCCAGACCCGACACAATTTAGGAAAACAATAGTTTCTAAATTGATCCGACCGGGGGTCGAACCCGGGACCTCAGAGATGGCTACTCTATGAAAACCGGTGTACAAACCACTCGACCAAGGAGGTAGATAAATAAGAAGTTAATAAAGGATAAAGACTTATTTAATATTACTTACTTACTTACTTACGTGTTTGGTTTTGGGCAAATGTTATTGTTAAGTAAAGAACTTAATTTATTTTTGTATAAGTAATTTTTTAATTAGGATATTGTCTGTATGTTTCTGTTGTTAGGTACTTGTGGTGAGGACCTGTAATTGGCTATCTGTTATTATTACCATTACTTATACTGTTTGAATAAGCTATTGGTCTTCCTAAGATTTAAATAAATAAATAAATGTAGTTTTGTTCTCATATTCCAAAATCCGGACAAAATGAAGAGCCGGACAAAGTCCGGACTAGAGTCTAAAAGTCCGCACATGTCCGGACTAACCCGGATGGATGGTAGCCCTATCCCCAGCCAACCATGGGGCTATCACGTATGAATTTGCCAGCTTATAGTCTCCGCGACTAATTCTTTAGAGCTCAGCGAGTGAATGTAGACATATTAATTGACCGATTCCCTTTATACAAAAGAAATATTTCGCACATAGTCGGGGCCGAAGTATCCTCGGCTCACAAGTAGTAAATTGGATGTAGTTAAAAAAATATATTTATACATATTTTTCGCGGAAGGCAGTGTGCCTTCCGCGAAAAATATTTAGTGAGTCACTCTATTTATTCAGCGCTTTGCATTGTTTTCTATAAATTTTCATAGATATATTAGGAATTTCTCACTTTTATGTTTAATGTTATTGTTTTAACAATTTGAATGCAAATTTTGTCGAGAACGAATTCTGCTCGTGGTAATTTTTTCACTTTTTTAGTTTGTAATATGCTTTTAATATCACTACACACGATGTGTACACTGTTTGTTAGGTTATTGTCTAGCTCAACCTGAAATGCCAAGTATGTTGTCATATATGACTGTAACCTGTATGTGTACCTAAACCAAATAAATAAATAAATAAATGTATGAAATGAAAAGATGAGAATGAAGGATGGATTTGAATGAAGCGAAAGAAGTGCGCAAGGACCGCAGCAAGATGGCGATCGACAGTCTCAGTCTACCCCTATGGCGTGAGTTTATGTATGTATCAATGAATGTTTGTACATCCTCTATAATAACCTGTAGTCGCCGTTGTTCCAGAATCATGGGTTGAGCTGAATTCCGGCAGCGGGCTTGCAGCCGTGGAGAACGAGTACATAAGGTTGTTGAGGGAAGCGCAGAGGGAGAGCCGTGACTCCTCGGTGCGCCACTCGAGGGCATCCAGCGTCAAGGGCAGGTAAGGGTGTCATCTATTTAGTAATTATTACCTAACCTTGCCATAAATACTGTCCCTCATATTTTTTTATTTTATTTATTTAATTAAACAAAGACATATACAATTTTACAATTACTTCGTGTCTAAAAACCCGGATAGGGTTTGACTAGACACTGGATGGAAATAAACATGTCTAGTGTAAAAAAATAAAAAGAAGTGAAATTTTAAAAGCATGTATTTTATACGTTAACTATGTAGATTGCCACCACCAGTTGATGTCAGCGATTACACGTCAAATTAGACAATTTCCAAATCGTTGGAAAAAAAATATTTCTGCATGTGTTCGTAACAAAAAGTATTTGAATTTGTTTGGTAGAATTGTAATGGCAACATTAAGTTTAAATAGTTGACAAATCGCTGAGATGCGATCCTATCGAGTAATCGTTCTATCGAAATGACAGGTGAATACGGATTTATGACTTATTTTCAATAGGACGACTTCTAAACGTGAGCGACATTTTGACTATTACGAAATACGTGAATTGGGCCACTGGCCATTGCATTCACCTATGGCCGCACTTACCACATCCAATGGTAATGGTATCGAGGCGGCTGTCTTCCTTCACTAAGTCTGCTTTAAGGTTGCTTCACACATAGCAGTGAAGCCACAGTTCCGACACAGTACCGGCACAGTGTTTTCATACATTCTCTATGAACGCATCCCCACTTGTCAGTGATATTGCTCTCAGTGTCAGTGCCCCCACCGGCAAATCACGGACGTATTCTTTTTGACAACTTTCATAGAGAATGTATGAAAGAATATTTTTCACTGTGCCGGTACTGTGTCGACTTCACTGATATCTGTACTCGATATTTCGATGAGGTGTCTGACTGACATCCTTGTGCTCCTTCCTTTCCCTCCATCCTTTCCCTCTGGCCTCAGCCCGCCAACAAAGAGGCTGGGATGAACATAATCTGCTATACAAGATGCAATTACGTTTAGTACACACGCTGTAACCATAATTAACCTTGTCTATGTTTTCATCCATTCATTAAGGGTGGATTCGACCAAACTGGAATAAGGTCTTATATCTAGATTAAACGCCAAATTTGTATGGACTAATCTCGGAGTAAGTCTTATTCCAGTTTGGTCAAATCCACCCTAAGAGGGTTTACGCATTTCGGTTTCCCATACAAACTTCCAATTTTGATGAAGCTGTGCATGCTGAAGTAAAACACAGGGATCTAAAAAGAGATATTTTTTTTCTAATTCGGTAGATTCAAGATTCAATATCATTTATTCAGGTTAGGCCATGTTTAGGTTACAGCACTTATGAATGTCATTATGCCATCGGTTCGTAAGTCTAACTATGGGGCGGGAGCCTTGTACTGAGAAGAACCGGCAACAAACTCAGCAAGGGCATTTCTTTTCTCCCTTTCTTTTACAGCGTCAATTAGAATTGAAAAATGCCCTCCCTATCATAGAAGGGCACTTTCCATTACAATAATAAAAACATAAAACAACTACAAGGACATAAAAATAAAAAATATATTAACAGGTACATTTTTGCTCCATCTACTCTAGGGAAATTTGATAGCTGATGGATCGCTACGTATTTCCAATAACTCTGTTTATACATATCCATTAGATCAACATCAGAAAATATATCGAGATATTATACACGTATAGATGAACATTTATTGTATAGTAAACCTTAAACTTTAGGTACGTACTAAAGTACAAATTTTAATAAATATTATTGGAGCAAATGTTGAAAACATCACTTTGGAACTAGGCGCGCTTTAAAACTTTGTTCTAACTTGCTTGAATCTATCAAGCAAGTTAGAACAAAGTTTTAAATTCGAGATTTTGAGAGCAAAACAAGGCATATTATACTGATTTATGCCTTGTTTCGCGGTGCCGTTTTTTAAGCAGCAATCGTGTACATGTATAGTTTAATATGATCGAAGGTTACGGGGTTTAAGGTGTAATAAATAAATAAATATAGATGAGACATTAATTAACTTTTTTTTAGTTTTAAAATTACCACCTAACCGCATCGCGCAGCGGTAAAAGAATACTACCACTCCTTCTTCCCTTGGGTGTCGTAAAAGGCGACTAACGGACTAAAGACTGGATTCGACCAAACTGGAATAAGACTTACTCCGAGATTAGTCTATACAAATTCGGAGTTTAATCTAGGTATAAGACCTTATTCCAGTTTTGTCGAATCCACCCTAAAGACTGCACATAGAGCGGCGATGGGCGCTCGCTATTTGGTGAAAAGTGTACCATGGTAGAGGGCTGCTTTAGCGGTCCTCATTGCCTAGTCTCTGACTAACTCTTCGGGGATAATAGTCGTGATTATTTATTTATTTATTTTAGGATAGCTAACAGCTTACAATGCAAAAGATAACTACAAAAATAATAACACTAAGCTATTAAAAAGCTACCACATTTAAAATTCTTACGAAACTTATCATAATACTCAACATTTAATCTTAAATATTAATTTCGGCGGTAAGCGCTTTTTTATATGTATGTAATGTGTTACAATTACCAGTTATGCGTTTTGTGGCTAAATGGCGTGCGTTAGCATATCAAAAATCCCTTACATTTAGCTATTTCTTATGTCATTTTGCCATTTGGCTGGGCCCTCGGTCAAACAAGAGTTTAGAACTAGTCTGGCAAGTGAAACCTGTTTAGTAACATGACATCGGATCGGATGAGGGGAAATCTAGACGCCGCCCGATAACCACATTGCTGACCAGAAGCGACAATGTAGAATAGATCGAGTTTCTTTTATCGCGACATTTTATATACATATAGAATTAAGGCTATTATCTCCAAAGGGTTAGTTAGTATAGTCCAATGTCATAGTAAACGACACGCCAAATTTTAACTGCACATGTGGTCAGCGTAATAGGTAATGTGACTGGTTTTTTTATATAATAGAAGGAGGGAAACGAGCAGGCGGGTCACCTGATGGAGAGTTATCTCCGCTGCCCATAGACATCTGCAAAACCAGAGGAATCGCAGATGAACTGCCGGCCTTTGAGCAAGGAATAGGTGTTAGAAAGGAATAGGAATAGTGAGGAGGGTGGGAAGGTCCTCCGGAACCCTCACTGGCCGGACGAAACACAACAGCACCAAGTGCTATTATTTCACGCCGGATATTCGTGAGAGGGTGGTATTACCCCGGGTGAGCCGGCCCAATGCGTGTGGCTCTACCACTCAGTCAGTGTCACTCATTTAGCACCATCCAGGGGTCACCCTTGAGACCCTACTCAAGGGTAAACCTACTCAAAAGGTGAGCTCATCGCTGCTCTGTGCTGTTGGGTTGGGTTAGTGCAGTCTATAGTCCGTTAATCGCCTTTTAGGACACCCAAGGGAAGAGAGGGGTTGGTAGTATTATTTAGTGATCTGCTTATTTTACACACAGAGCTATGGCCTTAACCTCTATAGTCTGTGAGGTGGTAGAAATTACCCTAAACTAATTTATTAAAAACTAGCGGCCGCTCGCGGTTTCATCCGCGTGGTTCCCGTTCCCGTGGGAATATCGGGATAAAAAGTATCCTATGTGTTATTCCAGGTTATAAACTATCTGTATGCCGAATTTCATCCAAATCCATTCAGTAGTTTTTCCGTGAAAGAGTAACAAACATCCATCCATACTTACAAACTTTCGCGTTTATAATATTAGTAGGATTACACATCTCATAAATTAACGGTTTATGCTTCGTTCCTCCCACTGAGATTCGTCCCACATATAAAAATCCTGGTTCGTCCCAAACAATATGCTTCCAACGTCCCAAAATATTATTTAAATTACTTTATTCTCGCTTTGTCCTATTTTATATTCCTTTTTTATATGCCAAACTTACTTTAATCTTATTGTATGTAGGTACAATTAGCATTTTTTTTTACTTTACTTTTAACTAAATAAATAAATAACTATTTATGTACTTGTAAATTGGGACGAAGCACAACTTCAATTGTGATATGGGCTAACTAAATTTTTTTTGGAATGTGGGACTAAACTTTGGGACTAACGAAGCATAAATCGAATTAAAGGGAGGTATTTCGAACGTATCTCTCTCGCTCTCTCGACGGTACGACGGTAAGGGACGGGTATAACAGCAAGCGGCGCGAATAAACAAGTTTTATATTTTAAAAAAAAATCGGTTATAATCCCTCAAGTTATCTATGAACTTCATTTTGCAAAATATCAAATCACTCATGACATGACTCATAATATCAAATCTGAGATGGATGTTTATTACTCTTTCACGTAAAAACTACTGAATGGATTTGGATGAAATTCGGCATAAAGATAGTTTATAACCTGGAATAACACATAGGATACCTTTATCCCGATATTCCCACGGGAACGGGAACCACGCGGGTGAAACCGCAAGCGGCCGCTAGTTAAGTAATTAAGTTTTCTTGTACTTATAAAAATATTTCGACTTTGACTTTTGACTGTTGTGTAAATGTAACGATATCTTATTTTGGTGCTAGCTGGTCGGGCCGGCTGCTCCACTCCCAGACCCAGTCGTTGGAGTCGTCCTGGAAACACCACACATATAATAAATAAAATAAAATAAATAAATAAATCTTTCCTACAATCACACCAATTATCTAGCCCAAGAGAAGCTTCGAAGAAACTCACGGATAAACATACTTATAATACTTAAATACATACTAATTATACATAGAAAACACCCAGACCTGAGACAATTTAGAAAAACAACAATTTCTAAATTGACCCGACCGAGGATCGAACTCGGGACCTCAGAGATGGCGACACCATGACAACCGGTGTACAAACCACTCGACCAAGGAGGTCGTCAAATATATGTAACTTTGTAAATTTATTCAATCGAGCCAACTTTATCAAATCGTGTTTCCGTCGGGTGTATTCCTCAGAATAAAGCCTCAACAATATTTCATAATTTTCGCAGATTTTAATTTTACTGTTTACTACTTCAAAAAGTAATTCTAAGAACGTGTTATTTTAATTTTTTACTAACACCTAGGCTTAACCTACCACGTTGGCAAAATGCGGGTTGGTCATCTTACCACAACAACCGAGGCTAGGGTTGCCAGGAGTCCGGCTTTCCACAGACGAGTCCGACCAAATATTATTAAATGCAAGTCCGGGTCTGTCCGGTTTCTGTTAGGCTTTGAGTCAACCCCGCCGCCCTCGCTAAAAAATGTTGAACAAAAACGTTTGAGCGATCACGCAGGTACGGGATAAACAAAAGACAATTTATCTTTCTTTCTCTGAAAGTCTTATTAGTATTTTAAAAAACCATTTAGGGCACAATGTTCGGCTAAATATGAATCTGCGACCGGTTTTTACTATGCCAGGCCCAAAGGCAACACAAACCTGTGCAGAGGCGGTACCGACTTGAGAACCGTGCCTCAAGTGGAAACGCATGGATTGCGCTTAGAGTTGCCATTGCCAGGTTCAAAATGGGGAATTCAGGACACATAATTTAAATTCGACCTCCTTGGTCGAGTGGTTTGTACACCGCTTTTCATGGTGTCGCCATCTCTGAGGTCCCGGGTTCGATCCCCGGTCGGGTCAATTTAGAAATTATTGTTTTTCTAAATTGTCTCTGGTCTGGGTGTTTTCTATTATAATAAATATGTATTTAAGTATTTTATGTATGTTTATCCGTTGTCTAGTAACCATTTAACGAGTTTCATAACGAAGCTTCTATTGGGCTAGATAATTGGTGTGAGTGTAGGAAAGTTTATTTATTTATAGTTTTTTAAATTTAGCCAAACATTTTGCCTGGAAAATGTTTGTTAATAGGAATTATAAGAAATCTTTTTATTTGATTACGAGTTATAATTAGAAGATCAAAAGCCTGACAACCCTAATTGCGTTGACTGTAATGGGACTTCTTGGCGGAAAAGTGAAGCGCCATGTCTGTAGTTTTGTCTTATTTTCTAAAATTTGTGTATTGTCGAATATTAATGTGAAATAGTGGTGGATTATTAACCGTTCAGTGTTCGTGAACGTGCATAAGTGTTGGCAAATAAAACAAAACAGTGCAACATCACTTTTCAAATTCTCTCAAGAAGTCCGTGTGAGGTTCAGTAAAGTCCCACATCTTTACTGGAACTCAAGGGATTTGGGGGGAATATCATTTAGCTTAATATCATCACTCATTATCATCTTATAAGCAAAATAAATGTACTCTATTATTTCCACTGAAGGACTAGTATCCATGGTGAAAAAACAAATTTTTCAAAAAAAAATGACTTATGGAGATTGGAATAAAGATAACATTTTGCGTAGTTAGAAAATAAAGAAAAGGGAATATAATCAATCCACTACGCACAAGCCACCAAACACAGTGACTTCATAGAGAGTTATGACACACTCAACTATTACAAGATTGTGGGGTTAAGGTTAGGATTTATGGATAGTGCATGTATGGAAAAACACAGCTGTTCTGTGATTGACATAGTATTATGTAATCCGATTCTCTTACACGTTCATAACTACAGAGGGATTTAGGGCTCAACACACGAGCAGCAGTTTGCTGACGACGTATGTGACTGCAGTCAGTGTTAGGATTCGGCGGCTAGCTGTCGACCTGCCTGCGGCAAGCAGTTGAAATTGAAACGTCGACAGCTTACCGACGACATGTCGACAGTTAGCCGCCGACTGCAGTCGACGTTAGGAATCGCCGGCTAGCTGTCGACATGTCGTCGGCAAGCTGTCGACGTCATCTAAAAAGTTGGAACTAACAATTGCAAACGTAGACTTTATAAAAAGAAATACTACCTACTACGTGTGATTGATTATTGTTGTAATAATTTATTTTTCGTCGTTTCCAGCCCCAAGTCGCCACCGAACAGCCCCAACCTGGAGCCTTCCACGGAAGATGAGCTGAAGGGAGTCTACATCAACTGCTGGAGAGTAAGTATAGTCTAGCAGATTTACCGTTGAAATGAAATAGTTTTTACGGATTTAACTCGCATTTATTTAGTATATTTTAGGGTTTTGTTTTATTTAAAATGTACTAAATAAGCATGAGTTACATCCGAGAGTTATAAGTGTTTCATTTCAATTTGTAGTGTTCGCGTAAACTTAGAAAACAATAAAGATTTACCGTCGTTTTTTTATTAGTCCCCCAAGACAAAATGGCCGCCCCGTAATATCGATTTTGTTGGAAGAAAAAAAAATTAAAAACACCGTGTCGCGTGGCGGGGAAAGAATACTACCACCCCGTCTCTTCCCTTGGGTGTTGTAAAAGGCGACTAACGGACTAAAGACTGCACATACATCCAACAGCATGGAGCGGCGAGATGAGCTCAACACCTGACACGCTGAGCACGCAGTCGCTATTTGGTGAAAAGTAGACTATGGCATAGAACTGCTTTAGCGGTCCTCATTGCCTAGTCTCTGACTAACCCTTCGGGGATAATAGTCGTGATTATATGTATGTATGTAGGGTAACCATTTAGGAATTTAAAAGTTTGACAAAAAGCCTGACGTTTCGGTAAAAGTCCGGAGTTTTTAGTCACAAAATGGAAGCATTACTTACTCACTTTTTATATTTTGTTTTTAGATAAATGAGAAGTTAATTAAGATTAAAGACTTATTTGATATTACTTTATATGTAGTTTTGTTACTAATATTCCAAAATGCGGACAAATTAAAGAGCCGTACAAAGTCCGGACTAGAGTCTTAAAGTCAGGACATGTCCGAATTAATCCGGATGGATGGTAATCCTATACGTATGTAGTATTATAAACTCATAAATAAGGACTTTTGTCTTTTCCTTCATTTAAATAGATTGCTGACTTGTTGAGTCTTCCATTACGCATTTCAGTTTCCCATACAAACTTCCAAGTCGAAATTTTTAAAAACCAATAAGCCAGTTTTATATGAAACTGCACACTAAAGTAAAAATACAGGGATCCAAATAGGTTGTTGAAAAAATTTTTAAGTTACATTTATTTAGCTGAGTTATTGCGATTTAAAGTCCACTATAGAAAGTTTAAAATCGCAATAGCTCAGTTAAATAAACGTTTTCTAAAAATGTTTTCAACAAACTATTTAGGTCCCTGTATTTTACTCTAGCATGCAAAGTTTCATTAAACTTGGAAGTTTGTATGGGAAACTGAAATGCGTGTAAACCATCTTAAATGAAATCCATTGCAAATTTTGACGTTTAGCGGTAGTACGCAAATAATGCAAAAAAACACTATTCTATTCTATTCTACGTATTCGTACGTATATGTATATTAATGATATACATACGTACGACGAAACGTAACGACGACCTCCTTGGTCGAGTGGTTTGTACACCGGTTTTCATGGTGTCGCCATCTCTAAGGTCCCGGGTTCGATCCCCGGTCGGGTCAATTTAGAAATTATTGTTTTTCTAAATTGTCTCGGGTCTGGGTGTTTTTTTATGTATAATAAGTATGTATTTAAGTACTTTAAGTATGTTTATCCGTTGTCAAGTAACCATTTAACGAGTTTCATAACGAAGCTTCTCTTGGGCTAGATAATTGGTGTGAGTGTAGGAAAGTTTATTTATTTATTTTATTTTATTTATTATATTTGTGGTGTTTCCAGGACGACTCCAACGACTGGGTCTGGGAGTGGAGCAGCCGGCCCGACCAGCTACCACCAAAGTAAGATATCGTTACATTTACACAACAGTCAAAAGTCAAAGTCGAAATATTTTTATAAGTACAAGAAAACTTAATTACTTAACTAGCGGCCGCTTGCGGTTTCACCCGCGTGGTTCCCGTTCCCGTGGGAATATCGGGATAAAGGTATCCTATGTGTTATTCCAGGTTATAAACTATCTTTATGCCGAATTTCATCCAAATCCATTCAGTAGTTTTTACGTGAAAGAGTAATAAACATCCATCCATACTAACAATTTTTTTTTAAAATGACTTGTCATAGTGACTGCATCCTGCCGGATGGTAAGCAGCCGATGCAGTCCAAAATAATGAGAGCGCTCCCCACCGTGGAATAAGTACGGTAACAAGCGCTCCCATTCATGACGGCCTGCATAAATGCCGTTTCACGCCTCGCTTAAAAGACCCGGGACTGTAAGAGCTGGGAAACACATGCGCCGGCAAAGAATTCCAAAGCCGAATGGTCTTACAGAGGAACGACTTGCCAAATTTTTTGGTACGAGTACTGATAGTCTGTACAGTATGATGGTGGTTCCTAGACCAGCACGTGTAGTCCGGGAGAGGAAAGGAGAGGGCGGGATAAGATCAAAAAGTTCTTCAGAACACTCTCCGTAGTAGTTCCGGTAGAAGACACTGAGAGAAGCAATGTCTCTACGCAGCTGGAGGTCCTCAAGGGAGGCTGTAACCTCAGCATCTGCACACTGCACAGCTTTATATGTTAAAGAAGTACTTAACAATAGCTTATGGTAGGACTGCTTTTGCGATCCTCATTGCTTAGTCTCTAATTATATGTATACAGTCGTTGGTGCCAGATAAACGTGCATAAAAGGTCATCGCTGCCCTTCTACCACTGCACGCCGAAACAGGATCGCGTCGAACCGAAATGTAAGCCGTAGCGATAGAATTCTGTGTAAACAAACGTATCTTGGTACGAGACGTTCTTGATCCGGAGCCTTGCCATATATCACAAACATTTTTTAAATCTATGCAAGTGCTTAGGTACCTTTTGACTTTTTATACGCACATAATAAATAAGTATTTACCTATTATTGTGATAATTAACTGTCCTAATAAATGTTTGGTACAAGTGGGGTAATTGACCTTTTATGCGCATTTATTTGGCACCGACCTGCTCGAATGGCAATAGGACAACGTTGTCCCAAGAAAAAAAATGTCTATAGAAATGACAATGGGACAGATGTGTCCCAAACTCTCTTAAACCTTTTAAACGCCACAGTCGGATATGGCCGACAAATGAAAACGTGCCCAACACGAAATTTTTCTTGTCGGCTATACACGACGGTGGCGTGTTGGGCATTTTCATTTGTCGGACATATCCGACCGTGGCGTTTAAAAGTTTTTGAAACCGACTTTCTTTTGTACTGGTCTGTGTAGTAGTGTAATGTATCTGAACTCGTGTGTAGGGACTGGCGTTTCAAACACCCGGTGTCTTTGCGCGGGCCGCCATCCGCTACCTCGTCCATAGAAGTGCTGGAACAGCCGCTGGCCGCGCCGCCCATGCAGCAGGTCAGTAATAGCAATCATCAGCTAAGCAAAGGCTTCACAAAGGATCTACTTACATCTTCGATCAACAATACCAACTAGATAACGCGTCACGTACAAAATCAAAGCTAAATTCTGTCTACGTAAATAAATACTTTTTCTTTACTAACGAACTAAGACTAAAGTTATAAAACAGTTTTAAGTTCAACCCTCAGAACAATAACTAAAGCATAGAAGGAGTGCTATGACTAGAGATGAAAGAACTCAAGTCTTTTAAGTCTTTCAAAAGAAACTTGACTCGGTTTTGACGGTTCACAACTCGATCGAGTCTTTAAACCTTGAGTCCTGAGCTTTTTAGGAGTCTTCGACTATGACTCGAGTTTTATTTTTAGACTGAGTCACTTTACAAATACTCGAGATTTTTAAACGACTCAGTTGTGACGAAAAGGCTCCAACATTTTAAAACGACTCGACTCGTGGGAGTCGTGACGTGAGTCGTATGGCGCGCTCATACGCTGTAATGAAATATTAGAATGAATGTGGATATAATATAGTAGGTACACACTCAATAATTAATACAGGGTACAGGGACATTATATATCTAGTTTATTAGATAAATGGTTGACATTGTATAATAAATTTAAGTTTATTATAATTTGGTTAATTTATTATTTGTTTTGAATTTAGAGTTTTTGTTAAGTACCTGAAGTAATTTTTTTTAAATGTATTTATTATAAATTATCTTTATTTCATAGATAGATAGATGTTTAAATATATCAGTTCAGTTTTAGACTGCTTCAGCTAAAGCTATGTGGCGCTATATCTTGACGGATAATGAAAGGTAGGATAGAAACATTTGATTGGGGGTATTTTGTTAATAAATAATTAACATAAATAAAGTTACACTTTCTGGTTTCTGAGTGCAATAGTAATTTGTTCCTGTTAATTTTAAACAGCTCATTGAATGCTAAACGACTGTAGTTCTTTAATAATAGACTCGCGACTTAGTTCTGATGCTTTTAATAAAGAACTCGAGTCGTTTTTATTTCCGAGTCATATTATAATGACTGGACGTGAGTCGTATTTTTGGAGTCGACCCTTAAAAATCGAGTCTAGTCCTAACTTAAAGGACTTAAAAGACTCAAGTCCTTTCATCACTAGCTATGACATTTGAGTGGGCACTCCGTTTGGTCACCATTCGAATTACACTTGTATAGGTCGCTTCTGAATTTTGTATCATAAAATTGGTAACCGGTTTTTTTATTTTCGCTAGACATTTGACGTTTGAGGCAACATATTTTGTCTCTTTTCTTTCAATGTTTTTTTGGCCCATTTGAAAAAATAGGACAACTATACGAGTCTCATTTGGACTCATATGCTTTAGTTATTATCCTATGGTTTTACCTAATCACATGGCAGTCATGGCACCCAGTTATAAAGTCACAAATCTTCTAAGTATTATCTTATACTTACGATCATTCGTCACAAACAACGAGCAAAGCAATGATTACTCCTGGCACTTAAAAATAAAAAGACGTCAATAACATTTGGTGGTGTAATCAACCTTAAGGGGCAACAAATAAAGTACTTTTTCCTGTTATTGCCTTGCGAGAAAATAAGAATTTCTCAAGTGGGCTGTTATTTACCGAGACATTTTAGCGGCGACCTGACGTCTAGTTGTATTGTTGATCGGAGACGTACACTGAAAAAAAAACTGACTTATACATAACCAAACTTTCGTGAACCTATAACACAAAAAAGTGACCACATAACTTTTTGCAATATGTAACCAAACCCAGTTGGCTTATTTTTCTGACAAACTATGTGTGTTGTGTATTGCAAAACAGTTTTTGCTACGTGTTATGAAAAAGCTTACGTTACTTATGGCCTAACATTGGTTACAAATAAACAATTTGTTTGTTTTCCATTTGTAAAACACTTAGACTGGATGTAGCCAAAAAAATTGTTACTTTTTGTGTTTATTTAAATTCAGCAAAACTTTTGTGTTGATACATTGTTTACGTATAGCAAATCTTGTGTTAATTATTTGTTTACCTATAGCAAAACATTTGTGTTAATATTTTGTTTACGTATAGCAAAACTTGTGTGATAGTACTTGTTCACGAATAGCCAAACTTTGTGTTAATATTTTGTTTACGTATAGCAAAACTTTTGTGTTAATATTTTACTTAGGTATAGCAAAGCTTTTGTGTTAATACTATAGCAAATAAAAATTGTTATCCTTAATGCAGCTCACATACTTGCAAGTTCCACAGTGAAGTTTACAGGCAAGTGAACCACATTAAGAATATCAAATTTTATTTGCTAAATTCGCTAAAATCGCTATTTCTAAAAAAGATGTAGTTGATGGAATAAAACAAAAAGATACATATATCAAATGGTTTATTAAATTTTACAAAAACAGTTATGTATCAGCCTTTCTTTACTTAATTCTTCATTAATTAATTAACCTTAATTAACTAAAAAATAAGTATTTATACATATTATACCTAATACCTATATAATTAAAATTTAAATATTAATAATAATGGATATTAAAAAAATAACTAAGTACATTATATAAAAATAAATACAAAATATTATTTATTGTTATTATCATTTATTTCTATTATTTATTATAATTGAATATTAAATATAAAACGCTCTCGTAAGGTAAATGGTTCAATATTATGTACCTTAAGGTTATCTCTTTCAGTGATGAACGCAAAGTCCATTTATTGAACTTTTGTTTGCGACTTTGTATGGTTTCTTCTATCTCCGCAGCGCTTTTTAAGTGGCAGATGAAGCTATCCAAGACTTCAAGATTTCTCCACTTTTTTTGTCTTGTTTGTTTTCAGCAATGATGTTGTCATTAAAAAGGGCAGTACCATAAACGTAACAACATTCAAATCCTCTTCCGTGTCTGTAAGAGATAATTTAACATGTTAATGACTGTCATTGTAATATTAAAATACTTAATAGTAGGTACTTCGAAAATTCGAAGAAAATTATCTCTGGAACTAAGTTCTTTTACTGATAAAAAAATCGATGACGCACCATGCTGGTTCATCATTAGCCTATTGCAGTCCACTGTAGGACGCAGGTCTTTCCCAGGGGGCGCCCCAAAGCCCGATCTCCCGCTTTCGCCATCC
The DNA here is from genome assembly GCA_963921215.1 of Scoparia ambigualis. Classification (NCBI taxonomy): domain Eukaryota; kingdom Metazoa; phylum Arthropoda; class Insecta; order Lepidoptera; family Crambidae; genus Scoparia; species Scoparia ambigualis. The sequence goes on from OY992525.1 coordinate 3,852,065, forward strand.
AGACAATGCCAACTACCTTTTTTTAGGTTATTGGTCCATCTGGCTGGTGGACGTCTAACACTACGTTTGCCGAGCCGTGGCCTCCACTCAAAAACCCGTCTACTCCATTGGTCATCGGTTCTGCGACAGATGTGACCATGCTGGTTGAATTTGATATAAAGAATTACTTACCTTTGAAAGAAGCGATGTACGTTTCCAGACCCCATAGACGGAGATAATTATCTAAAGAGTCTGAACGTTCGTCATGCAGGCACTGGAGTCTCCATTGAGGTTCAAACCTTTTAATAATTCACGCACATTCACCACAAATATTACAATAACCATAATCTAGCAACATCGTGACTGTCTTTGCCGGCGCGTAAATAAAAATGAACGAACACGAGCTGTCAAGTTTAGCGCCGATTCGGTTACAAATGTAAACAAAATATTTTGTTAATACTAAACAAAAGTTTGGCTTGATATTACTAAAGTTCCTTTATTATTAAATAAACGTTAGGCAATATGTTCTAACCTGCAGTTTTGTCATGCACTGCAAAATATATTATGCTATTTGTTACAAAATATTCGTTTATGAATAAGCACATTATTGCTGAACTGCTTTTTGTTATGGCTTACAAAAACGTTGGCTGTACGCAAAATAAATACTTTTGTTGCATGTTATCAAAGATAATGCCTAAAATGGACAAAACGGTTTATTAGCCTGTAACCACTTGAGTTTGTCTAATTCAGTATGTTTAGAGCTAATCAAAGGTTTATTTACTAATAACCCAACTTGAAATAACATAAGCGGTTTTGTCTTATGAAGACAAATCACTTTTGTTAAATCAAGTTAACTTTATTAGAATATTGTCAAACTTTGGTTATTCCTGAAATAGCCAAAGTAGTTAGGTTAAATATTTTTTTCAGTGTACATGCATACATAAATTGTGATTTTTATAAGGTTTAATAATACACTCGACAGCAATAAATCCGGGTCACTTAAACAAACCTATTAAAGAAACTTATTAATCTCGAAAACTAAGAATGCTCTAGCTTTATGAAATAAATTGTGTTTAATAGACAATGAAATAAATACTCCTTAAATTAAGGTATTAAAACTTCTTAGTTATTGTAAAGTTATGTCACACAAAAATCAAATTTGAAAAAGGGAGACTAAAGTGCATTTCATCAAATAGTTCCCATGCCGTCATGTTGGCATTCCTGTCTTGTTCCTCAGTGTTGCCAACTTAGTGGATATTCCACTAAAACTGGTTTCGATCCCCCTTTTAACTAGCGAACTATTGCTTTAGTGGCTAGTGAATTTTTCTAGTGGATTTATATAATTTCATTTTCAGTTGGCTGAATCACTCAACCACTTGATGACATGACAAAAAAATAACTTTATTGAATTAATTAAATTAGTTTTAGTGGAAAATCTACTAAGTTAGCAACACTGCAGGAACAAGACAGGAATACCAACATGACGGCATATAAACTATTTCATAAAACGCACCATATAGGGTCTAAAAATATTAATAAACGAACGTTTAAGGGGAGCATCTATACATCACACTGAGCATGCTCAACAAATTTGGTCCAAAACTACGGGCTCGTCACCGAGATAATCAACAAAACATTATCATAATTCACCAGAAAATACACCCTTTCCAAACTCATACAGCTATATTACACGCACACAAAGATAGCCGAACATGCACACTGAACTCGGAGCACACTGAGCTATCTTTTCATTGACGCTTGCGTGCGTGTTAGTAAAGATACAGCATGTTTCATGATGTGCATTATTTTAATTGATTTAGTTTGTTAGAAAACATAACTTTGAAAAATCGCTATAAAACTAGAGCCCAATTTTTGTCATTGTATTCAGAAAGATGTATAGATACCGCCCTTGTTCGCTTATTGATTTTGTTAGACCATGTATAAGGAACTTGGTGTACGGCATGCCAAACCGCGCAAACGCACGTAATAGAAGCACGAGGAGGCAATTCGAAGTATTAAAATTCAAGAAAATCGTAATGTTTTAAAAAAATCGCATGTTCCCTAATTTTTATAAGGCGAGATTAGCAGTTTTCTTTCTTTACGTAATTTTTTGTAAATAAAATGTAGTGACTCATAAATTTTATTACTTTCATTTATGGAGTATTTAATTGACAATTTATTTCATTAAGCTATCATTAGCACTAGCTTAGTTTCCGAGATTTATAGGTTTGTTTAAGTGACCCGAATTCATTGCTCTTTAGTCCGCAATCCCCATGTTGAAGTTCTTCTTGTACCAACAGTTGGTAGGGCTAGGGCTATCGCACTGAAAAAAAACCATTCATACAAGATGAAATCACGACTATTATCGGATCCATAGCCAAATGTGCAAGTCGCAAAATGTGCACTAATGCAATTCGCAGAAGGCGCAAGTCGCAATATGTGCAAATCGCAGAAGGAGCAGGTCGCAATATGAGCAAATCGCAGAAGGGGCAGGTCGCAATATGTGCAAATCGCAGAAGGTGCAGGTTGTAATATGTGCAAATCGTTAAATGTGCAGGTCGCAATATGAGCAAATCGTAAAATGTGCACTTATTTACACTATACTCATACACGCAGGTCCGATCCACGGCGAGTAGAGGTAATCCGATGGGTTTTGAACTTAACCGTTTTCTGGAGGAAAAGTTTCTTGGCGGCTCCGTGTATTTCGGGTTGTTAGTGCCCTTTGCTCTTGGTTTGCCTATAACGCACACTGCGTTACCTAAGTCGCGCTATCTGTGTTAAGGACAAGTGTACCTACACGTTTCCACATATAACCCGGATACCGGGAGCTCTAAATTTCTCCTAGAGCTCGCGGCCAAATGACTGAATTCTTTTGATTCTTGCTCATAAAACCAAAGGTCACACTAATCTTTAAAAATAAAAATAAACCCTAACAATATTAAATATTTATTATCATAAAAAAAACATTACAATTAGTTAAACTTAACATACTTACTTGGAGACTAAGTCAAGATAACAATCGTTTACAGAAAACGAAACGAAACACTATTGATTTCTTTATCACTCTTCCGTGGGTAAGTTTATTCGATTTGAACAAGCGATTGTCATCATGGTTATGGCCGAATAACTTCTACACTTTTAAAACAAAATAAAGTAATACCTATTATTAAAAAACAACTTAAGTTTCATATCAATTTTGTATACCTACTACCGACTACATGCAAACGGTGCTTTTTTTATGTTTTAAATATTTATTTATAATAGGCACTTTTCAAAAATATGACTTTCTTCAAGAACTCTGAAGATGTGACTCGGTTGTTTTCTAATTCGATTTTTCTAAATCACAAAACTATGAGTTTCCGCGTGTCCCCACTTTAAGGAGGGCACGCTCCTCCACCTGCCTCCCCCCACTCCCTCACCCCCTCCGACTGCCGCCGAGTAACCCCGTGGGCTGAATTAGCTCTATTTCAAAATGTACACATTTTGCGATCTGCTCAATATAAGATCTGCTTGCACATTTTGCGATCTGCTCAATATGGGACCTGCACATTTTGCGATCTGCTCATTGTAAAATCTGCACATTTTGCGATTTGCTCATTGTGAGATCTGCATATTTTGCGATCTGCTCAATGTGAGATCTGCACATTTTGCGATTTGCTCATTTTACGCAGGCTGCACATTTTGCGACTTGCTCATTTGGCTATGTATCCCTATTATCCCCAAAGAGTTAGAACCCTTTAACCAACCCTCTAACCGCCTCTGTGGTCTAGTGGCTAAGCCACCGCTTTCAGACCCAGAGGTCCCGGGTTCGATTCCCAGCGGGGGTACATCTTCGTGTGCTCGGTTTGGTTGGTGGTAGGGCTGTTAAGTCCGCCTGGCTAGCTACCACCATCTTATCTAAGTCTGTCGCCATAACAACGATGTTTATAGCATTGTTGTGTTCCGACAGTTTGAGATAAGATAGCCAGTTCCTCAGTGGTTGAGGATTCCGGGTGAAGCGCGCTTCCACCTTCGGCCTTATCGTCACTTACCATCAGGTGAGATGAAGGCCAAGCGCTTACCCGTTGTAGAAAAATAATAATAAAACCGCCTCTGAGGTCTAATGGCTGAGCCACCGATCTTAGACTCAGAGGACCCGGTTCGATCCTGAGCGGGGTGATACTAGTGAGCGGAAAATATAGAAATCTTATTGTCGCCGAACTTCGAACTACTAGCGCCATCTGCCGAGTGGCGTGGGAGGACGTTTGAAAGAAGCCTGTGGCACAAACTTTACTCAATCTCATTTTCTGTATATTAGAATAAATCAGTACTTATTTAAAGTCAAAAAAATCATTAATTGGAAGCACCCGAAGCACATGAGAAGACCCCCATTCGCAACCACTTACATAATATCTATCACTGATTGATAGTAATAGATATAAGTGATACAGTGCGACAAGCGGCACTGTATCTCAATCGGTTCGGGAACCGTAAGTTTTGCGGTATAATAGTGACGCCGCCTAATCTGCCGTAAAGTTTTTTATTAGATAACAGAAATACTAGCTGCCCTACTCCTGTGGGTCACGTGATAGGTTAGAAATTTTATTAGACAACAGAAATCTAACTCCATACAAAAATATCTTTTGAATATTGTCTCATTATGGTAATAAAAAATAAGTTCCGGTTCCCGAACCGATTGAGATACAATGCCGCTTGTGGCACTCTATACACTTTGTACTAGGATGCCGTAATTACGGCATCGTAACCGATCGTACTATGTTGCCGCTTGTGGCACTCTATACACTGCCTACATTTTGTACTAGGATGCCGTGACTACGGCATCGTTATCGCTCGTAGTAGAATGCCGCTTGTGGCACTCTATCCACAGCCTAAAAAACAGCTCGTGGATACCGTGCGAACGAAAGGTCACGTGTGACGTAAAGGTAACCTAACCTAGGTATCCTGTGGTTATCGTAATGTGTTGGAGTTTAATTGCTCGGTCCCGGTCGATTGACCATGATCAACGGTATTTTTGTGGATATGTTTGATCAATTTTAGTTTCTTTTTTTTTCACTTAAAAAAAAATCAAATTAAATCTGCAGCTCTAGATTAAGTTACTCTATAATTTAAAAAAAAATGCGCACAGATAAAAATAAAATTCTGTATAATATTTTTTACTTAAAAAAAAAACAATGTCCAAGCAAGCAATAATTTTAATTAATTTATTCTTTAAATGTAATCAATTAAATAACAATTATTAACATTTTGATACTGAAAAGATTGCACGATCACACTAATTAAATCATTTTTTAAAAACACTGCCCACGTTAAAAATATAAAAGACACACAACGCAATAAAACTAAAAGATAGCTACGATACCAGATAGCCACTCGGGCAGAGATCCGTCCGCGCGGAGTTCCAGAGATAAAGTGATATAAGTCTCTGGTTTGTGTGGACGCTATTTATAATGGCTAGACCATAGTGGGGATGGTATTAAGGTAGCCGTCCATTAGCGGCGGATCGGGCAGGGGCGGATCGGTACGGGCCGCATCGAAACACTATTACGCTGCGGCCCGCCCCGCCCCGACCCGCCGCTAGTGGACGCCATTTCATAATAAACACAGGCAGGCGGATTTTTGCGCTGCGATGCGCCCCGGCCCGATCCGCCTGGTGGACGCGAGCCTTTAGGAAGCTTTTCCTTATAAATTTATATTTATGTATAAATAAATAAATTAAATAAATAAATAAATAAATTTTTCCTACAATCACACCAATTATCTAGCCCAAGAGAAGCTTCGAAGAAACTCGTTAAATGGTTACTAGACAACGGATAAACATACTTAAAATACTTAAATACATACTTATTATACATAGAAAACACCCAGACCCGAGACAATTTAGAAAACAATAATTTCTAAATTGACCCGACCGGGGATCGAACCCCGGACCTCAGAGATGGCGACACCATGAAAACCGGTGTACAAACCACTCGACCAAGGAGGTCGTCATAATGTGTTCCCCACCGCAGAGCCACTGCTTGTCCGTGCGCCGCGCGTGCCTGTTCAGCCGCGGCGCGGTGGCGGCCGTGCTGGTCACCAACATCGTGTCGCTGCTGCTCGGCGCCGGCGTCGGGTGAGCGCCAACACACTCACACTCACACTCACACTCACACTCACACTCACACTGTAACATTAATACATACATACATATAATCACGACTATTATCCCCGAAGGGTTAGTCAGAGACTAGGCAATGACAACACACATACTCACTCACTTTAATACATCTCATTAAGAGTGAGAGTAAGTTTATATGTGTACGAAAATTATAGTAAGTGAGCGTAATAGTGAGTGTAAGCATGAAAGTAAGTGCACAAATGAGTGTTAGTATGTGTGTTAACTCTTTAACGGGCACAGCATGTTGAAAATTGTTATTGCTTGATCTCAATCGCATAAAACTACAAATATGGTGTGAGTATCTATACATACTCACACTCTTTAACGCAGATACTTACACTAATTAACATACATGCTCACACACTTTAAACCCTTTTTATGGTAATAGGATGTATATTCCCACCATATTTGTAATTTTATGCGATTGAGTTCAAGCAACAAGAATTTTCAACATGCTGTGCCCGTTAAAGAGTTAACACACATACTCACACTCATTGATGCACTTTCTTTCACACTTACACTCACTATTACGCTCACTTACTCTAATCTTTATACACTATAAACTTACTCTCACTATTACAATTACTAACTATCACACTCACTGTGCAGTGACACCATAAAATTTCATACATTGCCTAAAGGCGTTATGTCACATCTCACACGTTCGCACGTTGCTCGCCGCGCACTACTGAACACAGAGTATGAAAATACGACGCCAAATGGCGTAGTGTGTGTGTGCTACGGCCAAAATTTTCGATATGTGCATATGCAAACTTTTTACGAATCAATGTTTGACCGTTACATTGTGACAGTATAAAGTAATGAAAGGTTCTGTGGTGACGCTACAGAATGACGCTCCTTGTTATAGAAATGGAGACGCCGTTCGACGTACTGGGCTTTATACAAGTAGTAACTTTGCCGTCGACAGGCGTACTGTCACATCATTTTCCCCAGAGAAGACGGTGGTAGGCGTACCGCGCGTCAACGTGTTAAACTAATGCGTACTCACTCTCACTCCTGCACTCACTCGTATAATAATGCTCATTTCTACACTCACACTCTCACTCACATATCAAATTAACTGATACGAAATATAAATGTTGAATTTCCTTTACAGTGTATGGCTGAGTAGACGGGGATTGTTACCACCCAGACTGATCATCTTGAACTAGGCACAAGACTGATAGTGTGCGGGGACGCTCGACCTAACCTGACCTGATCTGACCTTTGAACCTGACCTCGGATGATAAAGCAAACAAGCAAGCAAGGTCACGCTGCAAGATAGGTTTGAACTTACGCACTGGGTTGACTTTGACATTGTAAGTTGAACTCGTGAGATTCATTAAAGGGGTGTTTAATAATTTCTTTAAAAACTAATTTGTTAGCTGAAAAATATGGATTTTTTTAAACTTAAATTGTAAAATATTATGATACTTTTTATGAAAAATGTTGTTAGAATGTCCACGATTACGATTCGAACACTATAGCGTAGTTAGCAGTGCACCTGACCCAAAATGTGCAGGTTCGAATCCTGCTCATGAAAAGTTTTATAACATTTTCCAAATTGTGATTGGATGGCAACAAAATTTGAGTTAAATGTTTTATTGTTTAAAGTCACCAAATCCATCGGATTATTTAAAGTTTTTCGTAGACAGTCCAAATTAGCCGTTACCTTTTTAAACTATTTTGTGAGCTGATGAATATGTCATCTTATTGTAGTTAAAGTTGATTTTTTGTTACTCTCCTATCCCATCTCTTTCCGTAACACCAGAGACAATAGAAAATCTCTTGTTTATGGCACGAGAATATGTTATGCGGTAATCAAAAGGTTAAATATCTGTTTTAAGGTCGTTTGAAGGTCACTGTTGGGTAGAGCAGAAGTAGGTATAAATAATTGCATCGCTTATGTGTAATGGTAACCAAAGATATTGTATACCTAATATACATAAATACATATATATAATCACGACTATTATCCCCGAAGGGTAAGTCGGAGACTAGGCAATGAGGACAGCAAACGCAGTCATCTACCATAGTTCACAGCACACCAAATGATAACTGCAGATGTAACATAAATACATTATAATTAATAATAATATCGTGAAAAGGGCCATTATATCTGATAGTGAGATACAACACGACCAAATTAAAATATCTTCATCAAGAGAGAGATCCTACCTTTTGAACGCCACGGTCGGCTATGGCCGTCAAATAAAGAGTGCCCATCGCGCCACCGTCGTGTATAGTCGACAAGAAAACGACATTTTTAAATACAAAATAAATAAGTATATTAAATTATCTTTTCTGTTTCTTTTTCCTATAATTTAAAAGTACATTAATGATATATTGTAAAATGGCACGACGATATATCCATTAGTTACATTTCATTAGGAAAAATATTAAATATTGCTAATGGCGTGGAAGGGGCGCCGATGCGTTTGCGCTCTGGCGTTCAAAAGGTTTAAGGGAGGGAAGATAGGTAATTAGTAGAATAGCTCATTTTCAATATGACTGTATAATAGTTTAACATAATATTATGATTTGGAAAAAAATTGTTTTGTTTGTATTTTTTTTATAATTCCTTTGTAGTCAAGTGCCAATGTGCCCGGCTTGATATCCGAAAGTCGCGGCATTCCATTCGCAAGTCGAATAATGATAATAAATTAGGTGTGTAAAGGTGGGTGTCCACTATGTTCGCGAACATCTTGCGCTCCGCGCTCCTGCAACCGCTCTGGGGTCCAAGTCTGCTAATTTACGAATGGCATAATTGAATCGCAATTGGATCGCATTGTTATTGTTTGACACATTTGGTATTCTTAAATGAGTAAGAGAATACCAAATGTGTCAAACAATTACAATGCGATCCAATTGCGATTCAATTATGCCATTCGTAAATTAGCAGACTTGGGCCCCTGATGGAGACGGTACGCACGAACAGACTGAGCTCCCCTTTGAGTTCGCCCAAAAACCGCCACCGAAGAGGTTGCACGCTCCAGTAGGGCTAGCATGCGCAACACGAGAAAGTGAGAATGACCAAACCAGCCTATTCGATATCTATTGCCATGGACAAATAAGATAATAAAGACTGACAATCTCCATACAAAAGAGCGTAGCGCGGAAATAAGTCAAAAATGTACGAGTTTCGTACACTTCCGCTTGACGGCGCCACCACCACTACATACAGGTACTAAAAAAGTCCGCTAGAGACAGCGCTTGCTTTGGTTGCTTTCAGTTTTTTTTATTCACGTATAGATGGCGTTAATGTAAGTAAGTATTTTAGGCATCTTTGTGAGTCCACGCGAGTTTAAATTTGAGTACTTTACATTAATATAATACTTAAACTAGGTACAAATAAAAAAAACAAACGAAAACATTTTTGATTTACAGAGCGCCATCTAACGTAAATTTGTAGTATTACTAAGTTCGTTTGACGAAGTGACAAATAGCTGCTGCAAGTTGATTACTTATTTTTGCAATATTTCAATTTGAAACTACTGGAGACATCTATCGTAACATTTTATAACTATATTAAAAGTTACGCTCGTTTGTATGGAGAATGGCAGCCCTTGTTCTATATCGTCCTTGCTATTGCGTATCATTCACACATCAAAAGTGTTCTCTTAAGTTATAATGATTAATGTTAAAAAAGGTTTTCTATAGAACGCCGCGTTAAGAGTCTAGTGATAAATAAATGCTGAACTTAACCGATAGTCATACGATAACATATTGTCATAACCTCAAAATACCTAAAAAGTCGTAAGCTAAAATGAAGATAGCTTCAAACTCCCGCATGATATTGTAATGTAATTTTTTTTATCATAATTCAGAGCATTGCTGCTATTTGATTACTATTTCTTTAATTAAAGCGCTGTGTTATGATAGGTAGCTAAAAAACTATCCTATATCCCATAGTAAAAAGGTCATTCTTCTTTTCTCGACCCCTTTTCTCGTGTTATATGTTTATACACACGATAAGTCAAAAATAGACATAATAGTAATTTTTGCTTGTCTGTGGTATTTTTGTTTACAAACCCTAAAGGCCCCATTACACAGTGGCGTATGATGGCCCACTGCCGGCCATCGCCATTGTGCGATGGGGTAAATTGCGGGCCACTATCGACAAGTGCCCGTCATTGTACACCATTACACATTGGCGTATAATGGCAGTGGGCCAACATACGCCAATGTGTACTGGTGCCTTCACATGCAAGATAATTTTATCGAGTTTTGACAACTGTAACCGAGATAGTTTGTCGTTCCCGCCATCGAAGGAAGAGATAATATCGTCCGCGACATATTTCGTGTTACGGGAGCGGTTGCAGGAGCGCAGAGCGCAAGTTGTTCGCGAACATAGTGGATACCCACCTTAATAGACACATCTTTGGTTACCATTAAGACATTAGCCCGACTGTGGGGATAAAAATAGAGAAAAGAAAAACAGGAATGATAAAAAAAAAACATTGTATTCTAGATTTAGGATTTTTGTATTTTATTACTACTAAAAATTCTCAATTTTTTCGGAGCGACTGCGGTCTACATTGACTTTTATACTGTCATCATGATATGAATTGTAGAGTTTTTGTTTTAACTGGCATCACCGTCCATTCCCGCCAAAACCTACACCATAGATGACGGGAATGAGTGGTGTTGCCTGTTATATAAACGAAAAACCCTACAATTCTATTAACATTATTAAAAATCATGACAATACTGGTTGCGTAACATTAACTCTGTTATTCCAAGACGTGATAAAGGCAGATACAGATATAATACTATCTCTATCTGCTTATGTTTTGGATTTAAACTAATGTTTATAAACCAGCTTATAAATTAAATTTATATGTTTCAAAGTGTACGCCGGCAATCTTATTTATGAAAGACGCCATTTTCTCTAGTTTTTTTTATAAATAATAACAAAGGAGTCTTTTACGCAATGAATTTGTCTGTGGCAGACCGCGGTACGCAAACTATTTTTATATGGCGCCTAGTCTTATAAGTGTATGTATCTAAGTTGATGTCGCTTTAGGTACTCGACGCTATTCGTATAGACTCAATATTGTATCTATTATCTCATTGTATTTCTTGCAAAATCGAAACTCTATGGTAATTACGCGCGTGTATTTAGGTGTTCATTCGCCTCTAAGATTTAAAAAGCTGCGTAGGTCAAATAAATATGTATTTTAATAAAATCTGACCCATGTTTTTAATTAGTGGAATAGATTCTACTCTCGATTCAGAACAAACTAATTTCAGGTGTTTGCGTCATAAACACGTTGTCTAAATGGAAATGAAACGATATAACACTGAGCCATAGACCTTTTAGTCTACGTTTTTTTGGCAAATAATTATACTAATTATTATTATTATATTCGTCGGTAAGCGCATCACCGAGGAACGGCTGGACCGTTTTGACTAATTTTTTCGTTGCGACAGGGTTTGTGCGCTTCCACAATTGTTCAATTTAAAGTTCAGTCGTACATTTTTATTGAAAAACGAAATGAGAACCTGAGATAAAGTAAAACCATTCTATAAACAATACAATATTATGTCTGTACGAATATTCAAACGTAGTTTTTGTATTTTGATAATAGTAAGCGTAAGAATTTTGTAACGCTAAACATGAGATGTTTGGTTTTCATATCAATGGGTATTAGAAATTTTACTTTGTCGTATTAGCAAATTGCGGTTCCTTTGTTTGTCATCATGTTCATTGATCATCATCATTATAATCGTCGCCATTTTTAATCATCGGCCTGTTAAGGTCCTATCACACTAAACTAGAGGCCAATGTTTATAAACAAATTATTCACAGTTCATTGCGCAAACATAATATAGTGTAGTGTCACTCGGTGTTTTACTTTATCTTGAGAGATATTCACGACATATATGCTTAAGGAATTGTGATTAATAAGTTTACAAAAATATTCTTTGGAGGAAATAATAAAACTACAGCCTTGGTACTGGAACCGTAATCTCTCTTTGACACCGATTTCGCGATATCATACTGTGATCTTTGCTAATAAATAAAAGAAGAAAAATCTTTTAAAATAATATGTTTATTTATTGTAAAGAAATTTTGAAAATATCATTAGCGAAAGATTAGGAAAGAGTTGTCTGGCTAGTTAATTCGTTGATGTATTGTATTTGTTAGGGGAAGGAATGGAAATTCGACTTGTGTAGGTTTCTTAAGAAGTGTTTTATAAATTGTTGCCGTATTAAAAAAAAACTACCAATTGGGTAGCTTTTAGGAGCTTTTGGATCTTGAATGATATCTTAACTTTTGACGAATTCCTATTCGGCCCCAATGTTTTTTTGTACCTTAATGTCCAGGTATGTATGTTTAAGTTTGAAAAACATTGATTTTTAATACGCTAGATTTGTCCTTGTTAATTACAGTAGTTTTTTTTACGGCTATCCTTTTTATAATAACGTAGATCAAGAAAAGAGTAAATAGTTTTTTCAACTTTAGATGCCGATTCGTTATTGTAAAAATGGTTAATACCGCTATTAATTATTTGCACTATGAAAGTGAGTTGAATGAAGTTTTGTCGATGGTTTGCGAATGTAAAATCGACATTACGTATGTATAGAATTTTGCATTTTTCAATTGTCTAAGCGTAATATATTATGTTATAATTATATAAGTATAATTAGTTTATTTTATTTTTATACTTTTATTTGAAAATGCAATTTTATTTAATATTAATAATTCTTTATTTACTGTCATAGTGCAAATGAGTGTGTAGTTGCAAAATTTATAATGTAAATATATAAAAACATTTCATAAAATGTGTCATTTTATTTATTAAGATAAGTGCTTAAAATATAAGAATATGCATTTTATTAAAATATGTTTTATTTATTCACTAAAATAAATATTCCATTCCATTGATATTTGTTTTGTTTTTATTTGGTTGATGCAAAACGTTGCAAAACCTTCAAAACTCAATAATGTAGTATGTACAGTCACGAGTAAAAATATGTAAACAATTGTAACTCTTAATACAATGGAATAAGAGTCATAGTGTACACATATTGGTGCTCGTGACTGTACATCTAAAAGTCTAGGCAGTGCAGAAGTCAGTATTTCTTGTTAATCTTTTACGTATTCCGTTTGCGATTGCGATTTTAACTTTTTTATACTTAATGGACTTTAAATCGCAATAATTCAGAAAATAACCGTTTTTTTTACAAAGAATTTAGATCTCTGTACTTTACGTAAGCATGCAAAGATTCATTGAAAATGGCTCATTTTGTAAATTTGAACTTTGAACTTGTATGGGAAACCTAAATGGGTAAACTCTGCCCTTTAGCTCTATTAAAGGCAATATAGATGCCACCATAATTTGAACCTTATTCGGTTGTAATAGGTTAACAAACCAAACCAATAAAAAAGTGTAAGCTTCGATCAACAATACCATGTTTAACGAAGAGTGTAAGGCTGTACCAGTGAAAGTGTTAACGTTATAGACTAGGTTTGCCTTGCTACCCGCAAGAGTGGAAGAGTCCATGACTTTACTAACTGCACTGCTTCTCAATAAATAGTAACTAGACTTCCCTCACTCGTCTCAGATGCACATTATTGTGTTAGGAGTATTAGATGAGCTTTCTTTAAAAGTAACGAGTTTAGCTGAAATAAAAGTTATAAAGTTAAGCTTCTTTTGAAACAAGTTGAATTATTCCCCAGAGATACACTTTCCCCGTAGAGACACTTTTAATAAAACTACGCTTTTATTCCTGTCAGATACATTTTTTTAAAGCCTACCAATTCGTCCTTTTAAATAAATACACTTTTGGTACAGTTGTATATAAAATCCCTTTGTTTCGTGAATACTTTATTAAACAATGGATGAAGCCGAACATGATCTCAGAACTATAATTAGTTATTGTTCTGAGAACATGATGCCTTACATTTGTTTTTATGGTCAGAGACACGACCGCACTACAAACTCAATAGAAGGCTGGCTGGCACAACCGTTCAAATAAGAAAGTCTCAATTATTTGTTTAATTATGATTAATTTAGTTTTTTTTTCATCTAAAAACATTTTTATTTACGTGTTCAAGCCGAAAGTGTATCTCTGGGCAATAAAAGCGTAGTTTTATTAAAAGTGTCTCTACGGGGAAAGTGTATCTCTGGGGAATAATTCAACTTGTTTAATAGTTAACAAGAGAACGATAAACATACATAAACATAGAAAACACCCAGACGCGATCGAAATCAACTTATAAAACAGTTTTTTTTTAAATTGAACCCGGGACCTCAGAGATGGTGCGCCGCCAGACCCGGCGCGCTAACCACTCGATCACGGAGATCGTCTTCACAATTAACAAAGAACCTAAGAGATGGATAAGCCACTTCTTTAGTAGATAAGGATTTCGGCTTAAGTGTGCTATCTATTTCGCGTTATTGAACTTCCCCTTGTAGACAATGGCAAACGCTCACTCCCTGTCTAACCGTAATCCATCGGTCGTACAGTCCGATTCAAATAGAATGGCGTCCGTCCGTGAAGTTAGTCACACACAAGTCGCGTCGCAGTAACGAATTTTAGGTGTCAGCGGGGCGTTACAGCGCGGGGAGGGCGATGCACCCCCGCCCACTAGCAGACCGCAACCCGCGGTGGCCCTCCCGCCGCTCGGGCACGCGATGTAGGTACCTGCGCGCACTGGCACTCGCAGCTAAAGAACAACCGCCATCATAATGGGCGATTTTCTGACAGCCCAAATTAAAAAATAAAAATTAGTTCAAAAATACTCAATAGATGGCGTTTCATGAAAGCCGACCCGTTCCTACCTAAGGGCTGACAATATATATAACAAATATTTATTCAGAGGACCTATTTCTGTTTTGGAATGGAATAAATATTACGTAGCCATACACGTGTTCTTCATGAACTCGCCTTTTACTAAGCGCCATACTAATCTATGCTAAGCGACATCTATGAAGTCATTTACGAACCAATTTCTTTTTTTTTAATCTCGGAAAATCGCCCATTGAATCGAACTGTACACTGCTGTGTATGTGAAAAATAGGGTGAGCGTTTGCCACTTGTCTAGGCTCTCTGATAGATAATAAATTGAAATTGGCACAAAAATTAATGCAGGTTCGAATATTTACTAGTCCTAAAAGATTTAGAAATAAAGCCCAATGGGCGATTTTCCAAGATAAAAAAAAGAAATTAGTTCCTAATGACTTTATAGATGGCGCTTAGTAAAAGGCGAGTTATTAAACAGAAAGCAATTATTGCTGCACGGGATTGGCATTTCTACAAAAGAAAACACTTTATTAAAAAGGTGATATCATTGAACTATATATAGCTCAATGGGTTATATATATCAGAAAATATTATTTTTGTGCAACTGTCAAACTGTGAACGAAATCTATGGGAAATAGAAAATACATTTTTCATATTGTTTTTGGTTGACTAGCAAAAGTGCACAATTTATTACAGCCTTCTGCACGGCTCGGCTTTCATAAAGCACCATCTATCGAAATTTTTTTAACTATTTTTTTTTAAATTAGGGTTGTCAGAAAATCGCCCAATATGTCAAATATTTTTTTTAGTTTGCTATTGGATTAGGCTGCATGGGCTTGATCCCTTTGTCTAGCTGAAGTAACGAAGAAAACAAAAAAGTTGTTTCTGGTCCACCTCTTGTCAAACTTCAATGGCGGATGTCTGATTGCAACAACAGTGCAGAATTTGGCACGTTTACTTTACTTAATTCCGTTTAGTAGCTCACCTTGTCACATGTGATCTTTTCTCGCGCACCAAACAATAAAAACAAAGCTAAAAAATGTCCACCTCCTTGTCGGACTGTTTTACCATCGGCAGTATTGTTGCCACCAAGACTTGTTACAACGAGGAGATAGAGGGCGAAGTCCTAGCCTTCGATCCTCAAACTAAGATGCTGATATTGAAGTGCCCCTCCTCAAGTGGTAACCCAAAGCGGCACGACGTCAATATCGTGAACCTATCCTTAGTAAGCGACGTTCAAATAAAAAAGGAGGTGACTTCTGTTCCTGAGCCTCCACAGTCTCTAAACCTTAACAGATTGAATACGAGAGTCAGAAATTCTATAGACAACAAGCGAAGATTAGTAAGTACCATCATTTTGATAACTTTAATTTATTATATTACAACATCAGTCAGTTTTAAGATGTTTTTAAAATGATGATGAAATGTTGAGTGAAAGCTGTTATCACTTGAATGTTTATATTTCTGATAGTCTGCCCAACTACCTTTCCATCTCTGTAACATATTAGAACAAAAATATTCATCTCTTTATAGTGATCAAGTGATCACTGTAAATTCATGAAAGTGTTATTGACTGCAAACTAAATACCTAGGTAGGTAATCAAACTTCTTTCAACTTTTTCCAAATATTTTCTTCCGTCGTCTTTAGGTATTTGTTATGTTACTTACTTCTTTAATTTTCATTTGGTCTTTACAATTTGGTATTTATCATTGTGCAATTAGCTAATAGTTTTTATCATATTAGAGTACGATTGTGACAATTATTGGTCCTTGTCTGCATTAAATTGTTTGAGTAAGTGATTATTTTATTCTCGAAGATAACAAAACGTTGAAAAATTTTACTACTTCAGGTGGAAATTGAACCTATGTACACCGCAATCCCCGCAATCCGGGTGGCTGTGTGATTATTTTAAGCATATAAAAGTTTCAGGTGTTTCTGGTAAAAAATTAAACTTATTTTAAGAGTTGTAATAAACCCCCTATGCCGTAATGTTTATCTTTGTATTATTATTAGTATTAATAGTTAGTGGACATATGCTAAGAGAGCATAATAATAAGTGGGCACAAAAAATCACATATTGTTACCCAAGAGGTGATCAAAGAAGATGAGGCAGACAATTTCGGGAAGATGACTTGAGGCTGTGTGCAGGAGAAGGATGGTCTAGAAAGGCGAAAGATAGGACTGAGTGGAAAATCTTGGGGGAGGCCTATGTCTAAAGACAAGCTGAGGTTTCTAGTAATTAGTAAACTACTTCTCTAAGTAAAATGTATATCAAATCGCAAAGATTTGATTAAAGGCTTTCTTTATCTTTATCTTTATTAATAGTAGTAATAATACTTTCCAGGTAACAGCTTTAGCGGCTTGCCTAGATCCTGAGGGTCAGCGGTTGTTCCTAGGGATAGCACGGCTCATCGATGACGTAACATGGGTCGGACAAAACATCAGGGTGTATAATGAAGTCACAATCACACCACCTTATAAGGTATTACACTCATGCACTCGCAACATACTGTCACAATCACAACTACTATCCTCGAAGGGTTAGGCTGAGACTAGGTAATGAGGACCGCAGAAGCAGTGCACTAGGGATTGCGATTCTTTTAAAAAAATGATCGAATCGTAATCGAAAAGATTGATTCATAAAAAATTGATTTCTAAAAGATCTATCTCTCATAAATCCATTTATTTTAGAGTTTGTATTGAAAATAAGTACTAACAAATCAAAGATTACAAATGTTTTTTTTTAATTGCTTTTATTTATTAAAAAGAGGCGAAGTAAACTGAGCACATGGCCATCTTGTGAGTTTTTGAGTAATTTTAAGCGGAAAACTATTATTTCTGTACATGTGTTTGAGTACGTTCAACTAGCTGTAAATCATTTTAAGGTCCATAACAAACTGAAAAATCGAATTTCTATTTTCTATTTTAAAATATTGATTCACTGGATCGATTCAAAAAATCGATTTTTCGATAATCGATCTCAGATCGCCATCCCTACAGTGCACATTTCACTAAATAACATCTAATGTGCTCTGCGTGACTTTGTGCTGTTTGATGTATGATTAGGATTACCATAATTTTAGAACTCCAAACCGGGACAAGAGCTAAAGACAAAAAGAAACACATTATGCTACTACCAAACAATGTTTTATTTTGTTAATAAAAAAACAGATATATAAATAAAGTAAAGGAAAGATACCCACAGTCCGAAAGACTGCTGTAGCAGAAAATGACATTGCTTTAGTTATTAATTACTGGGTTACTTGAGTTACTTCGATGGCATTTAGTATGTTCGTTTTTCTTAATACACATTCCGACGGTTAACCGGGACAAAATACCTAACTGGCCAGGACAAATGCTTTAAACCGGAACAATCCCGATCCGGTCAAACCCGGACGTGTGGTAAGCCTATTGTTTGCGCGCTTTTATTTGTTTCCTTGTGTGGGAGGGTAGTAGCACCATAAATGGTTATCGGTGTACCGTCCGCACAAGCGATTCTCGGCGCGCCCCAGCATTCCTCTGACTGTCATCTGACAGTTGCAAATTCACCGCTGAGCTGAACGCCCGCTCCCGCTTGTTCGCTTTTCATCGCCGCCGCGAACACCGTCGCCGCCACCGCCGCTAACCGCTCCGCCCGCGCAGCTAGCTGCCAGAATCCTGGGTGCTGAAGACGCCGATTACCAGGTTAGTGTTGCTGCTTATTTCGCTCAGGGGAACACTTGAAGGCCGTAACCGCCGCCCTTGGCTTCCTTCGTTTAAACTGCCCCTTTCTATATATTTATACGAGTATATGTGATAACCGCCCCCGCTCATACAGTCCACTGCGCTTAGCATTAATTTACCCGCCCTCCAGTAAAACGGAGACACCATAAATTTTGGTCCATACGACCCGGATTAAAACTAGTTTATTTATCTATTTACCCGCTCCGCTTATAATTATATTTATTTATCACATATATTTTAAATATATATTTTAAGTACCCCACGCATTTATAACTGTATTTTCGACAGTCGTTATTTTCCAGCACATACCTACCCACATTCCGTGGTAGGGGGCACTTACCCACCGCTAAATTATAACGGATTTTAATCAACCGCGCTTATAGCACTTTAATTGTTTCTTCGACTACAAAATGGCAGCCGAAGAAGCAAAACTAAAACTAGTCATTGCAAAAAAGCAATCCATTTATAAACGCGTTACCAAATTGTATGACGTTTCAAAGCAATTGGTGCCAGGCGCCGTCGACACTAGAACGAAAACTGAGTTTATGGCGATGTCGTCTAACTTGAAAGGTTCATACGAACAATTCAGCTCATTGTGTGATGAACACAACCTGTTGTTGTTGCAGCAAAAACCAGACGCTGAAATTAACTACAATGACTGGGAATCCTTTGAGACCTTATATACGCGTATAAGCCATACACGCACTCTAATGTCGGGGAGTAATGAGTCGCCATCATCGCCCGCTAATTCAGCCCCTTCTAAATGCAAATTACCGCCTATCGAATTGCCATCATTTGATGGGAACCCGGAACATTGGCCTCTTTTCTATGAGTCATTCAAGGCAAACATCCATACCAATAATAGTTTGTCTAACGCGCAACGGGTCCAGTACTTAGTGGGTAAACTGAGTGGGAAAGCTCTTTCGGTATTTGCAGGTATTATACCTAACGAGTCTAATTATCCCATAATTTGGGATTCGCTCATAACTAAGTACCAAGATAAAAGAATGTTGGGTACCTTATATTTAAATAATATTTTTGAATCGCAACCGCCCGCTAATTCACCCGCTCATTTAAATAATTTTATAGAAAAAATACACTCGTCACTATCCGCTTTAAGACAATTAGATATTTCTGATTTGGCCGATTTTATCGTCACGCATATAGCATTAAAAAAGTTAGACTTGCAGCTTGTACAATCGTTTGAACTATCGCTAAAGGACAAAGATCTTCCTAACAGTTCCGATTTAATTAACTTTGTTCGTCATCATATTAAAATACTCGAGAGAACGTCGACCGTTAACAATTTAGAACCTACCGCCGTTAATTTAAAGTCGAAAGTTCGAAATCTACCTCGCCAATCAGTAACTAAGATGTCGCATACCTTCGCTTTAACCAGTAATCATAACCGTCAAATGTCGGCACCCGCTTCCACTTGTGGATATTGCAATATGTCCAATCATTCTCAATTATTTAATTGTCTCGCATTTAAAAAATTAATGGTTAAGGATCGTTTCAACTTCGTGAAGCAAAGTAAGTTATGTATAAACTGTTTAAGCGCAAAACACTCGACGTCTTATTGTAAATCGCTTAATACTTGCAACGTATGTCATAAGGGTCATCATTCGCTTTTACATTTTAATACGGAAACCGGTTCGATGTTGCGCTCGCGTGACACTGCTGACACGGCTGCGCGCCCGCCCGCCGGTGTTGCGCCGTTAGATAATAATAGGCCTGCCACCGCCAGCGCAGACATCTCGCCGCCGCCGCTCCGCCCGCGCGAGTCCTTGTGTTTACACAGCAACACGGAGGGCACGTTCGCAGTTCGTGATAGCTGCGCGCGCGCTCAGATTAAGAATAATACGACTGTTTTGCCTACCGCTCAAGTTTATGTGCCTACTTCTGATAACAATAACGCTATTATACGGTGTTTAATAGATAGTGCTTCACAAAACAATCTCATAACGCTCGCATCTTGTAAGAAATTAAACTTAAAAATTACACCGCTTAATAACACTAACATAAAAACTGTAGGACTGATTAGTACACCTATTTTAGGATACGTTCCGCTCAAGATTAAATCGCGCTATACGGATGCTCAATACAGTTTGTATTGTTTAGTAGTTAATCAAATTACAGATTATCTGCCTACGCAAATTATTAAGTCAGACTTTATTAATAATTTCGCAAACTTACCGTTAGCTGACGATTCGTGGAATATTCCTGGGAAAATTGATGCTATACTTGGCGCTCAAGTGTTTCCACACATAATACTTGGAAATAAAATTATTTCCACGCCGCCGCCGTCGCGATCAGCTGATCGTAAGAACGCTGTTCAGATAACACCATATGCGCTTGAAACTACGCTTGGTTATATTGTTATTGGAGAAATGTCTACAATGGAACTGACTAATACGACGTTGTCCTTTGGTCCTTTACTAAAGGAAAATTTAAATAAAAATTTAAAATTTTCAGAACTCAAGCAAGTGTGTACGCTTAAAAATAATATAAGTTCGGACTATCGCAAATGTAAAAGGTCATACCAATCTTCGGTAACGCGCCACCCTTCTGGTCGATTTATTGAATCCTCACCATTTAAGGGCGATCAATGTCACACAACATTAGGGCACTCGCACACGTCGGCGCAACGGCGTCGATTAACGTCGATAGAACGTAAATTCATTTCGTGTCCGGCTTTACGCCAAACATTATTTTAATACTTAATACTAAACCGAACGTAATTTAACGTCAATTCTTTCTTTAATAACCCGCTTATTTGACGTTTTAGGTTTTAGGTTTAGTCGCGCCTGTTACACTTTATGCCAAATTGTTATTACAAGACTTGTGGCTCGCTAAAATGGATTGGGATGAGGAACCGCCTCAACCAATTATCAACCGCTTTTAATTAAAGGTGAATTACCACTTTTATCGCATTTACAAATAAATACCGCGGCATTTAGGAATTTCGACAGATTGTACTGCACATCTAGGTTTTGGTGACGCAAGCCTGAAAGCTAACGGCTGTGTCTTTTATTTACACTTTACGTATCCTAATAGCAACGTATCACAATAGATTTGGTATGTTCGAAATCCAAAGTCGCTCCGCTAAAAACAATAATACTCGCTAGGCTCGAGTTATGTACCGCGCTGCTTTTGTCTGAGCTAATAAATCAAGTTTACCACATATTACATAATCGCTATCCTATTAAAAGATATATTCGCTTTTTCTGATTCTACTATCGCGTTATCGTGGATACATTCTTCGCCGCACCGTTGGCAAACGTTTGTTGCCAACCGTGTTAGTATAATACATGATAATTTATCTCCTGATCGCTTCTTCCATATACCTGGAACTGTGAACCCCAGTAATTGTGTTTCGCGTAAAATACTTTTTGTGGAGGCATGGTCCAATGTGGACTCATAGCCCTATATTCGCATGGCCTATTGTGCCTTTCGAGCATTCTCAAACTGAAGATGTACCCGAAATTAATCTTCCGTTATGCATCCGCTTATTAAACTCGCACTCCAGGTCTCGTCCTGGAAACAATTAGGTATTTACGCATAATAATTTATGTTTTACGCTTTATAAAAATAAAATTACTCTAGTCCCCGCGGATTAAAGTTTCTCATTTAGAAATAGCAGAACACATTCTTCTCCGCTCCTTGTAACATTAATACTTTTGTAAGAATGCTGCTGCCGCGACATCATCACATCGTCGATCTTCGTATCGATGACTGCCACCGCTCCAACTGCCACACTGGCTCGCATCTTGTTATGTCTTTAATAATAAAGGCAACGCTATTGGATAATTTCGCAATATAAAACGACAGTTGGAAATTTATATATTTAGTTTCTTTTTGTCGCTCATGAAACATCAGCCGCTTTTCAAAACGAATTTAGTAACCGCAGAATTGAATGGAGAACTATTCCCGCTCGCGCTCCTCACATGGGAGGTTTGTGAGAGTCTAATATAAAATCCATTAAAACTCACTTATATCGCACCATTGGTAACCAATTGCTTTGTTATGAAGAGCTTCTAACTGTGTTAACGCAAATTGAATGTATCTTAAACTCGCGTCCGCTATGCTTGTTGTCCGATCAGCCGCATTTTGTTCTCACTCCCGCTCATTTTTTGCAAACTACTCCTTTACAGTCACTGCCCACGTGTGAGCTGGATACAACGCTTAGTCTCTCCGCTCGTAAAAGATTGCTAGATAATTTGGTGCGTGGTTATTGGAAGCAGTGGCGTGTAGATTATTTACACACCCTGCAACTAAGACAAAAATGGAATACACCTGACGTCTCTGTCAGCCCCGGTACTCTCGTACTAATTCACCAAGACGATGTTCCGCCTCTACGCTGGCCTACTGGCATTGTAGAACAAGTCTTCCCAGGGAAAGACGGAGTAGTTCGCGTCGCTTCTGTACGGACAACAACTGGCACGTACAAACGTCCTGTTGTGAAATTGTGCCCACTGCCTACGCAATAGTTAATACAGTTATATCTGCACTTATTTAGTTTATTTTAATCCCAATGTAGTCCTATGTATATTTTTGTTTAACTTAGCTTCATATCAACATATTTATGTACATATATTTCCGCTTATTACCCGCTATAATTGTATTTCCGCTCATCCTCTCTGATGGAGAGACTTCTATACCGCTTTATGGTTTCGAAAATCCCTAGTATTTTCAAGCCGGGGAGGATGTTTGCGCGCTTTTATTTGTTTCCTTGTGTGGGAGGGTAGTAGCACCATAAATGGTTATCGGTGTACCGTCCGCACAAGCGATTCTCGGCGCGCCCCAGCATTCCTCTGACTGTCATCTGACAGTTGCAAATTCACCGCTGAGCTGAACGCCCGCTCCCGCTTGTTCGCTTTTCATCGCCGCCGCGAACACCGTCGCCGCCACCGCCGCTAACCGCTCCGCCCGCGCAGCTAGCTGCCAGAATCCTGGGTGCTGAAGACGCCGATTACCAGGTTAGTGTTGCTGCTTATTTCGCTCAGGGGAACACTTGAAGGCCGTAACCGCCGCCCTTGGCTTCCTTCGTTTAAACTGCCCCTTTCTATATATTTATACGAGTATATGTGATAACCGCCCCCGCTCATACAGTCCACTGCGCTTAGCATTAATTTACCCGCCCTCCAGTAAAACGGAGACACCACCTATGTATGACCAGTATTCAGTTGATTAATCACATACAACCACCAAGTGAAGAGTTGGACTGGTGGTATTCTTGTAATATTGAGCCAACGCCCACCACCACACTTTTCAACTGGTATCCAGTCGACCAACCGAATACTTGGCTTTGTAGTGTGTGTACGCCATAAAGTTACACACATGCATCTCCACACAGTATAATAAGCTATGGCTTACTGTAATAAGGGGGATTATAACTGCAATCACATCTTTTATACGTTGCACGAATCTTTCGCCTTTGCAGCTTACTTTTTATATAGTATTTTTTGTGGAAATGTTCTTTCATCAGCGGCCATGGTTCAGCATTTTATGGAGCTCGATGGCGCTTAGTAGTTGTAGTTTTAAAAGTGATCCGCCAGCACACAGCACAGCACCGTTACTCAGGTACAGCTCAACTGGTACTTGGTTAATAGCTTATTGTGCTATATACACGGTCGACCTATATTCTTTAAGGGGATGTAGTTTCCATCATTTCTGATTTCACTATGAAACACCATAGCCACCGTACGAATTCCATAAAAGACAATAGGCACAGGGAGTAACTTAACGTAATACCGTTATTTTGATTACTACCTGGGAGTCTTTCATCAAAGTTTTTTCTGAGAATCGTGATAATATACCCTAGCTTGTTGTACCTTGATAGATAGCTAAAGGAACCGTAGATATTTTTATGATTATCTGCAGCACAACTGTCCTAGACTTTTTTTATTTAATATCAAAGAAAGAAAAAACATTTTTTACTGAATTTATTTCTTTTTTATACTGTTTATCGTCTACTACGACTCAGTTGGTACAACTACTTGCCATTTTAGTGTTCAAAATAATTAAGCTACTAATCTTCTACACAAAAATACCAAAATTAAATAAGTTAGAGGCACAAAACACAAAAAAAGAAGACAATAGACAAAAAAATGGCTATTTTTATAAAAAAAACTTCAAAGTACTATAACTTGAGAACGGTTAAGTTTGGGTTATGGTGTTTAATAGTCTATCAGTCAGAAATTATAGAACTACATCCCCTTAAAATAGGTTGACTTAATATATTAAGTCCTGTATATTTTGTGTATTTTCGTGAGCGGCCATGAAAACTATAAAAATACCAAGAATGATATTTTTACTTAGTTTAAAGGTTAAAAATGATGTATCGGGAAAGGTTTATGGATGTAATGGGACTTCCTCGGTTGTACTTATTGAAATGTTGAAATGTCTAATGTCTATTTTCAGGTGGAGAATGTTATAGGCGACCAAGACTCGAAACCGTACAACTACATAAGGAAATTCGTGGAAAAACACTGGCGCGACCATCGCGACCATGCTGCCAACTCTAGCCAGAACCTGTGAATATGAACCCTAAAGTCTCACACCTAAGTGGTATTTTACGTTGACCAGTTTTTTTTATTGTAACCAAACAACTAGAAATCATTGAGGTATAATAACTAAAGATAACGCAGCTAAGCAATTTTTGTGCATTGATTTGCAGTCCAAGCAGTCCTCTGCCATAGTCGACTTTTCACCAAATAGCGACTGCACATGTGCTCAGCGTGACATGTGGTGAGCTCATTGCCGCTTTATGCAGTTGGATGTACAGTCTTTAGTCCGTTAGTCGCCTTTTACGACACCCAAGGGAAGAGAGGGGGTGGTAGTACTCTATTGACGAGATGCTAAGTGACATGGCTCTGCAAACGCACTGCAATAGCTTGGATGTAATCTAGTTGGAATACCTCAATGCAAAAACCAACTCTGTAATCTAAGTCTTAACATACATTCATACATATTTGATGTTTTTGAGTTAATAAAAAGTTGAAATAATTACCACTATGCTGAAGACGGGGTTTGATACCCGCTTGAAGTTGTAATTTGTTTTCATTGTTTCATTATAATATCATACAAACATTTCACTTCGGCATCAACAGTATAAATTCTTACATTGAAACTCTAAGAAATGTATGGGAGCGGAGGAGATCAGTAGCGCATCTGTTTTGCGTCGATCGCAAAAGTAAAGCTACCTCGCGTGTGGTTGTTGATTGGATGGATGACCGAATTTTTATTTACTAGCTGTTGGTCCTGAATGCTATCAGAATATTACAATTGTAATTACAAGCAGTGTCTAAGGGCTGGGCCTTTAGCTTGTTCACTGGTTTAAAATGCTTAAGGCTTTAAGCGCCATGGTGGTAGTGACCGACAAACAATTAAATTTCAATTATGTCTGGTTTTTTTTTAATAGAATTTCTTTATTGCTTAAACTGTGTAACAAGTTCTTAAAAAAAATATAGTATCAACAGTTTGCACACGATCAGGCATGCAGTGTACACAAATAAATATTATTAACAAAATTCATCATGAATTTAACAATCAATTAGTTTTGAAACCAAAGTATTCATTTTGTGGCAGGCAACGTGTTAAATGCTGTTTCCAATGTTTTTCTATAGAGTTTCATAGAAGGAATATTAATAATAATGATTAAAAATATTTTCATTTATACATTCATAGAATGCATACATTAAAATCATTAAAGTCACTCTAAAAAAGACATTAGCAAAACCACTGCAGGTCAAAGGCCTACATCTATGGAATCAAGTCATTGCCACTATTGATGGATATTGGCTAAAACCATAGAGAAATAACAAGAAAAACAACTTTTAATTAAATCCAGATAATTTTAAGCTGCATAGGTGTGAGATAAAACATATTATACACCCTTAATTTTTATTAGTTTTAATGAAATCAAGGGTGATTTCCACCCATGAAACTGAACAACATTCCCCAAGAAATCTATGTGCAAAAATGACAAAAAAATTTCGTTCTCCCATACATCTCTTCCCTTGGGAGACGTAAAAGGCGACTCACGGACTAAACGGGTTAATGTAGAAAAAAGGTACGTTTTGCGAAAGGTGCATTTTACAAAAGGTACATTTTGCGGTACATTTTGAGAAAGGTACATTTTGCGAAAGGTGCATTTTGCGAAAGGTACATTTTGCGAAAGGGACGTTTTGCGCATGGGGTGCATTATGCGAAAGGTACATTCTGCGACTGAATCCTATTGTCGTCAGCTGATCGGACAGTTTTGTATGGGAGGTCGAAATTTTTTTGCAACTCTTAATTTCGTTAAAACGAATAAAAATTAAGGGTGTATTATGCAATATTGCAATGTAGGGATCACCATTTAACCAAAATTGAATGCTCAGATCATTAAATAAAAATGTCATCGTTCATTAATAAAAAAAAATACAGTTATATTATTTCAATATAACAACACTTTTACATTGTAAATTGTATATAAACTCGATCCAAATATTATTAAGTCTAAATTGTGGTATGAGTATCGCAATTTAAAAAAAAAGCAGAACTGTCTTATATGAATGTATTGCCTGATTTAAAAATTAAGTTTCTGTTCAGTTGATTCGTAAATGAAATGACGTTTTATGTATCTGTCCCTCAAAAAATTAAGACTTAGGGTATCAGACAAAAATGTACATTTGTAAAGACAGACATTGTTAGTATTTGCTTGGAAAATTTATTTTAACTAGCGGCTCGCCCGCGATTTCGTCCGCGTTAACACCCCGTATACGGTGACAAAAGTTCTCTTTCATAAAAACCTTGTCGTGACAGTTACAAAAACAACAAAAAAAGAAACATCCAAATAGGTACAGCCGTTCTGAAGTGATGCGTAACCATGTTTATTACATTCGACGCAATTGATTTTTATTGATATACGGTTATATTTGGACCCCCCGCCAAATTTTTTAAGTGATAATATTGCAGCAGTACAACCAATAAAATAAAAAAACTTTTTTTTTACATTTTTGTCTCAACTTTTCCTTAAGAAAATTAAAATGATTGTCACCTAGCGCGCGGCCTACCGCGGTTATCAAAGCGCATGCGCGTGATTGCTATGATTCGCCCCGTGCACCAATCACAGCGCGCCGTCGCTTTGTCCGCGAGGGTGAGCGCACGCACCTAGAACTATAGGATATAAAAAGCGGGTGTGTAATGTTTGATATAAATACTTATGGTCTAACGTTCAGATAATATAATTTCATTTCATATAATTTCATTTGATATAATGTACTTTTAATATAATGTACTTTTAATATAATGTACTCTTGATATAATGTTCATTTGATATAATAATCAAATGATATAAAACATTACTCATGTAGTAAGCAAGCAGCATGAAAGCAAGCATGCAGCATGCAAGCAGGCATGCAGCATGCAGGCAGGCACGGAGCATGCAGGCAGGCATGCAGCATGCAGGCAGGCACGGAGCATGCAGGCAGGCATGCAGCATACAGGCAGGCATGCAGCATGCAGGCAGGCATGCAGCATGGAAACAGGCATGCAGCATGCAGGCAGGCATGCAGCATGCAGGCAGGCATGCAGCATGCAGGCAGGCATGCAGCATGCAGACAGGCATGCAGCATGCAAGCAGGCATGTTTTCTGTCACGGCTCCGGCGCTGCGGGACTCCGGCGGTCCCACGCGAGCTTATGGTCGCAGATGGCTTTCGCTCACCGCCGCAGCTTCGGCTTGCTGCAGCCTCAGCCGCCGCGGCGCGCGTTAAACCCACCTGCTCCTCAGCTCGCGGGCCGCCTCGCCCCTCCGCGCCTACGCGGGCTTGAATTACACTCTAGCGTAGGGCAGACAAGTCTACGTGGAGTCGGTTTTGCCGCGATTCGTTTCTGTCACTGACTTTTTTTAGTACAACCATAACGAAAACACAACGTATTAACTTTTTAAGACAATATTTGAAATCAATTTAGGGTTAAAATGTTATTCTTATTTTTAAGCAAAAATTATATCAAATGAAGTTATAGAATATGATTTTTCTACCAATATAGCTTTATAGAATAAGTTGTTAGAGAATATGAGTATTATATCAAATGAATAATATACGTAATGTGATAGGAAGTGTATTAAGAACAAGTAAAAATTATATCCAATGAACGTTATGTTCTTTGAAATTAGTTCATTTGTCATTATATGAAATGATACGCACCCATAAAAAGCAGGCTAAAAACTGTAATAAAATAGAAAATATTATTTTTACGTCAAATATTTTATTATTACTTTTTTAGCCCATAATTACTTTTGGCGGGGGGTACAAAATTAACCCTGTAGATTTGCCATTCTATTGCCATTGACCATAATAGATTTACAAGGATTTTCTGTATATAATTTACAAATGTTTTTGTGTCAAAATCCAAAAAGACATTTTCCAAGCAAATGTATGGATAACTGTGTATGTATGTGTGAGCCGAGAGAGTATGGAAAAAAATATTGTCACAATATTATATTATTCTTACTTTAATTTTTGTCAAATCCCAACATGATTGAAAAAGTTGAAAAAGGGCTGGTTTTTATTAAAATTGTTTTTGTTATTTAAATTTTTGAACACCAAATTTTTTGTGACTGGCAAGACTATATTTTAATGCTATGGCAAACAACTCCTGGAATGGCTACGATTTTAATTATTGTGAAGCTGGTATATAATTAAACAGATTTTCTTTGTTGTAAAATTGACTTTATTATTGTATAACATTCTCATATTGGTGACGAAAATTTGGAGTTTTTTTTTGTATGTGTAGCGAATAGAATACTATTTATATGATGTTGGATTAAGAAATCGTGAAAAGTTATTAAAAAAAACTGAAAAACATTATTCGCCTGTTTTATTTTCTTCTTACCAAGTCTGTCTTCACCGCTGGCCTATAAATTTCCAGTCCAGTCTAAATCAGTGTCTGAAGGGTTTATGCCTTGATCTCATCACTTTAGACTGATCACATATAAATCTGTAAATCGTATACAGGATGAAAAAAAGACCGTGGTTGGAGGAAAAGTACCCTTAATATTGATGATGGCAAATTTTAGTGAAAGGAAACATTCCTTTATTTTGAAAAATAACATTTCGACTGTGATTTTTGCGTAAATTGGCCAATTTTGGCAATCTCGATCTCAGAAACAAAAACACATTAACAATTTTGACTTATTGAATAGTGTAGAATAGCTATTGGAACAGTTTTTGTAAATTTTGCTTAATTTTTTAAAATTTTTCGATTGAACAACTGTTCTAAACAAATAAAATAATAAAAAAATGGAATGTTATCTCTTAGTTAGATAGTCGTATTGCGTAGCGGTGGCCTCGGAATTTTTTGATATCATTGATTTTATATCGAAAAAAAAATCTTATTCTAAACCAAAACACTTTGAAAATCGCTTTAAGTTAACTGTGAATTTCTCAGACGACAATATTATTGAGCAAAATTTATACCAGAATAATTGTTACTTCATGAGGAATATAGATTTTATAATAAATTTATTATCCTATTTCGATAAAACCGATAAATTAAACTGCAAAATTACTACAAAATGAGATGCGCCGGCCGTCCGAACTCAACTTATTCTCGCAGAGTGAAGATTTGTAATATTAAGCATGAATTTATTATCCTATTTCGATAAAAAAAAACGATAAATACAACTGCATAATTACCACAAAATGCAAAAATGGGCATTTAACGCAAAAATCACATTTGAGATGTAATAGGAAAGATTTTTGTAAAATCACCTGCTTGAGCCGGGAATCGAATCAGTGAAATGCAATAACCTAACATAAAATATCATTGGTGAAATGTGAAAAAATTGTATTGATAGCAACTGAAAGACTCATTTCAAAGGATCAATTTCTTTTAAACAAAATTGTTGTTGTCTAAACGAATAACGAACGAACGAAACAAATTCTGTCGAAGAATACGTCTGTGCCCCTCCGGACGACTTCGTCTTTTTCTTATACTTGACACTTTCCTAACTTGTCTCATTTTGAACTCGGCTTTTTCTTAGTTGGTCTCTTTCTTAAATTGACACTTTCCTAAATCTTAATTTTTTCATAAACTCTAAGAAAGTGGTTACGGACACCTGTATTCATATTTTTTTTCAAGATTATACAGTCGAGTTCATAAATATGTGTACACTTTAGTACCTTGTCACTTTAATCGCTTTGACAATTCATGTATGGCAGTATAAACAGAAATTAAATAGACAGGCCAAGGTACTAAAGTGTATACATATTTATGAACTCGACTGTACCTACAATAATAAATGAGCTTACATACATCTTAAAGCGTTCCGACGTAAGGGCCCGTTGCAAAAGTAGCATAACCTAAACCTACGAGGGGCGTTCAAAATATTCTCGGTATTGATACGTTACAACCTCTTTTATATATATATTTGTTACTGGCCGCTAAGATTCATCCATTGACATTAAAAAAAAGTAAAATTGGAACCGAGATGTTCTTTTGTTTTTCTGCAATTGCCGAACAAACATGAACACCATGAGCGAATTAACAATTTTAACGAAATTAGAGCACCGATCCGTCATAAAATTCTTGACAAAACAGGTTAAAAATCAAAAAACCATAAAAGAGGAAATGGATTGTGTTTACCGTGAGTCTGCTCCTTCTTTATCTACTATTCAAAAATGGTCAAGCGAATTTAAGCGTGGAAGGGAGAGTATTGAAGATGACCCTAGACCTGGCCGGCCTGTAGTGGCTACCTCACAAGAAAATATTGATAAAGTGGAAAAACTTATATTGGAAGACGGCCGAGTGAAGGTAAAATCTATAGCTCAAGTAACCAATCTCTCTATTGGTACCGTACATGACATTATACATGACCATCTTAATATGTCAAAAGTAAGTGCAAGATGGGTTCCGCGAATGCTGACGCTTCTTCAAAAGGATATGCGTGTGGCTTGCTGTTCAGATTTTATCGACCTGTGTGGTGAAAATCCCGATGAGGTGCTGCAAAAAATAGTTACTGGAGATGAAACCTGGGTTCATCATTATGACCCAGAGAGCAAACAGGAGTCCATGCAGTGGCACATTAAGGGTTCAGCTCATCCCAAGAAGTTCAAGGTAATCCCGTCAGCTGGCAAGGTCATGGCCACAATATTTTGGGATTGTGAAGGAGTTTTGCTTATCGATTATAAAGAAAAAGGTGTAAATATCACAGGGCAGTACTACGCTAACGTTATACGTCAATTAAGAGATGCGATCAAAGAAAAGAGGCGAGGAAAGTTAACCAAAGGTGTTCTGCTTCTGCATGACAACGCCCCTGTCCATACTGCTCATATTGCCAAGGCAGCTATTGTTGAATGTGGGTTTGAAACTGTTACTCATCCACCCTATAGTCCGGACTTAGCCCCAAGCGACTTCTTTTTGTTCCCCAATCTTAAAAAGGATCTGCGTGGAAATAAATTTTCTGACGATGAAGCGTTGAAGACGGCCGTGGAGGAGCATTTTTACACCAAAGATAAAAAATATTTTTATGAGGGATTAAAAAAAATAATTGATCGATCTTATAAGTGTATGAACATAAGGGGGGAGTATATTGAAAAATAAAAATATCAAACTTTTCGTACTTGTTTGTTTTTATCCACATACCGAGAATATTTTGAACGCCCCTCGTACGTACCTTCAAGTCAGCACGCTGTTAATACTGGCGTCCAGGTAGGTCAGATCTATCTCAATGGGTCAGATAGTCATCGCTTATCATGCTGCTGCCACTGATTAGGCCAATCAGGAGGGCTTGCAGCCACATGAGTAATGAAACGGAACAGAGACAAAGCTTCATACAACCGCGGCGTCGCGAGTCAACTACTACAAGCATACGGCGCATGTGTGCGTGTCCACTAGCCGCTGCGGCGCGTTGTATGAAGCTTTGTCTCTGTTCCGTTTCTTTACATGTGTTGCAGCACTGCATTGTCGTATAGTCCTACCACTCAGTCAGTGTCACTCATTTAGCACCACCCAGGGGTCATGTGTAGGGTCTCAATGGTAAACCTACGGACGCGAGCAACTTTAACCCCCTAGGTAAATTTCGCTGGGTAGGTACTCTTCTTGTTCAGACGTTTTGAGAGCGTTGGTTGTGCATCTGTTTTATTTATAAACGTGATGCAAATTCTTCTTCTTCTTCTTTGTTTTGTGGCGTTTCCTTATAGATTTCGCCAATATCCAGTGTTCCGCTTAGGAATTTTGAGTTTGTACGGTAAAGTAAAATAAAAATCAAAAAAGATCATGGCTCATCAAGCGGCATGTCTGCCATCTTCTCCATGCAAAATATAAACTAACTTTAGTAGGCAAAATGACAGATAAGTTATTGACATACATACTTAAAATCACGACTATTATCCCCGAAGGTTTAGTCAGAGACTAAGCGATGAGAACCGCAAAACTGCATAGTCCACTTTTCACCAAATAGCGACTGCACATGTGCTCAGCGTGACAGGTGGTGAGCCCATACCCGCTCTGTGCTGTTGGATGTATGTGCAGTCTTTAGTCCGTTAGTCGCCTTTTACGACACCCAAGGGTAGGAAGGGTGTGGTAGTATTCTTTCACCGCTCCGCGATACGGTTCAAGTTATTGACACCAGTGGTTAATCAGCTTTACACACGCTTGGGACAAAATGGTAATAAAGTAAAGTACAGCCTTTAGATTCTCCCACTGCAGTGCTAAAGCCTCCATCAACTGAAATCAAAGAGATTAAAATAGTAATAGAGCGGCTATGAGACAGTAATTCATACAAAAACTTTGAGCTGGTGCTCAAGTAACGCCATCTAGCGTTGAAAAGCAATACCTTATATTAAGAATATTTACCGTCTTACTACAAAAAACCGTTAAAACAGTTGTTCAACACACGTCCAGCTAAACACTGTCTAAACACAAAACACGTGTTCAACAGTTGTCTAACTTGAGGTTACCACAAAACGGTATCTTACTCATGTCTTCTTAAATCATGTCTAAATAATAATTCTCAAGAATGTTCATTCAACCCACAGATAACATAACTAATAGATATGTTCCGTCATTCTTTTAACTTTCATTTTACGCAACTCGTGTGGTATTGAGTATAATAATTACGTACAAAACTTATTTAGATATTATTTATGTTCAATTCAATAAATTGTAATATTGATTTTGTAACATGACTTGTTTAATTATATAATTTGCGTTTGTAATTTAGAACAAAAAAGTAAAAACACGAAGATGAAATAAATTCAAGTTCAGTTTGAATAAAAACTTTTTTCAGGCTGCAGTGACAGCTGGTCAGCATTGCATTTATTGTCTAGACTTCTTGACGCGAAAGTGAAGCCGTCATGGCAGCAATTTTGATTAATTTTCTAAAATTTGTCTTTTTAAACATTAATGTGAAATAATGGTGGATAATTAACCGTTATGTGTTTGTTAACGTGCATAAGTGCATAAACTTTGAGGTTATCACAATTTTAATCAATTTGTACCGTTTGCGTTGACGGAAGAAGTTAGACACTACCTAAACTAGCATCTTCCCTAAATTTAGACAATGTTTAGGTCGTGTTTGTCTCTGAGCAGTCGTAAAACGCAGTTTTGTGGTAACGTTTTTTTTAAATACGTGCTCAACAGATGTTTAACTTTTTTGTAGTAAGACGGTTACCGTCTTACTACAAAAAACCGTTAAAACAGTTGTTCAACATACGTCCAACTAAACACTGTCTAAACACAAAACGCGTGTTCAACAGTTGTCTAACTTGAGGTTACCACAAAACGGTATCTTACTTTGATCTTACTCATGTCTTCTTAAATCATGTCTAAATAATCATTCTCAAGAATGTTCATTTAACCCACAGATAACATAACTAATAGTTATGTTCCATCATTCTTTCAACTTTCATTTTACGCAACTCGTGTGGTATTGAGTATAATTAGGTACAAAACTTATTTAGATATTATTTATGTTCAATTCAATAAATTGTAATATTGATTTTGTAACATGACTTGTTTAATTATATAATTTGCGTTTGTAATTTAGAACAAAAAAGTAAAAACACGAAGATGAAGTAAATTCAAGTTCAGTTTGAATAAAAACTTTTTTCAGGCAGCAGTGACAGCTGGTCAGCATTGTATTTATTGTCTAGACTTCTTGACGGGAAAGTGAAGCCGTCATGACAGCAGTTTTGATTTATTTTCTAAAATTTGTCTTTTTGAACATTAATGTGAAATAATGGTGGATTATTAATCGTTATGTGTTTGTTAACGTGCATAAGTGCATAAACTTTGAGGTTATCACAATTTTAATCAATTTGTACCGTTTGCGTTGACGGAAGAAGTTTTAGACACTACCTAAACTAGCATCCTCCCGTAACTAAATTTAGACAATGTTTAGGTCGTGTTTATCTCTGAGCAGTCGTAAAACGCAGTTTTGTGGTAACGTTTTTTTTAAATACGTGCTCAACAGATGTTTAACTTTTTTGTAGTAAGACGGTAAAATGTCTATTTAAGACAATTAGAAGAAGTTTCATCTACCCCACGGTAGGTGTCACTCTGTTCACTGACAAACACGACTGCACTAGAGGGCGCATGACATCAAACCTCGCTAGAGTATATTGTTCTGTGCATCAAACTGAGCGACTTGTGGATTAAAGCTTCGATTTCAATGTCCTGCCTATAGTAATAGTTTTATGTCTTTGACTGAAATCAAGTCATCCCTTCAATGGGCGATTTTCTGACAGCCCAAATTAAAAAGTAAAAATTAGTTCAAAAACACTCGATAGTTGTCGTTTTATGAAAGCTGGGCTACTTATGGACTGTAATAAATTCTACACTTTTACTTTTCTACCAAAAGAATAAAAAAATAGTATTTACTTACCTATTTATATTCAGGACATCCAGAACCTATTTCTATTTTGGAATAGAATAAATATTACGCAGCCATACACGTGCTCTTCATGAACCCGCCTTTTACTAAGCGCCATACTAATCTATGCTAAGCGCCATCTATGAAGTCATTTACGAACCAATTTCTTTTTTTTTTTGATCTCGGAAATTTGCCCATTGGCTATTTGACAGTTGTAACAATAAAATATGAAATATGTCGGAAATGGTAGTTTATGATTTAACGATAATTATCCAAAAGTTTTTTTTATTAAGATTATTTGTAAATATTTTATTTTTACAAAATAAATTTGCGTTTTTATATCTGTGGATTACAAGACCCGAAACACGGGCGGCCATGATTGAGCTTCGTGTGACGTCACATTTTACAAAATAAACAAAATTCATCTGTCAGGTTTCAAGATAAGTTTCTTTATTTATTGAAATGTGACGTCACAGAGCAAAATATCACATGACTAACCGTTTTCGCACGAAATTTGAAATCAATAAAGATAAATATGTTTTTTTCCTGTTAAATAAAGGTTTTTTCAAGAAAGAAAATATTGTACGGCGTATAAAATAAGCGTTTGTAATTTTTGAAATACTTTTTCGAGAACTGTTAAGTAGTCAATTGGCTACTTACAATATTTTTTTTCGAAAAAGCTTTATTAATAGAAAAAAAACATGTTTTTCTTCATTAATTTCAAATTCGCGCGATAACGGTTGGTCACGTGACATTTTGCCCTGTGACGTCACACTTCAATAAACAAACTATCTTGTAACCCGACAGATAGTTTTTGTTTATTTTGTGAAATGTGACGTCACACGAAGCTCAATCATGGCCGCCCGTGTATCGGGTCTTGTAATCCACAGATAAATTATGCCAAACTTATTTTGTAAACATAAAATATTTACAAATTATCTTAATAAGTCAAGGATCATATGACCGCCGCCGGTCGCGAAACAATTGGTTTTTAATTGTGTCTGGTTTTACGATCTTCAAGGGGTTAATAAAAAACTATTGGATAATAATTATTGTTAAATTATAAACTAGCCATATCCGACATATTTCATATTTTTTTTGTTACAATTGTCAAATAGGCCTTGGCATAACCATCCACCACGCTTACCAAACGCGGTTTGGATATTACAATCCCGGACGCAGCATCGGACAAATCTAAAAACACTTTGCCTAGGGTAGCTAGCAGTAAATAAAACAATATTTAAAAGCGATACAACATTTATTTCTAAAAATAACAACTACAAGATTACATAATTATATTAACACTACAGAACGATTAAATTATTACAATGGCAACACTTAAAAACAAAAAAAACGGTTGTTAACAAAGCTGGCAACATTATTTTGTACTATACCTACATGTAGTTCCCGTACAATATTTGGAATGATTTTTTTATTTTAAATTTAATGCTGATCTAATAACAATGAGCAGATACGATACTGTAGGTTATATTTTTAAGATTTATAATTTTTGGTAGTTTTTATTAATTTTAAACATGGCAACACTATGCGTTTTTAACCCTTTGCCTAACGATTGCTAATGAAGAGCGTCTAACATCAATATTCGAGTATTATAGTTGTTTGCATTAATGTTTAGTTAATAAAATCTTTAATGCAGTTTTTAATAATGATAAGTGCTTACTGAATAGTGATTTTAGATCCTCAAAGTAATTGTAACCAGTAGTAATCACCGCCGCCCATGGACGCACCAGAGTAGTCGCAGATGCGTACCCTGCCTTAAGGAAGGAGTAGCAGTACCAAAGTAGGAAGTAGTAGGAGTACCAAATGTGGTGGGGGAGGGGGAGGGGGGATGGCCTTCCTTTACTTTCACTCACCGGACGAAACGCAACAGCAACGGTGTTTCACGCCAATATTTTGTGAAAGGGCGAGCCGGCCCAATTCGTGCTGCAACGCAGCGTTTATTACTCATAAATTAATAATTAATTAATTAAGTTATCAATTGTTATGGGTTGAAAATAATAGTTAATTAAGTTAACAATTGTTATGGGCCGAAAATAATAGTTAGAGTCTGGCTAACGAAAGCTGTACCAGGAAAAACGCGGCAAATTCAAAAAAATCATGACAGGGCAACACAGGGTCACCTCACACAGCTGCAATTTTCTCAGAAAAATTTCAATTTGACATACGACATGACATCTCAGATAGACACACTTACTGCCGTACTCAGAGACGTCAATAAAGTTTTAATGACTATTAAATGTGTTTCCTTCTCTATTTAGCACTAAACATAAGTAAGTGACAGCAAGAGACTTAATCGTCATGAAAACTTAATTGACGTCTCTGAGTACGGCAGATAGAGAGAAAGTGTTGCCAATCAAATAACTACGAGGTTCAGCTTTCGTTGGCCAGACTAATTAAATTGTTATGGACCATATGGGGGTGACTGGACAGGCAAGGGTATTGGCTAATAACTCCAAGAATGCTTTAGACATTTGCTACGATGAATATGTATCGTGGAAATAACTTCTTTGCTTAATTTAAAATTAATAATTCTGTCGATTAGTTGACGAGTTTGGAGACGTAGTTGCTTGGGAACAAGCCGGTCATGCCTCGCAGTTCGCCTGTGGAAAATAAATAAACACAATGAACAATAATATTAAATCATCATCATATTAACGTCCCGAACGAACATGTCTTCCCAAATGAACAATAGCACATGGAGTTTTTCTTTATCCACAATATAAAAAAACTGGTACAAAATAAGCAGGGTTCGAGGATATATATAAATGGATATATATCATGATACATATCCGGTATATATCAAATGATTTTTGTGATATTATATATAAATACAAAAATGGTTTATAAGATATTATTAAGTAATTTTTTGCAGTTTGCTACTGTGTTTCTACTTCCCAAATTAATGTAAATGGCGTTGGAGTAAAGTTAAAAAATACTATGCTAATGCTATAAACATCGTTGTTATGGCGACAGAATTAGATAAGATGGTGGTAGCTAGCCAGGCGGACTTAACAGCCCTACCACCAACCAAACCGAGCACACAAAGATGTACCCCCCGCTGGGAATCGATCCCGGGACCTCTGGGTCTGAAACCGGTGGCTTAGCCATTAGACCACAGAGGCGGTAGTAAGAGGCGCTATTGTACCAAACTGAGCTATCGATACTATTATAATAGAATAGAATAATTCTTTATTGCTTTAAATATGATAGAAACAAGTTCTTACATCCACTTAGCATCTCATACTTAACCAAAAATTACAGAGAGAGAAGTCTAGCTGGCAAACAATTAAAAATTACAATCAATAAAATAAAATAAAAAAATAATCAAAGGAAAAATTATTCCAAATTACATCAAATAAATAAAGTAAAATAACAACATAAAACACTAATCAATAAAAATTAAAAGTAATCGATATTAGCAAAAACAAGAAAATAATTAAAATTGTTATAATTAAAAATAGTATTCAAATTTTGCACACAATAAATTCATTAACACTATAAAAACATTTGTTACTCAGTAATTCATAGAGGGAAGATTTGAATTTCTTGATGGGCATGTCTTTCATGTCATTCGGTAGCTTCTTATACAATTTAATAGACATAACAAAACAATTTCTTTGACAACAGGGGCCCAAGTCTGCTAATTTACGAATGGCCTAATTGAATCGCAATTGGGTCGCATTTCAATTGTTTGACACATTTGGTATTCTCTTACTCGTTTAAGAATACCAAATGTGTCAAACAATTACAATGCGATACAATTGCGATTCAATTATGCCATTCGTAAATTAGCAGACTTGGGCCCCAGGTAGTTGCGCACGATGGCAGCACCAACCGATTCGGACACCTAGTTGAAAATGTACACACCTCATGCTTTTGTTTAAACAAATGTAAGTTATTTTTGGTAAACACACATACATCAAAAATATATATTTTTATGCTTAAGTTTTTATAAAAAAAGATATTTGAATGATTAAAAATGTCAACCTTATTGGTTAGGTACTAATGTTTTCCAAAACTTATTTCAGCCGCTACTTTATTTTACTTCAAAAACTCTCCAATTTATATTACTTACCACAGTATCAATACGATAATTGGAAATCATATTAAACAATTCTATGACCACGGCTTATATTTCCTTCCCCTCGGACCGCCGAACAGTGCGCACATATCCACAAACTGCTTTATTTTGTTTTAATAAATACTAGATAAATTAATATCAAGTAAAATAAACTGCTAAAAAATAGGAGTGCATAAGTGAACAAGAGGTCAACACACTGGTGCTGCAAATACTCGCCCAAGCCTACAACGTAATAAATAATACTGCATACGTACTACTAGGCTTACAGACGCGGCGTGACGTAAGTAAAGTGCTGGCAAAAAAGATACCAACGTATATCTCACTACTCCTTTCCATATAAAACATCAAGTTCACCGGTGTGGTGATCCGTAGCTGCAGTCCGTAGCACGGTGTTACGACCTGCGCGCTACGAGAGGTACGTGCGAGATACGGAACGAGTGATTCTCCTCATATACAATATTATTCCGAAGTGTCTGGTATTAGCGCCAGCTTGTTTGTTTATGCTCCCCTGGTACTTTGTATCAGTAAAATAATGATGGTCTCACGCTCGCCGCTGTCAACTCCACCGCCTCAGCAGGAGCCGCCGATACCTAAACAGGATAACGCCGCAGCCGCTGTTGACGCCGCTGTTGCAAGTTTCGCACTACAGACCCACTATCCGTCCGATCCAAATGTTTCAACTGATTCGAATCGCCAACATAATATTACGTACCGGCCGAAGCGGAGGCGCGAAGATGACTTTGAAGACTTTCAAACTGAGGTTAGGAACATGTTCAGAGAAATTATACGAGAACAGCAACAGTACTTAAATAAAAAGATGGAAGATATCAAAACCCAAAATGAATCGTTGAAACTAGCTGCTGACTACAACTCTGAAATGTATGACAACTTTCTGAAACGAATAGAACGTCTTGAACAAGAGAAAAAAGAAGATCACACAAAAATACAATTTTTGGAAGAAAAAGTCGAACAATTAGAGAGACAACTCCGGTCCTCTAGCCTGGAAATAAGAAATATTCCCCGAAAATTAAATGAAACCAAAGACAATTTAGTAAGTGCTGTCGAAACATTGAGTAAGGTAGTTAATGCACCCATTCACCCATCAGAAATCAAAGATGTCTTCCGTGTCTATTCAAAAACTGAAAACAAAACGATTGTGGTAGAATTTACCTCAACGCTTACCAAAGACAAAGTCGGTCAAGCTACTAAGCAATTCAACAAGAAAAACAAGGACAATAAGATAAATACTCACCATCTCCACATAGATGGACCCAAGGTGCCAATCTATGTGTCCGATAATCTTACTGCCAAAGCCAAACGACTTTTCTTTCTAGCGCGGGACTTTGCTGCTCATCATGAATATAAATATTGTTGGTCATCCTTCGGCAAAATCTTTTTGCGCAAGAGTGATGGCATAAATATTATCCATATCAACTCAGAAGATGACATCAATAGACTAAAATGTCAAAAATGACTAGTAGTTACTAGAATATACCCTTACTTAGTTCTAATGCATGTACTTACTCTTTTATATTACTATTATTGCTATACAGTTAATTTCATAAAAAATAACCACAAACATACAATCACACTTTACATCATACACCTAAAAACTAACACTCACAAAACTTTATTACACATAAAAACACTATGCATAACATACGGCGGGCGCTTATATCTAGTAATTATTTACATAATGCACTTAGCTGTAATACACGTTCTACTTAACCTCTTAGGGACTTACCTTTATGCTAAAACTAGCCAATTCACAATAGTATGCTTGACATATCTGTATTTTAAATATTTATCACTGAACAGCCCCGTAAACTTCTACCGGCACCGAGCTTGATGAGGATGTTGCAAATGATATTGATTCTTACTGTCCAGCAACTAGCTGCATTTGTGATGTCGGAGAGGTAAAAGACAAACTACCACACAATAACCACTTAGTAGTATTAGCCAAGAATATACGAAGTATTCATTGTAACATAAGTCAGTTAGAGGTTCTAATCTCCAGCCTTAACCTAGGTATTGACATTATTGTACTCTCAGAATGTTGGCTTAAAAATACCGGCAAACCACCATCTTTATTACATTATAATAGTTTCTATACAAGAAACTGCAACACGCAAAATGAAGGAGTTGTCGCCTACGTCAGGGACTCAATTACTGCAGATGTTTCAGAACCACCTTTTGTTGATGCTAACTGTTTAACAATAAAGCTACCAAACAGCACCTGCATAATTGCTATCAATCGCCCACCGTCCCACCAAAACATCGAAAACTTCTTAAAATCATTAAACCATGTAATAGTAAACATTAAACCGTGAAACAATACAAAAATATATTTATTACGGGAGACATAAATATAAATATCTTAGACAACGATAACCATTCAAATGAATACCAAAATCTACTAGCATACCATGGTTTCCTTCCTGGACACATAATTCCCACCCGAAATAAAAACTGCCTCGACCACATCATTGTAAAATCAAACCTTCAAACATCAACTGCAGTTATTCGGACTACTATAACAGATCACTTTTCAACTATATTTAGTGTAATTAACTCAAATCAAACCCCTAAACCAGCGTCCACATATAAAACCATGGATTACGATGCTATAGTTTCAAGCCTACAACAAACAGATTTCAACCCCATTCTAGAAGTTAATGATACAAATACTGCTGCCGAACTGTTGGTTACGAAAATTACAAGCATT
Organism: Scoparia ambigualis; assembly: GCA_963921215.1. Classification (NCBI taxonomy): domain Eukaryota; kingdom Metazoa; phylum Arthropoda; class Insecta; order Lepidoptera; family Crambidae; genus Scoparia; species Scoparia ambigualis. Next base: position 3,894,368 of record OY992525.1, read on the forward strand.
ATGAATAAACACACCACAATAAAAAATATCCCGAATAGGAAAAGAATAATTAAGTCATGGGTCACTCCCGGCCTATTGCGGTGTATTAGAAATCGTGACAAACTGCACGCTCAAAGTAACAAATATCCAGACAACACAATACTAAAGACAACATATAAACGTTACAGAAACTTTTGCAATGATCTCCTAAAAAAAGTTGAATGCGAATGTAATAAAAATAAATTAGACGATGTTAGAAATAATTCAAAAAAGACATGGAATACAATTAGAGACATAGCTAAGATAGATAATAAAAACCATGACGACCTCAGTAACCTCCTGCAGTTAAAAGGTAATCCGGTAACGTCGATTAATACCATAAACGAATACTTTGCCAATATAGGAAAAGAACTGGCCGAAAAGATTTCTATTACAGTCAGTGCTTCTCTCACTTCTGGATCAGAAAAATGTTCTATGGGCTCTTTTATCCTTGCAGACACTAATTGTAATGAAGTCTACGATACTATTAGAGAGCTAAAGAACAGTCATGCTGTTGGTATTGATAACATACCTGTTAATGTCCTCAAAATGGCTTTACACGCCATTGTGCCTGCTATAACACACATATGTAATCTAAGCTTTAGTCAAGGAATTTTTCCAGATTGTTTCAAAACTGCCCTCATTAAGCCGATATATAAGGCTGGAGACAGAGACAGTGTTGGTAATTATAGACGCATCTCAATCCTACCTTCCATATCTAAAGTGCTAGAACGGTTGATTAACAAAAGGCTAACTAACTATTTACATAAATTTAAAATTATTTCTTGTAATCAGTATGGATTTACTAAGGGCAAATCAACTGAACAGGCTGTCGATAACTTATCTTCACATATTATACAACAACTGGAAAAAAAGAAAAAATGTTTGGCAATATTTTTAGACCTCGCGAAAGCGTTTGACACTGTCTCTGTCCCCCTGTTGTTAAAGAAATTGGAAAAAATAGGAATACGAGGTACCGCTCTTAAATTGTTCTATAGCTACTTAAATAACAGATATCAACGAGTAAAAATAGGTAATATACTTAGCGATCTCTGCCCCATATCCTTTGGAGTTCCACAAGGAAGCATACTAGGACCTAGCTTATTTCTAGTCTACATGAACGACTTATGTAACCTGCAACTTGATAATGCCCAACTGTATGCGTTTGCTGACGACACAGCCCTTGTCTTCAGCAGTTCATCATGAAATGAATTAGAGAAAGTAGCTGAACATGGACTCCATAAAGTTATGTTAAGCCTTCAACAAAATTTACTTACACTAAATTTAAATAAAACACAATATCTTACCTTTACTAAGCAAACCCGTCTCCAACCCACACATTTTAAAATAAAAGCCCACAGTTGTCCATCGCCCACTAACTTCAGAACGTGTTCATGCACCACACTAGAACGACAAACAACATTAAAATACCTTGGTGTCCATATAGACTCCACATTATCTTGGAAACAACATACCGAAATACTCACCAAGAGAATCCGTAAACTAATATTCGTATTCAAAAGGTTAAGATCCTCAGTTGATTTAAATATGCTCAAAAACACTTACCTTGCACTATGCCAGTCTATAACAACCTACTGTATCACATCATGGGATGGTACATTTAAGAACTATATGATGGGCATCGAGAGGGCTCAAAGAGCTGTGCTTAAAGTGATGACCTACAAGCCTTATCGATACTCAACATTACAACTATATTCCGAATTAGAAGTACTCACGGTGAGGCAACTATTTGTATTGAACTCTGTGCTTTATACTCATGCTAAGACTATTTACAACCCTGATTTACCTAAGGACACCAGAAGGAAGGACAAGGTTTTTAAAGATCGCCCCATGTTTTCTCCATACGCAAGACGTTGCCAAATCTTTCTTGGCGAATTTTTATATAATAAGTTAAACCGTATCCTTAACATCTATCCTATGACTCGTTATAAGTGCAAAACAGCAGTCTCGAATTTTCTACATTCAAAAACCTACGAAGACGTCGAAGATATGCTTCAGATGCTAAAATAAGCCGCAACCAAATTACTAGCGCCAACGTTTGATTGACACGAACACTAACAGACACACACATTTATGCATATACGCGTACACGCACTCACAGACATATACACACACACACACACACACACACGAACACGCGCGCACACACACACACACACACACACACACACACACGCACGCACGCACGCACGCACGCAAGCACACATGCTCAAGTTCAGACATAAACATACACAAACATTAACGCACGACTAAGATCACAAACCAAGTCCGAAGTGGGGGCCAGAACTCTGTACCTCAGGATATCCTAGCACAGGTTCTGCTCTCTCACAATGTTCATGTCCATGTACTTACCACATAATTATTGTAAACTTTTTGTGTATTGTGACTATTGTGAAAGAGAAATAAATCGATTTTATTATTATATTATTATTATTATTATTATTATTTCGGTTCGACGCGATTCTGTTTCGGCGTGCAGTGGTACTGGGGGTAGCGATGCGCGTTTGTCTGGCACAGACTATAAGCTCGTTAGATTAGTTATTAAGTCTTAACTATAAGTTAGTTAACTGTTTTTTATTATTATTAGTATTGACGTCAATAAGTGCCTGTAAAGGTTTACATTGAATAAATAATTTGACTTGATAAAGATTATATTGATAGGCCTATCGATATTATAGATGATTTCAGAGGTCAACTATCGATAGTTGGGCAACACTATCTCTGAATAACCATTCGGGGATAATGGTCGTGATTATAATATGTTGTCTCACCTTGCCACCAGGCGGGGTCTTGGCTGCGATCGGTCACCGCTATGATGTCGTCCTTCTCGAAGCTCAGCTCATCCGCATTCTGAGCCGCGTAAGGGTATAGTGCTATCACCTATACACGAAGAAATTACCTATTAATATAGATAGATAGGTAGATAGAACATGGAACTTAATAAAAACATAAAAATAAAAATAAAAATCTATTACAATAAAACGATATAACGAAAAATACATAAGTAACTTTTTAAACACTGAAAAAAGACGACAACCTCAGGCGGGAATCGAACCACGCACCTTCCGCATTCCGGGCAGCTGCCTTAACCACTTGGCTACCGAGGTCTGGCTTTCAACCGTCGGAATTTGTCAGTGCTTGATGCTTATGTTTTTTAGTCAACATTGCTTCATCAAATCTTAGAAGTTTTCACCTCTGAGATCCGAAAGAAATATTTTTACAAATATTTGAACATTCGGTTAAGATGAAGCTGCGTTTAAAGATTAATTTTTTATATTTTAGCGTTAAGGCAGCCGCTCGGAATGCGGAAGGTGCGTGGTTCGATTCCCGCCTGAGGTTGACGTCTTTTTTCAGTGTTTAAAATTTTACTTAGATATATTTAAGCGTTAATAAAACGCTAAAATATAAAACATTAATGATTAAAAATACAGTTACAATTTGGCGGTATTATCGCTCTAAAGCGATCACTTCCAGACAACCAGTGGGATGGAGAGAACTATAAACTTTAAAATCGGCATGTAATATAGGATAAAATGTTTACTAGATCAAACAACCAGTCTCAGGAAAGCTTGAAGGGGATTCGAACCCATGAGCTTTCCTGAGACTGGTTGTTTTTTTTTTCTAGTAAACATTTTATCCTATATCTCTATATAGCATTGTGAAGCAAAAATTTCAATAATAAAGATAGCGTATAATATGTCACAGTTAACCAGTTAAATACATTATGTTACCGAAAGTTTACAACCATACTTAGAACCTTAACCCCTTGAGATAAGATTTAAAAATATTTTTTTTTGTAATGGGTTAAAACTTATAACCGGTCAAATCCACTTTAGACCGAACAAATAGGCTAAAGTGGTTTTGACCGATGCCCTTAGTCAAACACAATAATCTCGTAATAATTAATAATATTGTTAATATAATACTCGTAATTTTCCTTATTTTATACTAATCCCAGCAAATGACCCCACTCCACCTGATGTTAAGTGGAAATGAGGTCCAGGCGCGAGGACAACTGGTGCAGCGTAAGTGACGTAGCATCAGTCGCCCTCACTCTGCCGGCACACAAAGTGCCTCTTCAAAATATTATAAAAATGATTTTTTTTAATAAAATATTTGTCGCAGCATCAGTACCTCTAGGCTGTAATATTATTCTTACAACTTATCACGCCATCTATTGAGCTATGTCAGACTTAATTAAACGGAAAAGCCGTATCTTACTTTTCTGTAACCAAAAATTAAATAAAATGCAGAAATTACCTTGTCGATGACAGTTTCCGCCGGAAGGGTGTCCATCTTGGATAAAACCGGCGTGGTTCTACCGGATGTCCGGCCAGAGGACTGCAACAACTGCACAAAAACACATTACACACATTGAGTTATAATGTATTACGTACTAGAGAAGACGTCTCAACTAGATTGTTTGTAACACGCGTTAGAGCCAGCTCGCTCCAACTGTAGTAGTCTGTGGCAGGCGCTAGACGCAACAATATGTATGTATTCTGTGTTCTATTTTATTAAAATATGCCTTTATGTGTGCTGAGGTACTGTTTAAACAACTCAGGAAATACAAATAAAACCAAAGGAATCACTTTTCACCTGGAAATACATACTAAATTATCGATGTGACATGCATTAATATTTTATCAAATTGCCGAGACATGAAGCGGCGGCCATGTTTCGGTAAAATGCATAGAGTACCAATATTTTTTGTTTTGTTACAACTAGGTAGCCCCGCACCACGGTACAAGTATCATTGTAGCTGTGCACATTTATTGTATGATACGTCTTTCCTAGTTTATTTACCTCAATGATTACACATCATATTATTTGTACATTACTAGCGGCGGCCCATCCGCGTGTGAATAGCGGACACAGTGACAAATCTCCAAAATGTTTTATTTTCTTATATAATGGCTTCGTGCGATCAGCACATTTAGCCAGTGTCAAGTTTTTAATAGTAATTATTATTTTATTTACATTAAAGGGAGGATAATGAGTGATAATTAACGTTTAATGGTAAGTAAATGATTTTCCCCCAAACCCCTCGAGACTCAATAAAGTTGTGGGACTTTATTGAGGTCTCACACGGACTTCTTGAGAGAATTTGAAAAGTGATGTCGCACTGTTTTGTTTTATTTGCCAACACTCATGCACGTTCACGAACACTTAACATTCAATAATCCACCATTATTTCACATTAATATTCGACAAAACACAAATTATAGAAAATAGCTGACCCGACAGACGTTGTCCTGTCGTAATTATGAATATTGCAAAAAATATTAAAAAAAAAAAGAATTTATTTTAATTTTTTCTTTCATAAGAACCTTCTCCTGACAATAACAAACACAACAAAAAAAATCAGCCAAATCGGTCAAGCCGTTTTCATGTTATGTCGTGACAACGGAAAACGGGTTTCATTATATATATATATATATATATATATATATATATATATATATATATGTACAGTCGTGGTCAACTAATTAGGGACAATCTCTAGTTAAGCCAAATTGTGAATTTATTTTTTATTTTCCAACGAGTCTTAACAATATTCCATATCTTTTACACGTAAGTATAATTAGTCATTGATGTGCCCGATTATACAAACAATAACAACTTCTTAAACATTAAACCTCTTTACAGTATAGCTGATAGATTATCAGTGTGCTATTTGTTCAAAGAATGCTGGCTGGCCATTTAATTAGGGACACTGAGATATTGCGTTCTATTTTCAAAATTTGAATCTCAATACTTTTTTATTTCTTCTTTTATTGTTTTGTGGTAGTTTTGGCGGCAATCCAGATTTTTAATTTTAAGTTTTGAGAATTATTTTGAAGAAATATGGGCAAAAATAAAAGTTGCGATCCAACACTACGAACAATTATCATGAAGTTTGTCGAGCGTGGTTGGTCATACCGAGGGATAGCAGAACATTTAAATTGTTCAAAAACTATGGTATGCAATGCAGTGCAACATTTCAGGCGCAATAACACAGCTTTAAATGTGCCCAGGACAAAAAGATCGAGAAAAACAACTCCGCAAGAAGATAGAATGATAACCAGGTTAGCTAAGAAAGATCCGTCTCTAGGCTCTATTTTAATTAAACACGAAGTGTTTGGGGCAGACGAAAGAGCCGGTGTATCAGCGAGGACCGTTCGACGACGTCTGGTAGAAGCAGGGTTGTTCGGAAGAGTGGCTCGCAAAGTACCGTTGTTGAAGAAAGAACATAGAAATGCTCGTTTGGCGTTTGCACGTAAATATGGACATTGGACCTACGCCCAATGGCAACATGTATTATTCTCTGACGAGACCAAGATTAATTTAATTTCTTCAGATGGAAGGCAATACGTACGGCGTCCTGTAAAAGCGGAAATGAATCCAAGATTCACAAAAAAGCAGGTGAAACATGGCGGTGGAAACATTAAAATTTGGGGTTCATTTTCTGGACGTGGAGTGGGACCTGTGAGAAAAGTTCAGGGTAACTTAGACCAACATCAATACAAAACAATATTGGAGGAAACTATGCTTCCCTATGCTGAGGAGCATCTCCCTATTATATGGACGTTTCAGCATGATAACGACCCGAAACATACCGCCCGTTCAGTCAAGTCGTTTCTTACCAGTCAGTCAGTATCGGTGCTAGATTGGCCAGCAAATAGCCCGGACCTCAACCCAATTGAGCACCTTTGGCACGAAATCAAGAAAAAAGGTTCAACTTATCGTACCACAACTTTAGATCAACTTAATCAAGCTTTTTGTGAGGCATGGGCAAACATTCCTATCGAAACATGTCAGAAACTGATAATGTCTATGCCACATCGGTGTCAAGCGGTAATTACTAACAAAGGTTTTGCTACTGGGTACTGATTTTACACGTAATAAAATGGAGCTTTTAAAAATATTATAATACTGGAGATTATTCGTTTTGTTTAACTCTATTCATCATTATACTTTACTGTCCTTAATTAAATGTCCAGCTACATAATTATACCTTAAAATTTAATACATGTTCAACCTTTGATATTAAATACTTTTTTCTATTTAATTATTCTCTTATTTACAGCCATTTATAGTATAGTAATCGGACCAAATTATGCAAATAATAGGTGCTGAAAAATCAATAGGGTTTTATATTTATATGTACATAACCGGTTATTGTTCTTCACTATCTTGAATGTCCCTAATTAGTTGACCACGACTGTATATAGATAGAAGATAATACAAAACTGCAGGAATGACGTTTCACTTTCCCGCCAAGAAGTCCTCCAAAATGTTTATTTAATTTTTATCTAAAACATGTCTGACGTCCCTGACAATAAAAATTCCCTCAGGACGACTTCGTCATTTTCTTAAACTTGACACTTTCCTAACTTGTCTCATTTTTAACTCGGCTCTTTCTTTGTTGGTCTCTTTTGCAAAGTTGACACTTTCATAACTCGTCTCATTTTTAACTCGGCTCTTTCTTAGTTGGTCTCTTTTGCAAAGTTGACACTTTCATAACTCGTCTCATTTTTAACTCGACTCTTTCTTAGTTGGTCTCTTTTGCAAAGTTAACACTTTCATAATTCGTCTCATTTTTAACTCGGCTCTCTTCTCTCTCTTTTTTTGCTACTTTTGCTGCAGGCCCTTACGTCGGAACGCTTTAATATGTATGCAAACTCATTTATTATTGTAGGTACAGTCGAGTTCATAAATATGTATACACTTTAGTAGCTTGGCTTGTCTATTTAATGTCTGTTTTAATTGCCATACATGAATTGTCAAAGCGATTAAAGTGACAAGGTACTAAAGTGTACACATATTTATGAACTCGACTGTACGCATCCAGTATAATCTTGAAAAAAAAAATGAATACAGGTGTCCCGTAACCACTTTCTTAGAGTTTATGAAAAAATTAATATTTAGGAAAGTGTCAAGTTAAGAAAGAGACCAACTAAGAAAAAGCCTAGTTAAAAATGAGACCAGTTAGGAAAGTGTCAAGTTTAAAGAAATGACGAAGTCGTTCGGAGGGGAGACGAGTTGGGAAAGTGTCAACTTTGCAAAAGAGACCAACTAAGAAAGAGCCGGGTTAAAAATGAGACAAGTTAGGAAAGTGTCAAATTTAAGAAAATGACGAAGTCGTCCTGAGGGTAAAAATTGGCTATTTGATAGTTGTTACAATAATATATGAATTATGTCGGATATGGTAGTTTGTAATTTAACAATAATTATCCAATAGTTTTTTTATTAAGATAATTTGTAAAAAAATAATTTTCAGCGATTTTTTTATCTGTGGATTACAAGACCCGAAACACGGGCGGCCATGATTGAGCTTAGTGTGACGTCACATTTTACAAAATAAACAAAAACCATCTGTCAGGTTTCAAGATAAAATTTGTTTGCTTATTGAAGTGTGACGTCACAGGGCAAATGTCACGTGAAATTTGAAATTTAATGAAAAAAATATGTTTTTTTTTCTATTAAATAAAAAATATTGTGAGAGGTATAAAATAAGCGTTTGTAATTTTTAAAATACTTATCCGAGAACTGTCAAGTAGCCAATTACAAACACGCAGGGGTGTTTTAGAAAGAAATAAGTGAAAATACTAAAGATAATTTTTAAATTAAAATTTTTCACCTTATAAATTAAATTCAAATAGAAAATGGAAGAATTCGTCGATTTTCCACATACAAAAATTTTTAAACACTGAATAAAGACGACAACCTCAGGCGGGAATCAAACCACGCACCTTAAGCATTCCGGGCGGCTGCCTTAACCACTTGGCTACCGAGGTCTAGTTTTCACCCGTCGAAATTTGTCAGTGCTTGATGCTTATGTTTTTAGTGCTTCATCAAATCTTTATGTTTTTAGTCAACATTGCTTCATCAAATCTTAGAAGTTTTCACCTCTTTTTAAAATTTCACATATGTATATTTAAGCGTTAATAAAACGCTATTATATATATATAAAAAAACATTAACATACAAAACTGTCATTTGTTTTAACTCCACTTCGGATAACTTTTAATAGATGGCGTTCGTGGCAGGGTTTGGACAGAACAACGTATGTCGGGTCAACTAGTAATATATAGGGTCTAACAATATCAATAAGCGAACGTTGGGGAGCATCTATACATCACACTGAGCATGCTCACCAAATTTGGTCCAAACCTACAGGCTCGTTACCGAGATAATCAACAAAGCATTATCATAATTCACCAAAAACTACACCCTTTCCAAACCCGTACAACTGTACTACACGCACACAAAGGTACCCGAACATGCACACTAAACTCGGAGCACACTGAGCTATCTTTCGAGATTCATTTTGCGAATTAGGCATTAGGTGTTAGTAAAGATACAGAATGTTTCATGATATGCATTATTTTAATTGATTTAGTTTGTTAGAAAACATAACTTTGAAAAATCACTACAAAACTGGAGCCCATGTTTTGTCATTGTATTCAGAATGATGTATAGATACCGCCCTTAAACGTTAGCTTATTGATTTTGTTAGACCCTGTATAAATGAACTAGCGGATCCTCGCGGTTTTACCCGCGTGGTACCCGTTCCCGTAGGAATATCGGGATAAAATATAGCCTATGTCACTTGGGAACAATGTAGCTTTCTAATGGTCAAAGAATTTTCTAAATCGGTCCAGTAGTTTCGGAGCCTATTCAATTCAAACGAACAAACAAACAAATTATTCCTCTTTACAATATTAGTAGTATCTTCGATCAACAATACCAACTAAATGTCAGGTCGGCGCTAAAAATGTGTCTCGGTAAATAACAGCTCACTTGAGAAGTGAGCTCTTATTTTGTTTAGGTTGAAACACGGCCAATGTAAACACGTTCACAAAACCGCAAAGTGTATTTAAAAGTTGCAAAAATAATGCCCGTGAAAGCAATTTAACAGCCGGAGTGTCTTACTTTCGGTAAGTACATGTAGAATAAATTATATTTTAAGCTTTAAACTAACAAATAACGTTAAATTTTGAACACAATTACCGATTTCAACCCACGCTACAAATGTTTGGCCAACGTTGACCAATAGACGCGCGCGCCAACATTTGTGTAACAGAGCAGTGGACGCATGGAGTGAGCGAGAGAGAAATACTTAGAAGATTTGTGACTTTATTACTGGGTGCCATGGTTGTAATTAGGTTGAACTTTAAACTGTTTTATAACTTTTGTCTCAGTTCGTTAGTAAAGAAATGTAGCTGTATAAGTATATATTCACGTGGACAGAATTTAGCTTTGATTTTGTACGTGACGTGGTATTGTTGATCGAAGATTAGTATAGATAAAATGCTCTTACCTTAACATAACTGGCGGGGAACCATCCGACCTGCCTATTCCTGCCTTTGGCTTGCAATTCTCCCTCCCACCATCCGCTGTCGGCTTTCTTGCGGACGACGAGTAACTGACCCTTCTGTAGGGGCAGCTGTTCGGCGCTGGAACAATGGTTTCATGAGATATTACAGTTTTTCTTAATATATAAATAAATTTATTACCGGTAGGACGGGGCTATTTGGTAAACCGTGGGGCTTTTGGAAAAAAATAATATTTTTGAATAAACTCCGTTATCTGTCAATCTCGACCAGTCAGAGAAAAGAACACCGCGCGTGTGATGTTAAGAACTACATTTAGCGAGAGTCTGTCAGTTTTGTTCTAAATAAGTTTTGAAGTAAAAATGTTAAATTATTTAGTGTTAACTTTTGCATTATTTGTAAATTTTTAAATGTATGTTACCAAATATCGCCGTCCGTGTTTATATTGAAATAAAAACAGTTTATAAACATATTTTCTATGTCATTTTGTATGAATTTGCCAAATAACCCCACCCTGAGGGCTATTTGGAAAGGCACCTTCTTTTTTAAAATAAACTGTTTATTCATTCTATGTTTTTATTTTTGTATTTTTATAGAGTTATATCTGTATTATGCAAAACATACTTCTTTAACTGTTAAAAATTAAAGGAAAAATAAATATTTAAATTTTATCCCTACTTTTTTACCAAATAGCCCCGTTCTACGGTACATAATAATACAGTTACCTACATAGGAAAACAAGCCAGTAAGACAACTTTACTAAAATTAGCAAATGTCTCTTAATCATTATTTAAGACACTCTACACTAGAGCATGTAGTATCGGAAAGTTTTCAGTATCGATACTGATTTCCGATACTGGATCTTAGTATCGGAATTCCGATACTAGTATCGGAACTACACACAGTTAATTCCATAATAGGTCCATTGTAAAATCAAATTGTTTTATAATTAAAAAATCGACTTTAAATAAAAGTCTCTCGCTCCTCACAATCACATAAATCTCAAAACAATCAAATAATATTTCAATATTAAATGTACCTTGTATGCAATGCAATTGACTAGCTAGCACTGTCAGATATGTTCAAAATTAACTGGAAAAAATATCTATTCTGTTTATAACTAGGTACATAAGTCAAAAGTCGTAATAATGAGTACAATTTAAATTGTGATAATAAAACCTTGACTTCTGATGCTGATGTTGCTGCAGCATTTGAGAGGTTTTTTACTGACATTCCAGTTTCAACTACAAACGCCTTGATTTCCTCCCCCACTGTAGCTGAATCTGTTTTGAAGGAGAATGTTAAAGATTGTGAAAATAATTTCAGTTTTCAAAAAATTTGTGTTATAGATATAATAAAAACATTTAACACTCTCAATAAAAAGAAAACTGCTGATCTGTGGGGTAATTCCGTGGACGTCGCTAAATCTGTAATTATGACAATAGCTCCAGTTTTAGCTTGCATATTTAATGAATGCATTGACTGTGGTGTTTTTCCTGACCTCATGAAATATAGTAAAATAATTCCATTATTTAAATCGGGTAGCACTTCTGACCCCTCTAACTTTAGACCTATTTCTGTGCTACCCACATTTAGTAAAATTTTTGAAAAGTTAATACTAGATCAAATGCAAATTCATTTTTATAAAAATAAACTTTTACATTGTAAACAATATGGTTTTACTAGGGGTCGCTCTACAACTGACGCCGGTGTTGAGCTTTTAATCCAAATATTTGATACCTGGGAGGAATCACAGGATGCCCTAGGGGTATTTTGTGATTTATCCAAGGCTTTTGATTGTGTTTTACATGAAACTTTGGTCAGGAAGCTTAACCACTATGGAATTAGGGATGCTTCTTTGAGCCTTCTAATCTCATACTTGAGTAACAGGATTCAAAAGGTCGACATTAACGGTAAAAGATCTCCGGGATCAGTGGTTAAAATGGGAGTTCCGCAGGGTTCAATACTTGGTCCATTCTTGTTTTTGGTTTATATTAATGACTTACCTTATTTTGTAAAAGACAGTCATGAGATAGTATTGTTTGCTGATGATACTTCACTTTTATTCAAAGTGAAACGACGACACCCAAATTATGACGATGTGAATAATGCGGTCTCAAAGATTGTTCACTGGTTTAGTGTTAATAACTTGCTATTAAACGAGGGAAAAACCAAATGTGTAAGATTTGTATTGCCTAATGTTAAGCAGGTAATAACTAGTGTACAAATTAAAGATAAGAATGTGAATCCTGTGGACACCACTGTGTTTCTAGGCATCACGTTGGATGCCAAGCTTCAGTGGGGCCCACATATAGCTAAATTGTCGAATAGACTTAGCTCTGCGGCTTATGCAGTAATGAAGATCCGTCAGTTAACTGACGTTGATACAGCGAGATTAGTTTATTTCAGTTACTTTCATAGTGTAATGTCGTACGCCATTTTACTGTGGGGAAATGCTGCCGACATTCAAACTATCTTTGTGCTGCAGAAGAGGGCTATTCGAGCAATATATAACCTACAGGCTGGTGACTCTCTCAGAGAGAGATTTAAGGATATAAGTATAATGACAGTTGCATCACAATATATTTATGAAAATCTTGTGTATGTTCATAAAAATATTGAAATGTTTTCAAAAAACAGTGATATTCACAAATTAAATACTAGAAGTAAGAACAAATTAGCAGTGCCTTATACTAGGCTCCATAAAATAAATAATTCTTTTAAGGGTCTGTGTGTACGATTATACAACAAAGTACCAAATGATATTCAGAATTTAGATCTTGATAAATTTAAAATCAAAATCAAAGAAAAGCTTTATAAAAAAGCTTATTATAAAGTGTCGGATTATACAGAAGACAAAACAGCTTGGGTCTGACATGCTCCAAGTACCTACTCCAACAGCTATTTCTAATTGCCTATAATTAATTTATATAGAGCACCATATTTAATTAAACTATTTACATTCAAATTCATATTTTGTATTTTGTGATCTGGTAACGACATATAATATATATATATTTTGTAAATGTCGTTGCTTCTGTGCGCTGTGGTTTCTTGCGCCCGTTCTTTGCCACAGTTAAAAAATGATGTCCTGAATGGGTGGTAGGTTAAAAAATATTTGGACGTTTCAAAGTACTTATTAATTGAGTTTATTGAATAAATATATTTTGACTATTGACTATTGACTATTGACATACCTAAGTACTCAGGTACTTAATTTAATAATTTTAATTTTTCTTAAATAATATAATTTAACGATACCAACAATATTTAACAATACGAAATAAAGTCTTATTTCCAAATCAGTCTACTTAACATTTTGGTATTTAGCAAATTAGGTTTAACAAATCACAAGTTTCTCATCTAGGCAAGGCAGTGTAAAGGCCCAAACTTGCCAATGCTCAGGAAGAAGTACAATGCCGCCTCCAGATCCAATAAAAGAGCAATCGCCAAGGCTAAAGTTGACCACATCAGCAAAATTGGTGATCGTTTGACCAAGTATCCATCCGGATCACGTGCCTTCTGGTCACTCGCCAAGGCTGCTGAAAACGACTTTTGTCGGCCCAGCCTCCCCCCACTGCGTACATCTGAAACTGATTTGGCCCATAGTGCAAGAGAGAAAAGCCGACCTTTTGGGAAGGCTCTTCGCCTCAAACTCAGCTTTGGTTGACAAGGGAACTATGCCACCAAACATCCTGCTGCAAAAAAGTTCTGCCAGAGATTCGATTTAGACGAAAGGCAATTAAACGTGAACTTTTTGCCCTTGATATCCGAAAGTCGAGTGGGCCTGACGGTGTACCTGCAGTAGTACTGAAAATGTGCGCTCCCGATTTGACACCAGTACCTAATAGCACGCCTATGTCGATTGTCATACCAAGTCCATAGTGTTCCGCCTTCGTGGAAGTTAATTCTTGTGCACCCGATTCCTAAAAAAGGAGATCGATCAGACCCTTCGAACTGCAGGCCCATAGCAATCACATCCCTCCTCTCAAAGGTCACGGAGCGCATCATTAACAACCAGCTCCTAGGATATCTCCACCAGTTGATTTTCGGCCGCAAGTACAGCTGACGTCATGGGCGGTCAACGGGTGATCTTCTGGTATATCTCACACACCGTTGGGCAGAGGCCATAGAGTCGAGTTGAAGCTTTAGCGGTTAGCTTAGACATTGCAAAAGCATTCGATAGGGTCTGGCACAGAGCGCTTCTCGCGAAGTTACCAGCATACATACGGAATACCCGAGGAACTATGTAAATGGGTCGCTAGCTTTCTTTGTGGGCGCAGCGCAGCCCTGTCGACGGTTGCTGCTCTGATGTCATGCCCATAAATGCTGGCGTTCCCCCAGGGCTCGGTTCTGTCTCCCACGCTGTTTCTGCTGCATATCAATGATATGGCTAACATTGATGCATGCATACTGCATTGCTATGCGGATGAAAGTACGGGAGACGCCCTGTACATCGGAAGACCTAATGTGCCTCGGACTTTCATACAGGAGAATCGGCTGAAACTTGTGTCCAAAGTTGAGAACTCCCTGGAACGGGTCTCAAAATGAGGTGAATCGAACTTAGTTCAGTTCAACCACTCCAAGACACAGGTTTGCGTGTTCACCGCCAAAAAGGATCCATTTCTCGTAGCACCACAGTTCCAAAGCACCGCACTTAACATCTCAAGCAGCATTGGGATCCTTGGTGTTGACATATCAAGTAATGTACAGTTCCGCAAGTATCTAGAGGACAAAGCGAAGATGGCATCCAAGAAATTAGGCGTTCTTAGAAAAGCGAGACGGTACTTCACGTCTAACCAGCTTTTACAGTTTTACAAAGTTCAAGTTAGACCTCACATGGAGTACAGTTCTCATCAATCTTAAGGAAGAGACGGTTACGCTTTATATGAAAATTTACTATAAAACTTTCAAATAAATCTTACTTCGACTTTTATCTAACACTTCTTTGAACTGTCAAATCGTATCTAATACAATTGATTACGAATAAAAACTTAAAGTATAGTTCTGCTGTTTCCGATATTACGATACTGGACCACTCAGTATCAGGACTGTAGTATCGGATCTAGTGGTCCGAGATTCCGATACTATGATACTACGAGATTCCGATATTACATGCCCTACTCTACACCCTCTCGCATCCTGGCCCTGTGGCTTCGACGAGACTTCGGGAAGAGGGAGAACTAATTCATAACCGGATTATATTACAAGGGATGTGTCATATCTGTATGGTCCTTCGAACCGGATTATTTATTACAAATGATGTTCATATCACGTATGGTCTTTCGATACGGATTATATACATATTACAAAATAATTTGTCATATCATATATTATAGTCTATCAAACCGGATGATATATAACAAAGGATGTGTCATATTATCATATAATGGTCCTTCGAATCTGATTAAATTACAAAGCCTATGAGCTCTCCTGCAGTAATAATGGTCTTTCGAACCGGATTAAATTACAAAGGATGTGTCATCATAATACCATATTATATGGTCCTTCGAACCGAATAAAATTACAAAGCATGCGCTACTTATATTCCTTACCTGGTAGGTGTATAGTTAGCAATGGCCTGAGCCACCTCGTTCTTCCTGCGTCCCGTGGCTGAGTCCCGTCCTGAGTCGCGGCGTGCGCTGGACGCGGGGCGGGAGGACTCAGTGATGGAGGCTACTTCGGAGGAGACTGGGGTGGAGGACTTCTGCTCCTAAGTGGGAGGAACAATGTGTTACCCTTCGGTCACATACAGGGCTGTCAAGATATATGGTCAAGCGGAAGCCAGCAGAGTCAGAGTAGCTCTAGGGCCACTCAAATCACCTGTGACTGCGACTCTAATATTCGTAACGAAACGTTGAAAAAAATGTCTTGTTTTATCAACGTTTCGTTATCTTTGAGTTTATTTGAGCGTTTTTGAACGCAAATAATTAAATATTACGAATCTATAAAGCAGTCTTATCCTAACTAAATGTTTAAATATTGTAAAATATTTTTATTTAGATCTCTAACAATGTAAATTCTAAGAGGTTTGATAAGACACTGTTGCTATAATAACAAAGTAAAAAGCGTTGAAAAATTTCGTCGGTCTAACCAATACCTCGGTGGCGGAGTGGTCAACGCAGCTACCTGGATAGCAGAGGACGCGGGTTCGATTCCCGCCTGAGGTAGACATTTTTTTTCAACGTTACGTTATCTGTGTGACTATAATAGTTAAGGAAAGGTATTTTTTAAATACGGTCCCTTAATATGAGTCACATTAACTGAAAAACTATTCAAACAAGTTTTTCAAAAATAAAAGTTTGTAAAATATAGAAAATCGCGGAACATACACAGGGGTGATTTGGGTGCCCCCAGGGCTGCTCCACCTCCGGGCTTCCGCTTGACCTTATACCTTAGTTAACTCCGTCTGTCTAGCTACCACTATCTTATCTAAAGTCTGGCGCCATAAAAACTATACAGGGTTTTAATTTTGGACCCCCCGCCATAAGTAAATATGGGGTAAAAAAGTAACACATATATGAACGGGATTTAACGCAAAACTATTTAGTAAAGGCATCCTACGCATACCTTAGAGTCCACCCGTGACCAGGCCGGTGCAATTCGGTCGAAACGTCGGGTATAAAAGGTATGCGTAAGATGCCTTTACTAAATAGTTTTGCGTTAAACCCCGTTTCTATATGTGTGCATAATGGAACGCGGAAGTTTAAAATTGTATAAAAAAGTAATAATAAAATATTTGACGTAAAAATAATGAATGTTTTCTGCTTTTTATATCGTATAGTTGTAGGTGCGTTTGTCACCCTCGCGGTCTTAGCGGCGGCGCGCTGTGATTGGTGCGCGGGGGGAATCATAGCAATCACGCGCATGCGCACAGGCCGCGCGCTAGGTGACAATCATTTTCATTGTCTTAAGGAAAATTTGAGACAAAAAGTAAAAAAAATATATGTTTTTTTATTTCATTATTTGGTTGCACTGCTGCAGGATCACGTAAAAAAAATTGGCGGGGGGTCCAAAATTAACCCTGAATTAACAGCATTGTTGTGTTCCGACAATTTAAAGGATAAGATAGCCTGTTCCTCAGTGGTTGAGGATTTCGGGTGAAGCGCGCTTCCACCTCCGGCCTTATCGTCACTTACCATCAGGTGAATAAAGGCTAAAGGCTCATCCATAGTAGTATATAAAAACACATTTCTAGCGCTTCTAGACGTCGTCTTGTGTCCTCCTTTATGGTCCATCCGTAGAGAGTACAATGGGCCAGATATAATAATAATAAGTATATTTATTTGCCAAAACAACATAGACAAAAAGGCTCAGTGTTTGAGGAGACCCACAAACCCTGTTATTCTGCCACAGCCATAAATTTATACATGGATTCTTCGATCAACAAAACAACTAGAAGTCAGGTCGGCGCTACAAATGTGTCTCGGTAAATAAGAGCGCACTTGAGAAGTGAGCTCTTATTTTCTTGCTAGGCAATAACAGGAAAAAGTACTATATTTGTTGCCCCTTAAGATTGATATCACCACTAAATGTTATTGACGTCTTTTCATTTTTAAGTGACAGGAGTAATTTATTGCTTTGAAAAAGTGCTTGGTGCTGTTGTGTTTCGTCCGACCAGTGAGGGTTCCGGAGGCCCCTCCCCCCCTCCCTCCTCCCAATTCCTATTCCTTCCTTATACCTATTGCTCCCTTAAAGGCTGGCAACGCGTCTGCGATTCCTCTGGTGTTGCTTTGGTCCATGGGCAGCGGTGATTACTCTCCATCAGGTGACCCGCCTGCTCGTTTGCCTCCCTCTTTTATTAAAAAAAAAAAAAAAAAAAAAAAGTATTTATTCACGTGGACAGAATTTAACTTTGATTTTGTACGTGACGCGTTATCTAGTTGTATTGTTGATCGAAGCATGGATTAGAACATAAATTGTAGCTATAACGAAAATTTTAATATTTAATCTACTTACAATATTTTATGTATTATTTACCTTTATTTTTAATTATAAAACCTTTAATTAGCTAGTGCCAACGACTGCTCATGGAGCAGCCAGTGATTAATCTCTGAACGAACTGGCGGCGGAAGGTCATTCCAAATTGTGGCTGCACTGTGCTTGAAACAGCCTCTGGCACTAATTAATCTCAGTTTGGGGACCAGTAACTGATATCCCCTATAGAGATAAACGATTTGTTTCATTTTAAGTTAAGTTACTTAAATAAATCACTTGTGGCGCTAGCGTTCTTCCTTTCTCAAATTAGCAGTCAGTGTCAACATTCTGTACTGTCATGCTTTTTCCTTTAAACCGTTGTAGCACATGACCTCTGCTTTTTAATTTAATTTCCACAATTGATTGCTTGACAGTTTTCGGAAAAGTATAAAAATTACAAACGCCTATTTTATAACTCCAACAATGTTTTTTTTCTCGAAAAATCTTTATTTATTAGAAAAAAAACATATTTATCGTCATTAATTTCAAATATTTTATATAATAAAATAATAATTCATAAAGGAAGACGGTTGGTCACGTGACATTTTGCCCTGTGACGTCACACTACAATAAACAAACAAATTTTATCTTGAAACCTGACAGATAGTTTTCGTTTATTTTGTGAAATGTGACGTCACACGAAGCTCAATCATGGCCGCCGTGTTTCGGGTCTTGTAATCCACAGATAAAAAATCGCATTTTTACTTTGTAAAAATAATATATTTACAAATTATCTTAATAACAAAAAAACTATTGGATAATTATTGTTAAATTATAAACTACCATATATCCGACATATTTCTTATTTTATTGTTTCAACTGTTAAATAGCCAATTATTACCCTTACCTGCACTAATTCAACCGGTTCCACGGTGCTTTGCGGTATCGGCTGTGTCTGCGGTTGCGGTACCGGTTGCGGTGTTACCGGCACTGGTGCCGGCACCGGTTGCGGCTGTACCGGTTCCGGTTCCGGTTCCGCCGCCTCCGGTATGCTGCTGATCGCGGGGGAGCAGGTCGCGTCTTTTGTGACGTAGTTGGATGGGAATATGCCGGTTCTAAAGGTGAGGAATGAAAAGTAATTTAATTAACAAAGTGTCTAGCCGGCCAGCAGTGGTTATTTAATAAAAATTAATGTACTGCCGTAGGTTACGTGATAGGTTAGAAATTTAAGACAATCACGAAGCGCAGCGTAGCGATTGTCTTGAATTTCAAGGTTATTTTTTTTATTATTAGACAACAGAAATACTAGCTGCCTTATTACTGTAGGTTATATGTATTTTTATTGTTGTAAAAAAAAATCGAAATTACAAAATACATATTCCAATGACTAATAAGTTGTGGCAGAATAGCTTTTTATGTTAGTCTGCCGCTAATGAACTATTTCACTACGCTACCATAATGTATATTTAAAATTAAACTTCATTAGCTTGCGTTAAGGAACAAATTGGAATACCTAATATCTTACGGCAGAATAACATTATTTCTTAACTTACCACCAGTGGCAGTGCAATATTTTTTATTAAATAACCACTGGTGGGAGGGTAGACACTTCCTTAAATTAATTTAATTTAACAGGCCCCTAACAGAATGTAAAACAATAATACAGAGAAAGAGAGATAGTGAGATCACCTGATCCCGATGCGGCCCGTCCACCAGTCGCCGTCGCGCCGAGTCACCTCCACGCGCTCGCCGGCCTCGAAGTTTAAGTCCCCCGGCTCAGGGGACACGTAAGGGTAGGCTGCTAAGTAGAAGTCGCCGCCCTCTGGTGGGAGAAACGCACAGATTACGGGAGAGAAAAGAAGTAAAAAATATATATTTTTTTACTATTTCCAAATTGTTTACTTGTGATTGGTAATAGGTAAGTAAGGCTATTAAGAGAGTTTTCGCATTTCGGTTACCCATACAATTTGCCAAGTCGAAATTTTTAAAGACCAATATTATTATTATTATTAAGAGCCTATATTTTCCCACTGCTGGGCAAAGGCCTCCCTCCCCTCTTTCCACTTTTCGCGGTCTGTTGCTTGTGCTGGCCAATCCTTTGCATAGGCATCAAACTCGTCCCTCCACCTGCGTCTAGGTCGGCCTCGTTGCCGTTTAACTCCACGTGGGATCCAGACCAAGAAGACCAATAAGCCAATTTTAATGAAACTTTGCATGCTAAAGTAGAATACCGGGATCTAAATAGTATGGCTGAGTTATTGCGATTTAAAGTCCACTAGCTATGGCAACACTGGGCGCACGGGGGCGCCGCGATCTGCGGGAGCGCGCGCGGGACGAGGAAGACGGATATACACAACGGCGCCGAGTCCGCGCGCGAGACACTTCCATACATCCACGGCCGCGCACTCACGAGCAATTCATTGTCGGGCTAATCTTGTAGTTATATTTAAATTAGATACAATAATCAGTCTATGTAATACAGTCCACTTTCATTCAACACATTGCATAAGTACTACCAGCTATAGAAAGTTTAAAATCGCAATAACTCAGTTAAATAAACGTTTTTTAGAAATGTTTTCAACAAACTATTTAGATCTATATATTTTACTTCAGCATGCCGAGTTTCATCATAATTGGCTTACTGGTTTTTAATAATATCAACTTGCAAATTTGTATGGGAAACCGAAGTGCGTAAACCCTAGTAAGAGGCCTATTACATCTCGAATGTGATTTTTGCGTAAAATGCCTATTTTCGCACTTTGTAGTAATTTTGCAGTTGTATTTATCGTTTTTATCGAAATAGGATAATAAATTTGTGCATATGATTACAAATCTCCATTCTGTGAGCATAAGTTGAATTCGGACGGCCGGCGCTTCGCATTTTGTAGTAATTTTGCAGTTGTATTTATCGAAATAGGATAATAAATTCATTATAAAATCTTTATTCCTTATGAAGTAACAATTACTCTGGTATTAATTTTGCTCAATAATAGTATCGTAGACAGGAGAAATTTACAGTTAACTTATAGCAATTTTCGAAGTTTTTTGGTTTAGAAAAATATTTTTTTCCTATATAAAATCAATGATATCTAAAAATTCCGAGGCCGCTACGCAGTATTCCAATAGCTATTCTACACTATTCAATAAGTGATAATTGTTAATGTATTTTTGTTTCCGAGATCCATAACGCCAAAATTGGCCATTTTACGCAAAAATCACAGTCGAGATGTAATAGGCCTCTTAAGTGTATACAACAAGTATTTGTACGGGAGCAACTCCGAAAATGCGAATAAAAACAGCTGTTCGATACAAAATGAAAATATAATTCAATCAATTATGTATTATTCAATTAGTTATATAATTTGACGATGTCCGTAATCGAGTGGTTAGCACACCGGGTCTGGCGTCGTGCCATCTCTGAGGTCCCGGGTTCAATTCCCAGTCGGGTCATTTTAGAGAAAATATGTTTTTCTATGTTTATGTATATTTATCCGTTATCTTACTATTTAAACGAGTTTTATAACAATACTTATCTTTAGCGTAATTTAAAAAGAAGTAATAGTGGAATTCATATTACACATACCGACAACTGGCATGGCCCCTCCAAGATCGTTCGCTATCTCTGCTTCGGGCACTTCGGCGATACCTGAAGTGTAAACACAAAAATATTTATATATGGTGCTATTAAATCAGTGGCGTATATTTAAAGTACAGGTAGTATAAGCCAAAATAAAAATATTTTCCCCAATAAACAGTAGTATTTTGTCATTGGTTAAGATTTTAATTTTTCAAACAAATTAATTTATTATTTTATTGGAAAAAACTGCATCATACTGTAGATGCCTTCATTCACACATGCGACTGCATTGTGGAAGTCGTTGCATTCACATTGACGACTGCGACGTCATCCACAATGCAGTCGCATGTGTGAATGAAGGCATCTAATAGTATGATGCAGTTTTTGCCAATTAAATAATAAATTAATTTGTTTGAAAAATAAAAATCTAAACCAATGACAAAATACTACTTTTACTGGGGAAAATATTTTTATTTTGGCGGAAACTACCTGTACTTTAAATTTACGCCATAAATTTAATAGCACCTTATATACTGTAAAATGTCTCCAATCGATATTGATACTTATAATGACCCAAGAGATAAAGTATAAAATGTATTGAAGAAAGGAGACCCGGCGTTTTATGGTTAAGTTGTATACTTTTTTAATTTTTTAATCTTATTCATTATCTATCTGGCAATAACTGTCAACAAATGACAGTTGTTGACAAATGACAGCCGCTAGCTGTCAAATCAAACATGACGTGACGGCATTGCTGACATTTCCCTTTTTTAAAAGCAAAAGAATTATGGTTTATGCAGCCACGTTTGACATTTTTAAAGTAATATGTCTGTTTTTTGAAGACTTAGTGTTTCCATATTAAAAAATATTAATAATTAAATAACTCTTATCCGCGATTCGATAAAAATAAGACAAAACTTGGTTTAGGTAGCAAATAATATTATCTTTACTTTATGACCAAATTCTATTGTATACAAATTAAGCATTTTTTTAGGGACTCCTTTGTTATTTAGTGGTATGTTGAATGTAAAATTTAATTTAAAATTATATTTTATTACATTATAATAAAACATTTATTACAGATTATAAAATCCATACAGAAGTGTTAGTAGGTTTCTTAATATTATGATAATAAATACAATATAATAGAAGATAAAATTTAATTATTATAGCTATATTTGTGACTACAATATATACATACAGGATGTTCGGTAATAGTTGGTTTGCTATGTTGAAATGCAATATTACAGGCGGATCTCTTAAAACGATGAACACAACTAAAAAGGAAAAATGGAAGAAAAAAGAAAAGGATTAAATAGTAAAAATATAAGGACCGTGCCGCCTTCCCTTGGGTGTCGTAAAAGGCGACTAACGGACTAAAGACTGCACATACATCGAACAGCATAGAGCGGCGATGAGCTCACCACCTATCACGCTGAGCACTCGCTATTTGATGAAAAGAGATATGGTAGAGCACTGCTTTTGCTGTCCTCATTGCCTAATCTCTGACTAACCCTTCGGGGATAATAGTCGTGGTTAGATGTATGTGGGAAATGGAAGAGAGAATGCTGGGCGCTAGGCGTAGGCGCCATCATAACGTTTCTCTTTACTGTACGCTGTGATAACGACGACACATTGTAATTTTAAAAACTAATAAATAAGTGTTAAAAATCAAAGGTTTTTGCATCTCCCCCGTCTACATGTATGTAAATAGATAAGAAGATAAAAGAAAATGAGTAAGTACTTTATTGTGTAAGGAAAAAGGTCACCCTCGATCACGTATAAAAACTAAACGCACAACGGACGCTCTCAAAACATTTGCACAAATAGAGTACCTAGCGAGATGTTTAGGTACGCATTTCTTTTTTTTTTCATTGTATCCATTGACATTTTTGACGCAATTTATTCTTGACATTTTTGGTTTAATCTATTGACATTTTTTTTCTCTAAAATAATGGCTTTGTGCGATCACCACATTTCGCCAGTGTCAAGTTTTTAATAGTAATTATTGTTTTCTTTACATTAAAAGTGGATGATAATGAGTGATAATGAACGTTTAATGGTAAATGATTTTCCCCCAAACCCCTTGAGACTCAATAAAGTTGTGGGACATTATTGAGGTCTCGCACGGACTTCCTGACATAATTTGAAAAGTGATGTTGCACTGTTTTGTTTTATTTGCCCACACTCATGCACGTTCACGAACACATAACAGTAAAATTTAATGTTATGTGTTCGTAACTAAAACTATCTGTGTAACTATGCTTCAAGATAGTTTGTTTATTGAAGTGTGACGTCACAGGGCAAAATGTCATGTGACCAACCGTTTTCGCGCGAAATTTGAAATTAATGAAGAAAACTATTGTTTTTTTTAATAAATAAAGGTTTTTCGAGAAAAAAAAACTATTGTAAGAGGCATTAAACACGCCTTTGTAATTTTTAAAATACTTTTCCGAGAACTGTCAAGTAGTGACACTAAACGTTTTTTCGCTTTGTGTAAAATGTTGTGTTTGTTAAGCTTTGGTCCCTTGATCGTAACGCACAACGCTGCGGTATGCGGCATGCGGTGCCCGACACATAACCGTATGAAAAACGTCTGGTATGGTCTCTTGTTCCGTCGCAGTGTGCGTCAGCGGCGAATGGCAAACGCGCTGAAGTGGGGGGCGGGTATCCCGCACTGCGCGGCGTCGTTCTCGTTGATACGCTGCAGTGTGCGTCGCGGGTTGACAATGGATTTGTTTGAAGATAATTTCAATTAACAATCAATCAATTAAATACTTTTTAATAAAGTTTCCAAAAAACCTTCACCCCTCCGTTGTAAAAACACGTTTCTCGGTCTGCTTCTTTGTCGTCTACTTTGGTAGCTGCGGCAAAATCAACTGACCACTTCTCCTCAGAGATAGTAAACGCTGCGTCGTGACGCTGCGTTTGAGTCGCATACCGCAGCGTTGTGCGTTACGATCAAGAGACCAAAGCTTTATTTAGAAGGTTGGAAGATTGTCACTTCGCCGTCGATATGTCGAAGCTGCCACTATTCCGCCACGATTTAGTTTGGGATTGTTTCTAGATTTTATATGTGATCAAAGGTAGAAACAGTAAATGCAGGTCTCAGGAAATGAAAAAGTAGAAAAAAAAACACAAAACACATATTGACCTGTACAACATAGGGTACACGTCATGCTTCTTATGTACCTTTTGTATATGTCAAGACCTGTACACCTGACATGAGACAATAAAATTATCATTATCCATCCATATAAATATAAATCAACTGCCAAGTATGTATGTACAGTCACGAGCAAAAATATGTAAACAATTGGCTATTTGACAGTTGTAACAATAAAATAGGTCCGGGGTAGTTCATAATTTAACAATTTATCCAATAGTTTTCTAATTAAGATAATTTGTAAATATTTGATTTTTATAAAATAAATTGCAATTTTTTATCTGTGGATTACATGACCCGAATCACGGGCGGCCATAATTGAGCTTCGTGTGTCGTCATATTTCACAAAACAAACAAAAACCATCTATCAGGTATCAAGATAAAATTTGTTTGTTTATTGAAATGTGACATCACAGGGCAAAATGTCACGTGCGTGACACAACCGTTTTCGCGCGAAATTTGAAATTAAAGAAGAATAATATGTTTTCTTTCTATTAAATAAAGCTTTTTTCGAGAAATAAAGATATTGTAAGAGGTATAAAATAAGCGTTTGTAATTTTTAAAATACTTTTCCGAGAACTTTCAAGTAGCCAATAAATTGTAACTTTTCATCATCATCATCATCATCAGCCTATAAACGTCCCACTGCTGGGCACAGGCCTCCCACGTGGACAATATCACGTGGGGATATGTAACTTGTAACTCTTAATACAATGGATACACATTGGTGCTTGTGACTGTACGCGCATCACTACAGGGGGTTACTCTTGAACGCAAACTCAATCTCAATACAATTCCAATGCGATTAATATGTATCGATATTGGGATAAGTAAAGATAATTCCGGAACGCCATCTCGATAATAATTTGTTCAATCAATTTCCACGCAATTTAATTCCAATGTGGCGCTATTGTCGCTTACAAAAGTGCCATTTGACATTTTTTAGATTTGTGATTGGAAATTGACTAATGCAATTGTGTTTCAAGAGTAAGCCTACAGAATGGCTGCACTTATTTGACTAATTTATTACTTTTTTTGTTGTTGATGATAACGAAACATTAAAAAAATGTCTACCTCAGATGGGAATCGAACCCATGCACGTCCTCCGTAATCCGGGCGGCTGCGTTGACCACCGAGCCATCAAGGTATTGGGTTAGACCTGACGAAATTTTTCAACGCTTTTGACTTTGTTATTATTTATAGCAAGTGTCTTATTGAACTTTTTAGAATTTACATTAAGAGATCTGAATGAAAATATTTAACTTCTTCTACATAACTTCGAGTTTATTTTACGTATCTAGCAGTGTTATCCTAACTGAAAGGGTTACTCGCATAATGACTTAACTTCTTACACGCATATTGACTTCAACGCATTTTGACTTACACGCATATTGACTTCAACGCATTTTGACTTACACGCATATTGACTTCAACACATTTTGACTTACACGCATATTGACTTCAACGCATTTTGACTTACACGCATATTGAGTGCTGAACAGTATTTTAAAGGTTTTAGTGGGGAGGTGGGGGTGGGACAGTGCACTGATGAGGCACTGGATCACCGTTTCAATAAACCCTAATGCAGAGCTAATTTATTTTTTAAATTAATTTAAATATTGTGTTTCAT
Source organism: Scoparia ambigualis (assembly GCA_963921215.1). NCBI lineage: Eukaryota > Metazoa > Arthropoda > Insecta > Lepidoptera > Crambidae > Scoparia > Scoparia ambigualis. Next base: position 3,921,016 of record OY992525.1, read on the forward strand.
TGTATTTTACTAGCATAGATGTAAGAACTGTGTTACTAACAATTGGATCTGGTTATCTGAATAAATAAATTTTATTATTATTATTATTGACACACAAGATATATTTAAGTATTTAACACTAGTTTCCCGTCAAGCGGCTTCGCCTACGATGTTGAATTCTGTTGATTTCCCACCGTAAAAACTAGTAGCTTGTGACCAAATCTATTTATGTGCAAAAGAATCATAAAATATGTGTCAATTCGCGTAGTCGTTCCCGTGTGTCATTTCGCGTATGAGAATATATGTCAATTTGCGTAGACACGATGTGTCATATGCGAGTAACCCGTTTAAAATAGGCATTGTAAAATATTTTCAGATGTACATTCTAAGAGCTTTGATGAGACACTGTTGCTATAAAAACATAAAGTCAAAAAGCGACGAAAAATTTCGTCATTGTTTTTTACGTTTCGTTATCTTCGTGTAATTTTATCTAATCTTTAGGTTATCTTATCTTATCTAGCCCACCTTCCAACTGGGTCTTGGTCTCAATGGGTTCTACAACTTCATACGCGGGGGCGGCGTTAGCGTCCTCTACGTAAGACTCGGGGAACCAACCGGACTGACCTGCGAATAGAAAGCATTGTTGCTTATCGATAGACAATCAATAGCACTTTATCGATAGTATTGCATTTGATAGTATCGATAGTATTGAAAACCGCTAGGTTAAACCAAAAAAAAAATTCGATTTTATCGATACTATCATTTTTAGGGTTCCGTAGCTAAATGGCAAAAAACGGAACCCTTATGGATTCGTCATGTCTGTCTGTCCGTCCGTATGTCACAGCCACTTTTTTTTCGAAACTATAAAAACTATACTGTTGAAACTTGGTAAGTAGATGTATTCTGTGAACCGCATTAAAATTTTCACACAAAAATAGAAAAAAAACAATAAATTTTGGAAATTCCCCATACTTAGAACTGAATCTCAAAAATTTTTTTTTTTCAAACCCATACGTGTGGATAGGGATAGGTCTTCAAAAATGATATTGAGGTTACTAATATTATTTTTTTCTAAAGTGAACAGTTTGCGCTCGAGACACTTCCAAAATGGTAAAATGTGGGTGGGTGTAAAATGTAAAATGTCCTTGTAACTTCTAAAATAAGAGAATGATAAAACTAAAAAAAATTTATGATTTACATTACCATGCAAACTTCTATCTTCTATCTATCTATATATCAAAATTGGTTTAAACGAGTTCTAGTAAGTAGTTTTTTTTTAATAAGTCATAAATTAATTAATTTAAAAAAATACACTATTATTAAAACATCGATCAAAGTTACAACAAACTAAAAGAACTTTTATATGATGTTACTTGCTGCTACGGAACCCTTCATGGGCGAGTCCGACTCGCACTTGGCCGTTTTTTTTTAAATGTTTTCAACAAACTATTTAGATCCTAGCTGTGTTTTACTTTAGCATGCAAAGTTTCATTCAAATTGGCTTATTGGTATTTAAAAATTTCGAATTGGAAAATTGTATGGGAAACCGAAATGCGTATACCCTCCTAACGAGTTTCAATAAGAGTAAAGAGTAAAGAGAGTAATAAGTGTGAGCTTAACAAATGAAATAAAAAAAAAAATTTTTGGGAACTTCCGCGACTGTATGTATGTATGTATGCCTCACCCCTAGCGGTGCCCCATCTCCAGCCGGGCTCCGCGTCGCCCCGAGGCGCCACCGCATCGCTTACCTGCACACAAATAAATATGAAAACTATCATAAACAGTCCAGCAGTGGATAGTCACAAGTGTCAGAAACAACATGTATAGAGATTTCTTGACTGTAGATAAAAATATACATAAGACATATGCTACTAAAGTGTTAAGAGAAGGAACGAAGGCCTATCGATAGTTCAGTGTCGATCGCACAAGTGACACATTTCTGTTTGTAGTGATTGTATATGTTATAAACTGAAAGAAAAAAAAATGTTACGTGTTACTAATAAGAGGGTAGACGTAAGTTCGGTCCAATGATACGGCTCTCAGCCGATGTACGTTAGTCTTAAATAGATTGCTAACTAGTGAACTTACGTTTTTTTCTCAGGCACATTCCCCGTAATCACATTATGTTTAGGTCTTAAGTACTTTTATTTTTAATTTAATGTTCTTAGTTCATGTATCCTTTTGTTACAACAAAATTTAGTGAGTTTTGTCAACTTAGACAAAAGTAATTTTTAATAAAAGCCAGGGCTACATTATATATACAATATATAAATCGTCTTTTTTTATTATCGAGTGCGATACTAGCCATTGTATCAATAGTATTGCTCACAGAGTTCTAACGAGAGTAAGGACCCTTGTGCCGACTTTCCCTGTTTGTCTACTTTACTGAATATCATACAACGATTACCCTTATGCCGAATTTTCAAGTTTCATTGAGTTTGGTTCCTTTATGCCGACTTCATAATTATTTCTTTAATTTCTTACCGTTTTGACAAGTTTTAAAAATTTAGGTATTATTGTTTTAGTTTGCCGATTTTGATACAGTCCCGAACGAAATTTTTAAAGTGTTTTTAAATTTATACATAATATTATTATAATTAAATGCCACGACTAATAGAGGTCATACATTTACCTTACATAATTATGATGCGATCACATTTAGATAAATGTCATTTTATAGATGATTTAGAAATACTGACATGACTGTAATGTAATGAATGGTTTCACCAAAGAGTAGAGCTATAAATGGGTTTCACAGAGATTGTGGTACATGCTTAAGAGGGTTTACGCATCGGCTTTCCATACAAACTTCCAAGTCGAAATTTTTAAAAACCAATGAGACAATTTTGATGAAACTTTGCATGCTGAAGTAAAACACAGGGATTTAAATAGTTTGTTGAAAACATTTTTAAAAAACGTTTTTCTAGCTGAGTTATTGCGATTTAAAGTCCACTATAGAAAGTTAAAATGGAAATAACTCATAAACATTTTTTATTCATAAATGTTTTCTACTAACAATTTCGACTTAGAAGTTTAAAAATTTCAACTTAGAAGTTTGTATGGGAAACCGAATGGCGTAAACCCTCCTAAGAAATAGGTGATAGTCCTTCTTCCACAATTTTTTATCAGTTCGCATAATTTTTTTATATCATTCAGTAACGTAGACATCATTTACTTTTTTTTTTAAATTTATTTATTATTTATTTGATTTGTCCGGCACAATAAAAAATAACTCGTCGATACCTGGCGAGTGCATAGAACCCGCCCGGCCGCCTGGTATCATAATGCTGCATTTACAAGGAGCCAATGCTTGAGACAATCCACTAAGCCAGTCCAATATTGGCATTGTGGTTCCAATTTAGATGTCTTTGAAAATGCAAAAATGAATCTTTCGGCAAAGCTTATTTATAATAATCGTTTGCTACTAAATTCCGCTAAAAAAACCGTTAGCCGTCAAAATACGATTTATTCCGTTCCTTCATAACCAAATCCGCTAGATATGACGGGAAATCCGTTAAGTTGGCAACGCTGGTCCCAGCAACACTGGAATAAACACTCACCAGATCGCCGGGCTGCAGGCTGAGCTCATCCACGGTTCGCGCGCTAAACTCATACACGCAGCGCCATCTGGGCGCGGCGGGAATAGACGCTGGCGCCGCCGCTGGCGTCGGCGCGACAGACTCTGTGGCTAGTGGGGGGACCAATTGTACATTACATTGAAATGTAACACTTTTTACGGATTAACTCGCGTTTGATAAATTTACATAGTTTTTATATTACACACATATTTAGACGGGATTTAACGCAAAAACTACTTAGTAAAGGCAGTCGGGTATAAAAAGGTATGCGTAGAATGCCTTTACTAAGTAGTTTTTGCGTTAAATCCCGTCTAAATATGTGTGCATAATGGAACGCGAAAGTTTAAAAGTGTTTTTATATTATCCTGACGTTTCGACAGACTAAGCGCGCAAGAAAAGTTACATCCCTAAATTTCTTGAAGAGATGCCGTGATCATGGTCTCATCCCACCGTGTGTCAAGATATCACCCAAAAAGGACATCCGAGGGAGCGCTACGACCTTACAACAGGCCAGTCAAAAATTGCTCCGTCATCTCATCTAAATATTAAAATGATTGACGGTAGGCAAATAACTTCTAACTATGAGACGACCAACACCTGTGTCCCTGTGACCACGGACCCTGTAAAGGGTTCGAAACGTCAGGATAATATAAAAACTATGTAAATAGTAAATTAAACGCGAGTTAATCCGTAAAAAGTGTTTCATTTAAATGTAATTACATTTATTCGATATTTAGCGTGCGCGGGCGCTCCGCCTCGCTCTGAACGCGCTGTATAGGCAAACTTAAAAAAAATAAGCATTTTGAATCGTCTAAATTGGACTTCTTGGCGCTAAAGCGAAGCGTCATGTCTGCAGTTTTGTTTTATTTTCTATTATTTGTGTTTTATCGAATATTAATGTGAAATAATGGTGGATTATTTACTGTTAAGTGTTCGTGAACGTGCATGACTGTTGGCAAATAAAACAAAACAGTGCAACATCACTTTTCAAATTCTCTCAAGAAGTCCGTGCGAGACCTCAATAAAGTCCCACAGCTTTATTGAGTCTCGAAGGGTTTGTGGGAAAGTCATTTATCATTAAACGTTCATTATCACTCATTATCATCCACTTCATGTAAAGAAAATAATAATTACTATTAAAAACTTGACACTGGCTAAATGTGCTGATCGCACGTAGCCATTATTAAAGAGAAAAAAAAAAATTGGTTGCCTGTAAAGTCGGTTTTACGGGCGAAGATTTTACGTGACAACGTCTTTTTCTCGGTAGAATATTTATTGATATGAATATAATTAAATTGCACAATAGGAACAAGGAATTGAATGAAAATAAGAATTGCACAAATTTTAACTATAGAAATATATTTTTTTTTTGTTTTTTTTTTTTATTTATTATTTTTTTTTTTTATTATTTTTTTTTTTTGTTTTTTTATTTTTTATTTTTTTATTTTTTTTTATTTTTTTTTATTTTATTTTTTTTTATTTTATTTTGTTTTATTTTGTTTACTAAAACATTGTACATGTAAACTTAAACTTAACTATTTAGTGGGAGAGAGACGCAAGGCATTCTCTCTCTCGTTCGGTGACTCATCGTTACGTTCCCGACGAGCGTTACACTTTTTCATAAGTGTCTCCCAGCTAACCTAATTTAAGACGTTGTCACGTCAAAATCGTCTAAATTTATTTGGATAGATGGGCAAAACCCATTCAGGAAGTCTTTCAGCTGTGGAGACAACCGCCTCCGCCTCTGTGTTCTAGTGGCTAGGCCACCGGTTTCAGAGCAGACCCAGAGGTCCCGGGATCGACCCCAGCGGGGGTACATCTTTGTGTGCTCGGTTTAGTTGGTGGTAGGGCTGTTAGGTCCGCCTGGCTAGCTACCACCATCTTATTTAAGTCTGTCGCCATAACAACGATGTTTGTAGCATTGTTGTGTTCCGACAGTTTGAGATGAGACAGCCAGTTCCTCTGTGGTTGAGGATTCCGGGTGCGCTTCCACCTTTGGCCTTATCGTCACTTACCATCAGGTGAGATGAAGGCCAAGCGCAACAATAAAAAAAATAAGAAAGGGCGCAAGAAACACATGCACATTAATACATTTAATTCATTACACCGTCCGTCGCGGACGTCCGCGTAGGTCATCCGTATCGCACTGAATCAGGCCTTACTGTTACTATAACTTAAACTAAAAGACTTTTATAATACATATAATTATTACTAACATATTTATGACCGGATTATTAATTTAAAGACCTCGGTTTTTTATATAAATTAAAAACATACATTGATTTCTACTCGAAAATGGCAACATTATATTCGGTTCGTGACACTTTGTTTTTAAAAATAAAAGAGTGACGCTTGTTTGACGTTTTTGATGTCAATACACATCGTAGACAGATGTCGGACCGTCAGCCGCCAGACGATTCCCGGCCGCGCTTTCGTTGTGATAATTGTGTATATCGTTGCTAAAGACTTTATGTGCGAAAAAGATAACTGTGTTAACGCTAACGGTTCTACATTGCCATAGACCTCATAGACTTACCTACTTAATAACCTGCGTTCGTTAACATTAATAAAACCGGAACTTTCGTTCAGAAAAGTACTTAACTTATCAAAATACAGTATTCTGTAACGGAGGTAATTTAAAATCTAAAAAATACACAGAATGATAAAAGGTTCGAAAGGATAATTCTTAATGATAATTATCATGATAATAATCGTGATAATAACGGATGGATAATTATCGATTGATAATAAAAAAAAAATTCGCTCGTGAAAGTGAACTGTTTTCGAAGTATTTGAACGTGTGCTGCCGCACTTGCGTGTATCTTAATCGTAAAAAGTATCAATGTCAACGTGCCGCGCTGTAGGAATCACCCTAACACAAAAAATATATTTTTGATTTTGCAAAGTTGAGGAAACTCGAGTATCATTGTTTTATTAAGGTGATAATTATCCGATAATTATCTGATAATTATCAAGAAGCGTAATTATCTTGATAATTTCGAACCCTGATATAAATAAATTAATAAATAATTAATAAATAAACTGTTGCAGTAAATTGTTCTTTTATTTTAGTACCAAAAAAAATTATGTCCTTTTATGGTTTTTGTGAAGAATTGAGTTTATTCCTATTAGTGTGTATGTATGTATGTGTGTATCACCTGTGGTGGTGGGTGCGTCGCCCCAGGCCTCCTCCTGCGCCGCGCCGGTGTCCCCCCACGCGTCGTTGGTCGTGCCCCACTCAGCTTCTACGACAACATTAGCGGCATTCGTGACTCGTGATAGTTCACTAAGGGCTGATTTATCAATTGTCAGATAAAACTTATTTTTTATTTATTTATTTAATCTTCTTCGCAAAACAAAAACTGCAAAAGGCGGACTTAACGCCACATGGCATTCTCTACCAGTCAACCGGTAAGGATGTGGGAGACTAGAAGTAAGGCGATGGAACAAAACAGTTAAAGTAGTTAAATCAGATAAGTAATTTCTTAATACAAAACATAAATCCTACTAATATTATAAACGCGAAAGTTTGTATGTATGGACATTTGTTACTCTTTAACGTGAAAACTACTGAATAGATTCGGATGAAATTCGGCATACAGATAGTTTATAACCTGGAACAATACATAGGATACTTTTTATCCCGATATTCCCACGGGAACGTATGGATGGATGTTTGTTACTCTTTCACGTAAAAACTACTGAATGGAATTGGTTGAAAATCAGCATACAGATAGTTTATAACCTGGATTAACACATAGGATACTTTTTTTCTCGATATTTCCACGGGAACGGGAACCACGCGGGTGAAACAGCGAGCGGCCGCTAGTATAACATATACAGTCGTGGTCAACTAATTAGGGACATTCAAGATAGTGAAGAGCAATAACCGGTTATGTACATATAAATATAAAACCCTATTGATTTTTCAGCACCTATTATTTGCATAATTTGGTCCGATTACTATACTATAAATGGCTGTAAATAAGAGAATAATTAAATAGAAAAAAGTATTTAATATCAAAGGTTGAACATGTATTAAATTTTAAGGTATAATTATGTAGCTGGACATTTAATTAAGGACAGTAAAGTATAATGATGAATAGAGTTAAACAAAACGAATAATCTCCAGTATTATAATATTTTTAAAAGCTCCATTTTATTACGTGTAAAATCAGTACCCAGTAGCAAAACCTTTGTTAGTAATTACCGCTTGACACCGATGTGGCATAGACATTATCAGTTTCTGACATGTTTCGATAGGAATGTTTGCCCATGCCTCACAAAAAGCTTGATTAAGTTGATCTAAAGTTGTGGTACGATAAGTTGAAACTTTTTACTTGATTTCGTGCCAAAGGTGCTCAATTGGGTTGAGGTCCGGGCTATTTGCTGGCCAATCTAGCACCGATACTGACTGACTGGTAAGAAACGACTTGACTGAACGGGCGGTATGTTTCGGGTCGTTATCATGCTGAAAAGTCCATATAATAGGGAGATGCTCCTCAGCATAGGGAAGCATAGTTTCCTCCAATATTGTTTTGTATTGATGTTGGTCTAAGTTACCCTGAACTTTTCTCACAGGTCCCACTCCACGTCCAGAAAATGAACCCCAAATTTTAATGTTTCCACCGCCATGTTTCACCTGCTTTTTTGTGAATCTTGGATTCATTTCCGCTTTTACAGGACGCCGTACGTATTGCCTTCCATCTGAAGAAATTAAATTAATCTTGGTCTCGTCAGAGAATAATACATGTTGCCATTGGGCGTAGGTCCAATGTCCATATTTACGTGCAAACGCCAAACGAGCATTTCTATGTTCTTTCTTCAACAACGGTACTTTGCGAGCCACTCTTCCGAACAACCCTGCTTCTACCAGACGTCGTCGAACGGTCCTCGCTGATACACCGGCTCTTTCGTCTGCCCCAAACACTTCGTGTTTAATTAAAATAGAGCCTAGAAACGGATCTTTCTTAGCTAACCTGGTTATCATTCTATCTTCTTGCGGAGTTGTTTTTCTCGATCTTTTTGTCCTGGGCACATTTAAAGCTGTGTTATTGCGCCTGAAATGTTGCACTGCATTGCATACCATAGTTTTTGAACAATTTAAATGTTCTGCTATCCCTCGGTATGACCAACCACGCTCGACAAACTTCATGATAATTGTTCGTAGTGTTGGATCGCAACTTTTATTTTTGCCCATATTTCTTCAAAATAATTCTCAAAACTTAAAATTAAAAATCTGGATTGCCGCCAAAACTACCACAAAACAATAAAAGAAGTAATAAAAAAGTATTGAGATTCAAATTTTGAAAATAGAACGCAATATCTCAGTGTCCCTAATTAAATGGCCAGCCAGCATTCTTTGAACAAATAGCACACTGATAATCTATCAGCTATACTGTAAAGAGGTTTAATGTTTAAGAAGTTGTTATTGTTTGTATAATCGGGCACATCAATGACTAATTATACTTACGTGTAAAAGATATGGAATATTGTTAAGACTTGTTGGAAAATAAAAAATAAATTCACAATTTGGCTTAACTAGAGATTGTCCCTAATTAGTTGACCACGACTGTATAAACAAAACTTACTTGTCTGTTAAAGTTACATACAATACATTTTAAAATGGACAATACAATTTTAAATGGTTGTATTACAACCATTTAAAAATGTATTGTCTTATCATGTCTTTTCTTCTTTCCTGTAGGCCTAGCATGCGCAACACAAGATATGTCGTGGACGAGAGACGACAAATCATTTTATGTTGTCATGTTAAGGTTTGTAGACAAAAATACCACAGTATGCCGGTGAACTGATCGTGTGTGGCGCCCGCCGGCAGGTATCAGCCAACTGACAGGCTCATACCTGCCGGTATGCCGATGAACTGATTGTGTGTAGCGCCCGCCGGCAGGTATCAGCCTGTCAATTAGTACTAGCCGCCCGCCGCCACCCGTGCGTTGTACTAATCACTATTAACAGGCCGATACCTGCAGGCGACCTGATCGTCTGTGGGGCCCTTAAGACTCCGCTGTCCGTCCGTCTGTCACCAGGCTGTACTCATGTAAGAAAGAGAGATAACAAACGAGAAAGAGAAAAAAAGAGTAGTTTCTTACCTTGCGCGGGCCAAGCCGACTCAGCAGGAGCGGTAGACCGTCTCTGCAGGTACTCCTCCCTCCTGGCCTCATACATCTGCCACACTTGCTCGCATTTGCCGCTGAGTTCGGTGACGCGAGCTGTCATGTCTGCTAGCTGGCTGTTGTTGGTGGCTAAGTCGGATTTCTTGCTGTCCACTATCGCTTTGGCTGCTTCCACCTGGGTTGGAGTTGTTTTGAGTAAGAACTGTGTCGTGATAATTTTTTTTTAATATTTTATGCGTTGGTAACGCTCAAAATGAAATATACTCCTAAAATTACAACGTTGGAAAAAAATGACTACTCATAGGATGTGATGTCAATTCTAAGTGACTTACAAATAAATAAGGTCAGAATAGTTATTCCGTGTTTTGTCTCTTTCACTCTAATTAGAAATTACGTTTACATGACAAACTCAAACTCAAAATATATTTATTCAGTAAACTCAATTAATAAGTACTTTGAATCAACTAAATCTTTTTTAACCTATTACCCATGCAGAACGTTATTTTTTAACTGTGGCAAAGAACGGGCGCTAGAAACCACAGCGCACAGAAGCAACGACATTAAATGTCGTTGCTTCTTGCTATACAAAAGGAAAAAAAAACAAAAGACATAACAGACAGGAACAAAACATTGATTAACTATTAGGGGCTCATTCTTTGTTTATTTATAAGGCACTTACTGCCGTATTCAGAGACGTCAATTAGGTTTTAATGACAATTAAGTGTCTTTCCTTCTCTATTTAGCACTATACATAAGAAAGTGACAGCAAAGTACTTATTAATTGTCAAAGTCAAAGTCAAAGTCAAATTATTTATTCAATGTAAACCTTTACAGGCACTTATTGACGTCAATACAAATAATAATAAAAAAACAGTTAACTAACTTATAGTTAAGACTTAACAACTAATCTAACGAGCTTATAGTCTGTGCCAGACAAATGCGCATCGCTACCCCCAGTACCACTGCACGCCGAAACAGAATCGCGTCGAACCGAAATATAAGCCGTGGTCATAGAATTGTGTAAACATACGTATCCTGGTACGAGACAAAATAGCGGGCAAGTGTCTCTCCCCAAGCGACACAAACGGCTAAAACATAGATGAATGTCTGGCCTCGCTGCGCTCGTCTAGATACCGCGCCACCTATAAACCACAGCTCCGTAAATGCGGCAACTCATTATTGTAGTGTGTTTATGACAATATGCAAGGATGCTAGTGTGCGTGAAAAATTTGTTGCCAGCTGCTCAACTGTTACCCGAGTTAATGGGAAAAATATTTTTGCTGTGATGTATTAGTTAAGTTGCTGGTTATAAATGTAGCTCAGAAAATATTTAAAAATTAACAATTAAAAGCGAATATGTATCAATATAATTGTATATATTATTATGTAGTTTAGACGTAGGTTTCTTCTGTTGAAAAATGGTAGGTATGTATAGCAATGATTAGACCTCATTTTTTTAGTAGTTTTTTTTTATTACTACCAACCCCTTTCTTCCCTTGGGTATCGTAAAAGGCGACTAACGGACTAAAGACTGCACATACATCCAACAGCATAGAGCGGCGATGGGCTCATCAAAATAATACTACCAACCCCTCTCTTCCCTTCGGTGTCGTAAGAGGCGACTAACAGACTAAAGACTGCACATACATACAACAGCATAGAGCAACTATGGGCTCATCTAAATAATACTACCAACACCTCACTTTTCTTCGATGTCGTAAAAGGGGACTAACGGACTAAAGACTGCACATACATCCAACAGCATAGAGCGGCGATGGGCTCATCAAAATAATACTACCAACCCCTTTCTTCCCTTTGGTCACGTAAAAGCGACTAACGGGCTAAAGACTGCACATACATACAACAGCATAGAGCAGCGATGGGCTCATCAAAATAATACTACTAACCCCTCTCTTCCCTTTGGTGTCGTAAAAGCGACTAACGGGCTAAAGGCTCACCACCTAAGCACATGTGCAGACTGTGCAGTTGTTTCTTGCTGAAGCGTGGACTGTGTGGGCGTGGTCTGTGTTGTCTATAGATTCAAATGATTACTAATTTTACCATAAACTTTAATAATAACTATCTTAAAAAAAGTTGTTGATCTAAGTAAACAGTAATAAGTTGAGTCTTTATTTATGATTATTCTACATATGACTAAATACTTTTTCGTTTTTGTAGGCTCATTGTCATGTGACATACAAAAAACTAAAAAAAAAATGCTTTTTCCGCTAGGGCAAGAAAAGCTATTTTAGCCTCGCTTTACAATGCTACAGTGACGGTCTTTTGAGCAAGAGGAGTGAAAATATTATTTCAAACATTGTCTATGAAAACGAATACGTCCGTGATTTGCCGGTGGCGGCACTGACACTGAGAGCATTATCACTGACAAGTGGGGATGCGTCATAGAGAATGTATGAAAAACACTGTGCCGGTACTGTGGCTTCACTGATATGTGTGAAGCAACCTTTAACCTATAATATTACCCGAATCATAAGCTATACACCTGTTCTCAGTTTCATTAAAATGCGTCCAGCGGTTTTTGTGTGATGCGCGTCAAACAAACAGACAGACAAAAATTCCAAAAATGATTCTAATGTTCACGTATCCTTCATCCCCTAGATTATGTTTTTCGCAAATATTTTTAATGTAAGTACAGACACGAAAAGTTTACATTTCAGGAACATAGGTGAAAATGAAAAAAAAATAGTTTTTCCATACTTGAGTCAATCAGCTGACTGCGGCGCATATTGTATAGGGAAAAATAATAAATTTTCGACTCATGTTCCTTATGGAAAGTTGTTCAGTTTCATCGGTAGAATCCCCTTGATATAGTGTCAGCTAACATTTTTACACCTTATCATAGATCACAAATATAAGTAAACATGAAATAACATAGAACTAGGTTAAGTACCTATATAGTAACTTTGTAAGACAAATGAAATAGGTTACCTACATATATAATAAAAGACAATTACAATTAATTCACATAATAAAAATCTTAACCACGGGGACTTTATTCTTGTATAAGCGGTAACACTGAATGGCGTTTATTGTTCATATTATTTTATGATGAAATTTCGAAATTATACGATACTTACTGATGGTATGTGATCCCAGTGTCCTTCTTATTTTTAGAAGTATTATTTTTACACAGTTTTACTACGCAAACTGGCATTTTAGTTTGAATTAAGCCCAAAATTGAATAAATCATTCGGGACGTACACGTCACCCACAGCTGTCAGTGTGACTGGCTCGGGTACGCCGATTTCGGCGTAGTATTTGTTGCCGCATTTGACAAGTACGAAGGAGGTATCTAGTCGAGCGCAGCGAGACCAATCATTAATCCAAGGGCTAAAATTTATAGGTAATTTATCGTTTTTTTGGGATGAAAGGTGAAAAATGATAAATCATAATGAATTGTTAACTTAAGTTATTACTTAAGAGGGTTTACGCATTTCGGCTTTCCATACAAACTTCCAAGTCGAAATTTTTAAAAACCAATAAGCCAATTTTGATGAAACTTTGCATGCTGAAGTAAAACACAGGGATCTAAATAGTTTGTTGAAAACATTTTAAAAAAATGATAATTTAACTGAGTTATTGCGATTTTTAACTTTCTATAGTGGACTTGAAATCGCAATAACTCAGCTAAAACAACGTTTTCTTAAAATGTTTTCAACAAACTATTTAGATTCCTGTGTTTTACTTTAGCATGCAAAGATTCATCAAAATTGTCACATTAGTTTTTAAAAATTTCGACTTGGAAGTTTGTGTGGGAAACCGAAATGCGCAAACCCTCTTAATGGAATAAAATTAAATATGATTTACAATTATCGTATTGATAATGTGGTATCGTATTGATAATTGAGTTTATTGAATAAATATATTTTGACTTTGACTTTGAGACTTAATAATTGTCATTAAAACTTAACTGACGTCTCTGAGTACGGCGGTTAGAGGTTTGATGAGCCACTTCTGCTAAGCCTTGAAAAACTTTGACTGGCATAATCAATGCCTCAGTGGAGGAATGGCCAACGCAGCCGCCCTGATTGCGGAGGACGTGGATTCTTTTTCTACCTAAGGTAGTAATTTCTTCACGTTTCAAAGTCTTATGCCCGTTTGCACTAAACTTAAGAATCGCCTAAGTTCTTGCCTAATTTGTTTAGGCTGCTCCTAGCGAAAAATTTGCTTGCACTAACCTTAGGCAATTCCTAACTCCACTTAGGAGATTCATAACTTTATGAGCCCGAATAGGAAGCGCCCAACGAGTAAGGCGATACTTAAGTAGTGTTTTTTGTGTTTCAGCATGGATATTTCCTTAGCCTGTCCAACTTCGGTTGGCAAACGACAAAATAAAAGAGTATTTTATGTCATTTTCTGTCTGTCACAACCAAATCAATCAATCAAGCACTTTTTGATGTGTTTCTTGTTTACATTTCAAATGAGTTGTTTGGGTTTTTAGAAGTAGTAAAGCATAAAAAAGCGTAGAGATAAACCACGAAAAGATGTCACGCCATTCCACAATTTGTTTTGAATGCGTCTGTGCATATACGTCACATTGTAAAGCAAAGTAAACAGTAAAGTAAATTACTAACTGCTGAAAAGGTGCATGCAACCAATGTACCAAAAAGATGGTTATGGATAACGCATCTTATCACAATACTTTAGCGAAGAAAACACCTACTTCAAATAGTAATGAACCGGAAACGCATAAATGGCTAAAAATAAAGACATACCGACCTACCTTTTGACGAATCCATGAAAAATATCGACACCTACTTCAAATAGTAATGAACCGGAAACGCATAAATGGCTAAAAATAAAGACATACCGACCTACCTTTTGACGAATCCATGAAAAATATCGATATTTATGATATCATTATAAGGTACAAATAGGACAAAGGGCGTTTGCTATTGACTTGATTGCAAAACAGTACGAGTGTTTTTTTAAATACTAAAAAAACAAAACCGTCTATATATTTAACTTTATTATAAATAACAGCAAAACTACAAAGAGGAAATATAATTAAGCAACCTGCCGTATGTGAATGATAATTACATACGGCATGGCAGACCAAATATTTTCGAATTAATTTTGATTTGTGTGCTGACAGCTCGCTCGTTGACAGTACCTAAATTTCAAATTCTCGTCGATTTATTGCTCGACTCAAAGCTCGACCATTTTTAATTAAAGGACCGCTCGATGACGCGGGCGTGAGTCAGTCATACAAAAATGGCAAGAGCTCCCATACTGATAAATTAGTGACTTAAGTTGACTCAACCTATCGAGCGACAGATCCATGTTTTTGTTTATCTTCGGTCTACAGTTGCCATAGTAACAGAATTTACACATTTTCATTGGACACCGATGCATTGTAAATATTATTACGAACACACCTAACCATGTGACAAAATTATGTGGTTGATCCTCAGAATAATATTAGTTATTATTCTTGATCTCAAGCTTAGTAGCTTAATTATTAGATTGTCAAGACAAGACGTTGACAAATTCAAACAGATTTTGTTTCTTAAAATAATAGACCATAAACAATCTACCATTCCAATCGTTCGTCATTCTTTCATCATTCACTTTTTCGTCACAGCTGAGACAGAGCTGTTAGTGCAAACCAATTATTTTGTTAGGCTGCTCCTAAGCTTAGGTGTATCTTAACTAAGACAAGCCTAACCCAAGTTTAGTGCAAACGGGCATTTAGAGTACCACTGTGTTGTTAAAAAAAGATTTTCAAAAGTTTTTTAAATCTATTTCGCCTTCCTTTGTTTGACGTTGTTACGACAAGTCCACTGTGTCAGTTTTATTCACATAAAAAACTTTTGCGCATCGTACTGTTAGTGTGAATAGATTTAAGAATATGTGTGTGTTATTGTACCGATTACTTACAAGATAAACTTTGCTGAGTTAGTTAAGCGTGACCCTTGTCGATGCCACACGTGTCCAGGTGGTTTTCTATTTTATTAAAGTCCCTTGTACAATTTGTGAGTTTTAATAATTATTCCTTTAGTACTGTCTTGGAGTGATCGTGATTTTACTTGAGTGGTTCTGTTTAAGCTGTGGAAGTGTAGGCAATTCACGTGTCTGCAGGAGATATTGAACTTAAAAGTAATTCATTATCTTATTTTGTTCTCCGCGGAAGGTAATTTGTTTTCAAATTATCCGCACTTGCCTCCCGATCGATAATAATACCACGCCATCTAGTGAGTAGTAGCGACATCAACATCGACTTGTGCTTCTCGTACGCCATCTAACGGTACACAAAAATGTACTATCCCGCCGGGAATCGAACCCGGCACTTCTGGGTGAAACCTCTGAAGGGATTACCATACCAACCTTGTCCCGAAGTTGCTTTAGGGTAACTTCCATCATGCTGAGCTTCCCATCTTCGCCGGCGCCTTCAGACGCCTTTGCCTGTTAATGAGAAAAATGGTATTTGAACGTGTAATGAAAATAACAGCCATGGGTTCTAAGAACAGTCGCTCAATGGCTGTAAGAATTTATAATAAGCTTCCTAACGATATTCAAAGTCAAACATTAAATAGATTTAAAGAAAAACTTAAGACATGGCTAACACAGAATTGTTTTTATAGTGTGAAGGAATATTATATTTTGAATGTTAAACCTAATATTTTAACTTTATTTTGACATTTAAACGAATTGTATGTGATTATTAAAGTTGGAATTTTATATAATATTTACTGCCAGACTTTTTTTCGTGATGCCGTTAGTTGCCAGTTAGCAAAATGGCGACGCGAAATTTGACACCCGGTACTTGAAAACAACGATTGAACTATTTCTTGCTTGAAAACATGTACAAAACTGAATATTTATGGTATTTTAATGAAATAACCTATTAAAATATGTAATTAACGGTCTACGTAAACCATATGCGTATAAATACTAAAGATAGTAATCATAAACTCTAAAAAAAAAATTAGTCACAAAATATAAAAAATATATATTTATACATTGTGAACAAAGTATTTTACGATCATTCGTTAGTGCATTAACTATATTTACAGAAAACAATAACAATAAGATAGTTTAATTGTGAAAAAGACTATAATATTTATCTAAAAAGTCAACGTGCCAAGAGAAACCGCGCGAAAAAAACAAAAACACTAATTTTGAATTTCCCGCTGTAAAGTTTAATGGACGCGTACTAGAGTGAAAAGGGTATATATCACTGGTTTATTTCTTTATTTGACGTTAGCGCAGGTAACACGGTAATATATGCTCTATTGTATTTGTTACATTATAAAAACCGAACCCAAAATTGCGTGCACCCGCCACGGGCACGTGGCAATTGGTACTTGTAATCTGTGGCGGGTTCGTTGGCAAGCTAAGGGTTTGACATTTATATTACTTAATTTGATTTTTTTTATTTATTATTAATAGTAAAGTAAAAAAGTAAATTATATTTTTATTCTTATACCTTGTCGCGTAACGGTGAAAGAATACTACGACACCCTCTCTTCCTTTGGGTGTCGTAAAAGGCGACTAACGTACTAAAGACTTCACATACTTCCAACAGCATAGAGCGGCGATGGGCGGACCACCTGTCACGCTGAGCACATGTGCCGTCGCTATTTGGTGAAAAGTGGACTATGGCAGAGGACTGCTTTTGCGGCCCTCATTGCCTAGTCTCTGACTAACACTTCAGGGATAACAGCCGTGATTATATACAGGGTTAAATCGACCTATATCCTATAAAGGGATGTAGTTTCCATCATTTCTGACTGATTGGACTATTAAACACCGTACCCCAAACTTAACCGTTCTCAGGTTATAGTACTTTTAAGTTTTTTTTAATAAAAATTGCCGTTCTTTTGTCTATTGTCCTCTTTTTTTGTGTTTTGTGCCTCTAACTTATTTAGTTATGGTGTTTTTGTGTAGTAGGTTAGTTGCTTAATTATTCTAAACACTAAAATTGCAAGTAGTTGTACCAACTGAGTCGTAGTAGACGATGAACAGTACAACATTTTATAACCTCTACCTTCGATCAACAATACCAACTAGATAACGCGTACAAAATCAAAGCTAAATTCTGTCCACGTGAATAAATACTTTTTCAAAGCAATAAATTACTCCTGTCACTTAAAAATGAAAAGACGTCAATAACATTTAGTGGTGAAATCAACCTTAAGAGGCAACAAATAAAGTAATTTTTCCTGTAATGCCTTGCGTGAAAATAAGAGCTCACTTCTCAAGTGCGCTCTTATTTACAGAGACACATTTTTAGCGCCGACCTGACATCTAGTTGTACATCGAAGCCTTCTACACAAAAATACCAAAACTAAATAAGTTAGAGGCACAAAACACAAAAATAGAGGACAATAGACAAAAAAACGGCAAACTTCAATCTATAACTTGAGAACGGTTAAGTTTGGGGTACGGTGTTTCGTAGTCAAATCAGTCAGAAATGATGGAAACTACATCCCCTTGAAAGATATAGGGCGACTTAAGGCTAGGTGTTAGTGAAAAATTAAAATAACACGTTCTTAGAATTACTTTTTGAAGTAGTAAACAATAATATTAAAATCTGCGAAAATTATGAAATATTGTTGAGGCTTTATTCTGTGAAATACACCCGATGAAAACACGATTTTATAAAGTTGGCTCGATAGAATAAATTCACAAAGTTACATATTTTTGTGTCATTTTATCTTCTTTTCCAGGTTTTATTCTTAAAATAAGTGATTTGATATTATGAGTCATTTACCAAAATGAAGCTCGTAAATAACTTAAGTTATTATAACCGATGGTTTTTTATATATTACATCTATCAATTTTTTAAAATATAAAACGCGAATATTCCCGCCGCTTCCCTGTTATACCCGTCCCTTACCGTTGTACCGTCGAGAGAACGAGAGGGAAGCGCTCGAAATACCTCCCCTTAACCTTAGCAACGCTCTCAAAACGTCAGAACAAAAGAGTACCTGGCGAGATTCTAGGTACTCATTTCGTCGAATAGTGTGCAATCTATTGTGTATTGACGACCTCCTTGGCCGAGTGGTTTGTACACCGGTCTTCATGGTGTCGCCATCTCTGAGGTCCCGGGTTCGATCCCCGGTCGGTTCAATTTCGTTTTTCTAAATTGTCCTGGGTCTGGGTGTTTTCTATGTATAATAAGTATGTATTTAAGTATTTTAAGTATGATGACGAGCCGAAGTGCTCCTTTAAAAGTTGCTATTCGGCCAATACCATAGAATAATAACTGAAGCATAAAAGGAGTCTCAATGAGACTCGTATAGTTGTCCTATTTTTTCAAATGGGCCATAAACGTTGAAAGGAAAGAGACACAATAAGTTGCTAAAAACGTCAAATGTAAAGCAAGAAAAAAGATATTGAATAGCCGGTCACCATTTATGATACCTCATTCAAAAGCGACCTATACAAAATGTAATTCGAATGGTGATCAAACGGAGTGCACACTCAAGTCTTAGCACTTCTTCTATGCTATAGTTATCTGAGGCATTGGCCTCAGATAACTTGACGGTTTAAGGCTGGATTCGACCAAACTGGAATAAGACTTACTCCGAGATTAGTCCATACAAATTGGGTGTTTAATCTAGGTATAAGACCTTATTCCAGTTTGGTCGAATCCACCCTTAGGCTGAGATCTATAGATCGTACTTACACTTTACTCAGACTTATCTAGCGAGCTAAGACAAAATTGGAATTTATAATCAACGCTTCGACGCTGGCTCAGCACAGGCTTAGCACAGGTTAAGTCAGCGAAATCGGTGACTTACGAAAAACTCAGGATATTAACCGAACGTGAATAATAGCACACTACGTCAACAGCTATACGGCGTTTCCGTGCCTTTTTAAATTTTATGGGTTATCTTTCTGTCAAAACAGCATCTCTTCAATTAATTGATTTTAATTTAAGGATAGTTATTGTATTTCATAGCAAATTGATTTAATTATACGAGACAATTGACTAAACATTCGTTATGGATCGTACGGATCGTAAAAAACAACGCCCAAAAGCCAATTTATTTGACTTGACAGACTGCAGTTGTCATGTCACTGTCAGAGGGGCCAGTGCGTTCCGTTTCAAAAAATATGTTAGCCAACATCGACAAAAAGCTTTTGACTTATTTTAATTAAGTTTATGAAAATATTGTAATTTATAACTGTTAATGATTCAAATTAATGATTAAATTTAGTACAAGCTAAAAGTACTTTTTAAATCATTTTATTTTCTTTTAAGTTTAAAGAACAATTAAGAAGGTTATGCTTGAAATGGAACACTAAGCTCAGCCTAGTCTCAACTTTTGTATGACTATCAATTCGAAATCAAAGCTCGTACTTAGTATGCACTGAGCCAAGTTCGCCATAAGTAAAGTCAAAGTTTCTCGTAAGCACGCTCTATAAATCTCACCCTTAGTGTATTGACACATATACCGTCAAATGAAACCTGCCACAATTGCCTATTTGACAGTTGTAACAATAATATATGAAATACTAGCGGCCGCTCGCGGTTTCACCAGCGTGGTTCCCGTTTCCGTGGGAATATCGGGATAAAAAGTAACCTATGTGTTAATCCAGGTTATAAACTATCTGTATGCCGAATTTCATCCAAATCCATTCAGTAGTTTTTACGTGAAAGAGTATCAAACATCCATCCATACTTACAAACTTTCGCGTTTATAATATTAGTAGGAAGTAGGATGTTGGATATGGTAGTTTATAATTTATCGACAATTATCCTTATAAGTAGGTAGTTTTTTTTATTAAGATAATTTGTAAATATTTTACTTTTACAAAATAAATTTTGGAATTTTTTATCTGTGGATCACAAGACCCGAAACACGGGCGGCCATGATTGAGCTTCGTGTGTCGTCACATTTCACAAAATTAACAAAAACTATCTGTCAGGTTTCAAGATAAATTTGTTTGTGACGTCACAGGGCAAAATGTCACGTGAACGACCGTTTTCACACAAAATTTTAAAATCATGAAGTAAAATATGTTTTTCTCTATTAAATAAAGCTTTTTCGAGAAAAAACAATTGTAAGGGGTATAAAATAAGCGTTAGTAATTTTTAATATTCTTTTCCAAAAACTATCAAGTAGCCAAATTCCCTACTATTTAGTATGGAATTGTGTATCTCGTTTTTATATAATATTGTGATCAAAGACTCTCCTGTATATAAGGTGACTACTAGAAACTGCAAGAAACTTCAAGGGCTGGTCAGGTCAAGTGTTTTAAACATGACAGAAAGGATTGCAGACTAACGTAGGTACTTACCGGCCAGCTGACGCGGACGGGTCAACGGCCGGCCGCTGCCCGCGCGTTGGAAATAATCGTTATTTAATAGTTCATTCTTTCATTTTATTTTTCTTATGTTATTGCTTTAAAATAAATTAGAATAGGTACTCAAAAACTATCAAATTAAAATTCGTAAAATGAATATTTGATGAAAAATAAAAAAGGGCGTATTTCTTTTTTGTCATTTTGTCATGTCTAAAACACTAGACCTGACCAGCCCCTGAAGTTTCTTGCGGTTTCTAGCAGTCGCCTTATATAATGGCTATCTAATATGACACTTATACCTATAACAATAGTGCTTACTTTGGCGTCCAGCTCGGCTTTCTCCTTATTCAATGCAATCTGTTTGGCGTTGAACTCCTTCACGCGAGCCTTCAGCTGCTGCATTTCGGCCATGCTCGAGTCGCGGTCGGATCTGGAGACGAAAAAAAATATGATAGGGTAAATTACCCAATTATAGACACTTTAAAAAACACCTCAAAAGTTTTTTCTTACATTTTCTTGTATTGTTTAGATTAACAGTAATTATTATATTTAGCGTGCGTATTGCTTATAATACAAATTTCCAGCATTTTTAGTTGTGATAGGCCGTTACACTATATTATTTTTTAATTTATTGGCATACTGCCAATACATTAGAATTAAGTTTCATGTTGACATTCCGATTATTTAATTAAACTACTTACATTTAAATTCATATTTTGTATTTTATGACCTGGTAACGACATATATATGTATATATATTTTTTTGTAAATGTCGTTGCTTCTGTGCGCTGTGGTTTCTTTCTTTGCCACAGTTAAAAAAAATGTCCTGAATGGGTGGCAGGTTAAAAAAGATTTGGACGATTCAAAGTACTTATTAATTGAGTTTATTGAATAAATATATTTTGACTTTGACTTTGGCATTGGCATGGCAAGAAGTTAAAAAATAATAAGTTTAAGCAAAGTTTTAACAGAAACACATTTAATTTGCACAGAACCCAACAAAAACAGTTACTAATCACAATAAATTATTATATGAACATTTAAAACCGAGTGCCAATAATTGGAGGGGTGCCAGCGTTAGAGCAAGTTACCCTATATGAACGGAGTAGAAAAAGTTTAATGGGACACACGCCAGTAGATCAATTTATTCAAAACTGTCAAAGAAGAATGGGCGTTCTTGTATGAAACCCGTCCCACCCCTTGTAAGTTCCCACATGGTAAGTTTCGAAATAAATAGTGTATTTTGTTGTAAGGACAGCAAATATGAACGAGCGAATGAATGAATGGAAAAAAAGGGTAAATGAAAATATAAAATAATTTTTTTTTCATTTTAGGAGGGATTTTTTTAGGAGTTTAAATTCAAGAATAAATCTTGACTTCAATTTTATATTATCATTTATTATTTTAATTTTCTTCTTCTCAATAACTTTTTTCTCCCATACCTGACAGATTTGCTGTCATACAATAAAATGCTTCACTTTTCAAGTACTTTTATTTGATGCATAGATGTAAGTGTTATAAGGAGGGGGGACGTTTTGCCCATTCTTCTTTCACCAATCGATTTTGATAAGACTTTAAACTATCGCGTTGCATTGCATTACAACTGTTTTAACAGGACCTAACACGATTAATAGATATGTACTTACTTACAAAATTAATCGTTTTAGGTCCCGTTAAAACAGTTTTAATCTATATTGATCCTCATAACCGTACAATAAAGTTCAGATTCCCCATAGTTAGACTTACGAACCGATGGAATAACATTCATTAGTGCTCAATTATTGTAACCTATATTAAATAAATGATTTTGAATTTTTATGTATAGTTAGGTAAAAATAGAAACAACAGTATGACACAGAATATACATAAAGAACGATTTAAAAAATACAAGGTTTTTTTTATATACATAGGTACCAAACGTCTTAAGCAAAATGTCATGAAATAGACCTTTGTATATTATTTGTTATTTTTAAAAAGATAGCTATGAATGCGTTATCAACAGGGTACATATGTAACATCAAAAAATTTGTTTAACCACATGCAAAGCTTGTCAAGTATTTTTTTATATAAATAAAGTTGATAATTTTGAATATGACAATAATGATAATGTAACAATGATATTGATAACAATTAACGATGTTATTCTATACTGCGAATGATAATAATGATGATGGTAATAATGACGGCTAAAATAATGATAAACTTAAGACTAAACTCATTCCATTAATAGTACATTTAGCAGAAGCCACCACAGTTCTGTTATCCCTGAATGCTTAGCAAGGTCTGCCGCGCACTGCGTAACCGTTGTGATAGCATATAGCAATAATTATGTCGACTTATCCCGTGACTGTGGTAATGATGATGATGCCAATAATGCTAATTATAAAAATTATGGAAATAATGATAACGACAAACCACATTCCGTCAATGGTACACTTAGCAGAGGCCACGGCAGTTCTGGTATCCCTGATATGTTTAGCGAGATCTGCCGAGCGCTAGGTGATCGTCGTGAGGTCAAAGTCTTGGCCAAGATGATGGTAGCAAATAATGATGCTGTCTAAAATGCTCATGATAAAAATTATGACAATAATGATGATGACTCACTGTGTGCTGTAATTATGGTAATGATGATGCTGCCTATAATGCTAATGATGAAAATGATGATGGCTGAATTAATCGCGTGGCTAGGGTAATGACGATGGTAGGCATAATGATGATGGTATTTAATGATAATGATAAAAATGATGATGTCCTAATCTAGTGACTCTAATCTTATGACGGTGGTAGCAATAATGATGATGGTAACTATAATAATAAAATATGTTAAATGCACACAAGAACATATGCACAGAAAAACATTTTCACAGAGACATAGTACAAAACAGGCGGCCTTATTGCTAACAAGCAATCTCTTCCAGGCAAACTTGGGTGATAAAAAAATAAAGAAAGAATAATAAAATGGCTGCAAGAATAAGAAAATAAAAATAATATTTGGAATAGATGTTTATGAATTAGATAGATAAGACAAAATACAATAAATGAAACAAAAAGAGATCATGCAATATGGGAATGATGGGAAATAAATATATAATGATAATGATAAAAATGATGATGACTGACCTTATGACGTGACCGTGGTAATGATGATGATGGCAATAATGATAAAAATATGACAATGACTAACCTCATTCCGTCAATAGTACATTTAGCAGATGCCACGGCAGTTCTGGTATCCCTGATCTGCTTAGCGAGGTCTGCCGCGCGCTGGGTGACCGTTGTAAGGTCTCCGGTTAAAGCTTGGGTCTTGGCCTTCAAGCTGAGGACTTTAGTTTGCTCTTCTGTGCGCATCGCTTCCAGTTCGCGGGTCCTTGGAAGTGGATAATGGATTACTATAATCTTTACTAATATTATAAAGAGGAAACATTTCATTGTTTGTTTGTATTTAATAGGCTCCGAAACTACTAGACCGATTTAAAAAAAATCTTTACCGTTGAGAAGCTACACTATCTCCGGGTGACATAGGCTATATTATATTTTCAAAAAAACTAGGGATCCTTACTAAAACTCAAATAAATTCCTTAAATCGCGTGCGCTAAGAAAACTATTGGTGATAGAATAAAATAATGTACTATGGCGTTGCAGAACACACCATTATCTACAAAAAGTGTCGCGATAGCATATGTCTAACTATTTTAGTTACGTCACAATAAGTGTTATTGGGAGGGGAGTCATTTTGAAAATTCGTCACGGGGTACGGGGTCCACGCGAACGAAGTCGCCGGCGGTCTGCTAGTAACTTAATATATAGGTACATACATGTTGTCCATTTTTTATTTAGTTTTAATGGAGCAGCTGTGTAGTGGCGACTCGATATTATTGGAATCTCCTTCATTAAACAATACAACTAGATGTCAGGTCGGCGCTAAAAATATGTCTCGGTAAATAACCACCCACTTGAGAAGTGAGCGTTTATTTTCTCGCAAGGCAATAACAGGAAAAAGTACTTTATTTGTTGCCCCTTAAGGTTGATTTCACCACTAAATGTTATTGACGTCTTTTCATTTTTAAGTGACAGGAGTAATTTATTGCTTTGAAAAAGTATTTATTCACGTGGACAGAATTTAGCTTTGATTTTGTACGTGACGCGTTATCTAGTTGGTATTGTTGATCGAAGAGAATCTCGGTCTTCCTATGTGTTTCGTTAAAGGCGACTAACGGACTAAAAGCTGCACATACATCCAACAGCAGAAACCACCTGTCACGCTGAGCACATGTGCCGTCGCTATTTGGTGAAAAGTGGACTATGGTAGAGGACTGCTTTTGTTGTCCTCATTGCCTAGTCTGACTTACCCTTCGGGGATAATAGTCGTGATTATATATATGTGTATCTATGTATTTACTTTATTTCCCAACACAAGGGAAGAGGCCGCCACCACACCGTCCAATGGTGATTTAAATTAATTTATTCTCACCTCTTCTTCTCCCACTCGAGTTGGCACTGTCTTTCCATTTCTTTCCTTGCGGCTTCACGCTTGTCCTTAAATATAATATATAATATAACTTAATAAACTAGCAGCCCTTAGTCGGCGCAAACACCCCATAACAAATGAAAATTTCCAAAAAAAATAATTTCAATTAAACCTCGTTCTGACAATTACAAACACAAAAAAACACACAAACTCAAAATTTATTTATTCAATAAACTGAATTAACAAGTATTATGTACATTCAAATTTTTTACCTTCATGCCGTCATTTTTTAACTGTGGCAAAGAACGGGTGCAAGAAATCACAGCGCATAGAAGCAACGATATTTACAAAAAAAAAGGATATGTCGTTACCAGGGACCTGTTTCACGAAAGGTACAAGTTCACAAGCTTTGATATATAACAAGGACTTGTAAATTCTGTTTCACGAAGTAAATAACAAGTGTTGTTTTTTACGGTACCAAATGATTGCAATAATGACATTTTAATGTCTAAGTCACTGTAATTTTATGTTTTTAAAATTTCCGATAGTCTCTCAGAGACAGCAATTGACAACTATGTAAGCACTAAAATGGCTACCAACTTGTGATTCTAATGTTCTACAAGAGTAAAAATACAAGTGCTTCTAAAATATGTTTCACAAAAACATAACAAGCCTTGTAAATAACTACAATAATATGCCATTTTACAAGATCAATTGGCCGATCTTTCTGAAAAACTAACGACGATAACTTTTCACAGAGATGATTGAAATCGTTGAAAGTCTCCAAAGAGATTTAAATAGTATTTGTTTGCGCCAGCGCAACGACGAATAACAGCCGTCTCTACGCCGGCCAATTAGGGTGCATATTGGACTGCACTACCCCGTCGCACGGGGTCTCCGACAGATATACCGGACGAGGTGTTAGCTCGCGCCGACCGGCGCTCGCGCCAAACCAGTGCCTTTTGAGATCTCAAGACGAAACCACGCGTCACGCGCCCTTGAAATCAGCCCTCGAAATAGCATATGTGTGCAGTGTGTGCAGTTACGGAGCTCGGACTACCAGCTCCCCCCTAACGCCTAACGAACCAGTGCCCCCTAGTGAATTGTTTAGTGTAGTGACTGTGCGCCAGGAACTCAACCTACCTCGCCGACCGTGGTCCGCTCGTCTCCAGGTTCCTGTGTATCCCTGTAAGTACTTCACTATCCATAACCTACCCAACCCACATCTTTTATTCCGTCGCTGTTACGGCGAACGCCCTTCGCCGTAACAGTATTAGTTTAATGACTTTGAAAGTCTCAAACAGAGTTTAACATGAAACATCACGAGTGTGATACAGGCACCATTTTTTATTTTAATTAATGGAAAATCATTCAATTTTATGATGAACAATGTTTGACTAACGAAGGTACAAAGATATTGACCTGTTAGTTTCATTTCAGTATTATTATTAATAAGCGATACATAAAAATTAGGAGTCTCCCGACACTGCTAGAATAATTTCTCAAAGTCACTAGTCACAAGTGTCAACGCAATTTTTTGAGAAACAGAATTAGTTTTACACGTGTTAATATTAACTTGTGAGGTTCATCATTTGATTGAGATTTTATTCTACATACGTGCTAAGTACAGTTTCGTGAAACGCTACACTTGTAAGTTTGGTATTTTACAAGTGTTACTATAGTAACACACTTGTAATACAAGATTTGTACCTTTCGAGAAACAGGGCCCAGGTCATAAAGTCCTACCAATATTATAAACGTGAAAGTTTGTAAGTATGGATGGATGTTTGTTACTCTTTCACGTAAAAACCACTGAATGGATTTGGATGAAAATTCGGCATACAGATAGCTAATAACCTGGATTAACACATAGGATACTTTTTATCCCGATATTCCCACGGGAACGGGAATCACGCGGGTGAAACCGCGAGCGGCCGCTAGTACAAAATAATAATTTGAATGTAAAATATACGGTGCAGTCTGTATATTATTCCACTGCAGGGCAAAGACCTACATTATTGAAAATCGGAAAAATCGAACGACACTTTGCCCGCCCCGCGAATTGAACCCTGTGTTAGGTACATCACTATGTAGATTTTACGTAGTGGTACATCCCTACAGAGCCGCCATGATTGTCTCATACTTTTGTCGGAACGACCGACGACAGACGTAATGTGTATCAAATAGTGTGAACAATAAATGATGTGAACAATCGATCGTATCATTGAGAAGACCCAAACCTCAACAAAACAAGCACTAGTGTTGACGCTAGATAGTCCACTATCGATAGACTATCGATAGTTGAGCAAAAATAATAGTATTGATAGGCCAATCGATAGTATCGTGTTATCAACACATAGCAATACTATCGATAGGATCGATACTATCAAAGCTCAATATCGATAGTATCGATACTTTTGCTGCTGACTATTGCAATAACAATCGATACTATCCATGGTATCGCTGCTGACTATTGCAATAACAATCGATACTATCCATGGTATCGATACTATCGTCACAGCCTACTATCGATAGCGCAAACATATCGATAGTATCGATACTATCAATAGCATCGATTGTTGTTACAATAGTCATAGCCGATACTATCGATAGTAATTACGATATTGAGCTTCAATACTATCGATAGTATTGCAGTATACCGATACTATTGTACCAAACTGAGCTATCGATACTATCGATAGTATCGATAGGCCTACCGATATTATAGATGATTTCCGAGGTCAACTATCGATAGTTCAGCAAAACTAAGCACAGCATAACACACTGGAGCTCCGGTTATAGAGCTGAGTGCCAATCCACTCTGCCACAGAGGTGTTAAGATTGTACATCTTCACGCCTCGTTCGAAGGACCAAAACGTTATTATAGGTACCTGTTCTTCTTTTTGCTTCCGCTGCATCTCTTCTTGCTCCTTTTTCTGCGCTTCCAGACGAAGGCGCTCTCTCTTCTCCGCTTCTTCCCTCTCTTTGCGCTCTCTTTCTGCCTGTTGGGGGGTAAACATACTTATTTATACAGATATAAACATATTAATTTAAATAAAATGCTTACTTTTATTTTACATACATTTAATTACGACTATTATCCCCGTAGGGTTAGTCAGAGACTAGGGACTGAGGACAGCAGAAGCAGTCCTCCACCATAGTCCACTTTTCACCAAATAGCGACTGCACATGTGATCAGTGTGACAAATAGTGAGCCCATCGCCGCTCTATGCCGTTGGATGTATTTGCAGCCTTTAGTCCGTTAGTCGCCTTTTACGACACCCAAGGGAAGAGAGGGGGTGGTAGTATTCCTTTACATCTACGCGACACGGTTGCTTTTATTATTTTTCATACTAATATAAACCAATTTTATAGATACTTTGATCAACAATACAACTAGATAAAGCGTCACGTACAAAATCAAAGCTAAATTCTGTCCACGTGAATAAATACTTTTTCAAAGCAATAAATTACTCCTGTCACTTAAAAATGAAAAGACGTCAATAACATTTAGTGGTGATATCAACCTTAAGGGGCAACAAATTAAAGTACTTTTTCCTGTTATTGCCTTGCGAGAAAATATGAGCTCACTTCTCAAGTGCGCGTTTAATTACAGAGACATATTTTTAGCGCCGACCTGTTGTATTGTTGATCGGTGCTTAGATATGAGTGCACGGGGTGTAAAAAGCCTATTATCATAGCCAAACCAAATAATAAAACTGCTCCCAGCTAACATTTATGCTTAACGTTAATTGTTTTGATGTACTCTATCTATCTATACACCATATTGATTGAATAGGTAATTAACATTGCTGTCCAAATGACCACTGACAGTAATCCAATGCTCCCTCTTGGTTGGAGCATTAGTTTGAGGCGACACAATGATATACCTAAAAGGCCTATTACATCTCAAATGTGATTTTTGCGTAATATGCCCATTTTTGCATTTTGTAGTAATTTTGCAGTTGTATTTATCGTTTTTATCGAATTAGGATAATAAATTCATGCTTAATATTACTAATCTCCACTCTGTGAGAAAAAGTTAAGTTCGGACGGGATGTCATTTTGTAGTAATTTTGCAGTTGTATTTATCGTTTTTATCGAAATAGGATATTAAATTCATTAAAAAATCTTTATTCGTCATTGAGGTAACAATTATTATGGTTTAAATTTTGCTGAATAATATTATCGTAGATAGGAGAAATTCACAGTAAACTTAAAGCGATTTTCGAATTTTTTGGTTTAGAATAGATTTTTTTGCTATATAAAATCAATGATATCTAAAAATTCCGAGGCCGCTACGAACTATTCGACTATTATAAAAGGTAACATTAATTTTTTTTTATTTCATTTGTTTAGAACAGTAGTTCAATCGAGGAGCTTAAAAAAGTGCCTTCGCGCATTTAATGAAAATCTTTCATAAAATGCGCGAAGGCACTAATAAAAATTTTGGGTTTAATTAAAAAATTAAGCAAAATTTACAAAAAGCGAGGCCGCTACGAACTATTCCAATAGCTATTCTACACTATTCAATAAGTCACAACTGTTAATGTATTTTTGTTTCTGAGATCAGGAACGCCAAAATTGGCCATTTTACGCAAATATCACAGTCGAAATGTAATAGGGCCCTTAAGGTATTATGAATAAATCGGTTGAGTTCCATAAGCCTACATTATTATTCAGTATTAACAGTAAATTTCAGTTTTGATAGAGGTCTTTTTGAACCCTATAAATAGTTTAATAAATATTCAATTACCTCCGCTTCCTGGTGCGCAATAAAAAAAGAAGATTAATGAAACAACACAGATAATTGACTTAAATTAAATCAAGTTAAAAGCTAAAGCTGCCTTCTGTTTTAAAAGACTAAAATATAAAAGCATCAATCTAAAGCCAAGGTTAACTTTAATTTTCATGTTTGTATAAATCAGTAAAAATGTAAACCTAAAGGCGGGTCTCCTGTGACGCTGTTTTGTGTTTTCTAACACCTAACATCAAACATCTAACAAATATGGGCGTGGCCTACGTACATATTTTGACATATTTTGTTAGATGTTTGATGTTAGGTGTTAGAAAACACAAAACTGTGTCGCAGTAGGAGACCCGCCTTTAGAGACTAAGCATATTTTTCGATACCTGTAGGCTTACTCATGAAACACAATTGCATTAATCAATTTCCAATCACAAATCTAAAAAATGTCAAATGGCACTTTTGTAAGCGACAATAGCGCCACATTGAAATTAAATTGCGTGGAAATTGATTGAACAAATTATTATAGAGATGGCGTTCCGGAATTATCTTTACTTCTCTCAATATCGATACATATTAATCGCATTGGAAAATTATTGAGATTGAGTTTGCGTTCAAGAGTAACCCCCCTGACTTGACTACATTTCAAACAGGTTGCAGAATCAAGACTATTTCAAAATACATACATAGCTTTATTTTAAAGCAGTGGTTCTTAACCGGTGGTCCGCGGAGCCATCCTGATTAATTAGATAAGGACTCAGAGTCTCAGAACCAAGGATTCAGAAGTTAGTAAAGAGTACGCAATAAGTACCTAAAGTTTAGGCACTTATTCACATTTAAGTATTTATTATCTTATGCCAACTGGGTGGTACATAGCAACACAAAGTCAAAGTCAAAATATATTTATTCAATAAACTCAATTAATAGGTACTTTCAATCGTCCAATTTTTTTAACCTTCCACCCATTTAGGACGTCATTTTTTAACTGTGGCAAAGAACTAGCTAGTTATTAATATACAGGGTGTTTCTTGTAAGGTGTCAAGCCGATGTGTGGTGATAGAGAACTACCATATCTATCTATTGAACCCCCATGTATATTCAGCGATTTTTGGTAGTTTTCGAGCTATATTTTTTTTCTTTTCTAGGTATTTTTTGACGGATGACTTTTATTTTTTTTAAGTATCTTTTCTTGCGTAGACATTTCTGTGCACTTTTTTCTTTAACTAAGTAATCATGTTGCTCATATCAATACAAGTTTCAAAAAATAATTTAAACTGATGTAATAAAATACTTAGAAAATAAAAAATTTGTAGCTCAAATACTACCAAAAATCGCTGAACATACATGGGGTCCAATAGATAGGTAGTGATGTATAAGCCTCGAGTCTTTGAGTTCTGATTTTGGAGACTCGTGTCAGTCGTGACCGCGAGCTCTCTGCGGAACAACCCGAGTCTTAAAAAAGCTCGAGTCTTAAAATGAACTCAAGCTTTCAAGAAGAATAATTCTACTCGAGTTAAAAAAACTTAAAACTTGACCCTCAACAAGGGCTCGAGGCAAGATTTCAGATGAATTTTAATTAACTACTATTGTAATCAATCATATTTTATTACTCATTTACACTTTGAATCAGTGTTATAAATGAACAATCATTGCTTTTTAAATACACTCGTTTTATATATATTATATTTAATACAAATCAAATCATTGTTTTGTATTAAAATGTCAACTGTGAAACATTAAATAGCTCATCGCAACAAAGTCGAGAGCTCAAAAAAAGGTTCTAGTGCAGGAAAAGACTCGAGCGCAGAAAAAGAATCGAGCTCTAATGTCACGCTCCGAGGCCCACACAACCTCGGAGTCGTCGTAAGCTCTGTAAACGATTCCAAGCCAAGTAAAAGGACTCAGAGAGCTCGAGTCTTATACACCACTAATGGTAGTCCCCCTATCACCACGCATCGGCTTGATACCTTACAAGAAACATCCTTTATAATACAGCTGTGTGTGTGTGTGTATGTGCGTGTGCGTGCGTTTGTGTGCGTGTGTGTCTTTCTCACCTTCTCCTTCATATGCTGGTCCGCCAGCTGCGACCTTCGTCTCTCCAGCTCAGCCTGACCTCTCGCCATATTCTCACGGCGACGTTCCTCATAAGACTTGCTACTTCCAGTAGAAGTGACTGATTCGCGTCTGCAAAGTTTTGATAATATCAGCTGTGGTGAGGTTTACGCGGACGAAATCAACATCCATACATATATATAATTACGACTATTATCCCCGAAGGGTTAGTCAGAGACTAGGCAACGAGGACCGCAAAAGCAGTCCTCTGCCGTAGTCCACTTTTCACCAAATAGCGACTGCACAGCGTGACAGGTGGAGAGCCCATCGCCGCTCTTGCTGTTGGATGTATGTGCAGTCTTTAGTCCGCAAGGGTGTTACCAGACCAATCGATCGATCCTCGATCGAGGGCATCGATCGACGTCGATCGAAGTTGATCGACTGGTCTGGTAGCTTTAATTGATCGACGGATACCGTTTGACTAACCAATCGATCGACGACGGTCGGTCGACGTTGATCGATAGGTCTGGTAGCTTTTATTGATCGATCGACGTCGACTAATCCATTTTACCATCGATCGATTGGTCTGGTAACACCTTAGTCCGTTAGGGAACAGGAGGGGTGGTAGTATTCTTTCACCGCTACGGGACACGGTTCGAAGGCTAATAGTTTAAATTTTCTACTTTGGAAGGGTGTTTCAACTACAACTCACCTCGTGTCAACTCTTAGGGAAGCGTGTTATAAAAATAAAATTGCAGTTAAAATTGTACAGGGTGGTCGGTAACAGAGAGCCTACACTCTAACTACACCCGAAACTTCGTCTGCCCGTAATTCGTAGTACAATACACGTGCGCTGTTGTTTTAATTAACGGTTTTATTTAGCTTGATCTGTTGATGTTGTGTGTGATGATTAAAAGAAGAACTGGCACTATCCATAGAAAAAAATTTAAACTTTTATCATAAAGTTACCATACCTAGCGGAATAGAGCAACAAACATGAGCTGTCAAACGAAACCGAAATATGACGGCATTTGTGTGTGTAAAGAATGCGTTCAGTGATTTTACGTCATGTCGCTTTTCACATTAACATCGACATCGATTATATTAATTACTAACAGTAATAGTATTAATAGAACTAAAATAGGATGGTATGGGAAAATATCCACGGTTTCACGTAAAATCCGAAAAATTCACAAAACCCAAATTCTCAGCGTGCTGATAAGTGCTGACAAACAGTAGCTCAAAACAGTTCTGTGACGTCGCATCACGCATCTCTTTTTATCCCACAGTGTTGTTGCTAGTGACATCCTGCTCGCTCAGGCCTATGTTTCTCTATTCCGCTAGGTATAGTAACTTTATGACTTTTATACGATATTTTAATTTGTTTATAATTTTCTTTGGTTCTTTACATTTATGTAGGTACATATACAAAGAATGTATAAAAACTGTTTTGTTCAGCCGTCATGACGGTGCGGGTAGCTGATGGATGGCCCAAGCCTAACTGATAATTCGGAAGGGAAACAACAGCTTGCATTGAGTTTGTGGCACTCCGGAGAATATATTTTTAGAATTTGGTCATAAAGTAAAGCTAATATTATTTGCTGGGCCATTATTTTATTTAGGGTACAAAAATCGGTCCCTTCGACCAAAAGCGACTTTGTCAAAAAAAAATAGGTAAATACAAAAATAATACAGCTATTAGTAGCTACCGATTAAAATACCTGTACCAGAACAGCATATAAATTAATGTAAAATATTATATTTCTTTGTAAATTACGGTAACTAAGTTGTTTTTTTAAGCAACGCAGTTGTTTTTCCTATTAAAATTGGCTGTCCTTCTGTGCGAGTTACCTGACATAAACTTAAATTGCTTTAAAAATGTTCACGACGTCAATGTTTTTGAAAGTTTTAAGTAATACGTAATTGTATGAACTTTACTAGAACGCCTATAGGTATTATTTTACCACAACAGTTTAATAATAATAAAATATTTCTCGCCGTGTCCCCGTTGTAAAACAAAATGACGCATACTCAGTGTTACCATAGGAAAGTGAACCTTAAATAGGGCTTTTTAGACATCTTCACTCCTAATATCCTTTGGTCGGTCATGAATTGATATTGGCGCGCGGGAGGGTGGCGGGGCGGTGCAACTGACCAAGCCAGTCACTCACGGTGACTCCGTTCGGGGTGCGTGTGTTTATTGTGAGACCACTGAGTTACCGGCGACGGACGGTGAGTTTTCTAGATATTAATAATTTTATTCAATGCAAAATGTGTAATATTTAGGCAATATTTTGGTTGCATCATTATTGATTTAGAATATGTATCCATTTAAGTACCAAGTTTGAAAACGTTTAAGTTTTACAACTGCGTTACCACTACACTGCGTTACTACTAGTAGTAACGCAGTTGTAACTTTAGTAACACAGTGGTATTCCGTATGCTTTTCACATATTGATCACACATTTAATGGCAGAAATATTAGATTTAATTATTGTTTTGTTATAGAATAATAACTTCGAACGAAATGGCTTTAACACCGGCTGAAAAACAACGGCGTTATAGGCAAAAGTTAAAAGAAAATGTAATAAAGAATGCCGAAGCCAAAAGAAAACATCTGGAACGCTATCATGCTACAAAAAAACTCGTAAAAGACATGACAGAGAGGGAACATAGATCTGCTAAACGAAAATGGAAGATTGCAAACAAGAAACGTCGAGAGCATCAAATTTTGGAGATAGTTCCGAAGCCTAAAATAATTAAGAAGGGAACACGAGTTCACTACGAATTTAATGCGCCATTAAACATTTTTGAAAAATGAGACAACATTTTTGAATTTTTTTTAAAAATGTTGTCTCATTTGTTTATAAAAAAATTGATGTTCCAAAGATTTTTTTACATATGATTAAGAAGAGTTGTTTCAATTTTTGTTTGATTTTAAAGACTATGATTGTTTTCTCATGTTTTTATTAGGTTAAACTTAAAGAAAGTACAAAATGCTGTGAATAAGATACCACTGTGTTACTTGTTTTACCACTGTGTTACTTTTTGTCCCTCTTTTTCTCATAGCATTTAGTGCAATAAAGCTAATTAATATTGAAGAAGAACTTTAAATTTAAAGATAAAACCATTATTTATGTTGTTTGTAGCAATTCCTTATGTTTTCAGCATAAAATAATTACTATTTATTCCTATTATCGAAATGTCTTTCATTTTACTTTAATGTTTGGTAACACAGTGGCAAACTTAATTATAAAAGAAATCATTAGACTGAGATTATTTGTGATTTAATTTTATAAGATTATCCTATACTGTCGTTAGTTTATATGTGATATGTTTACGAACTGAACTAAATGTTCTAAACAATAAAACTTAATTTTGTAAGAAAGTAACGCAGTTGTTATTTTTCCTCATAATTTCTTGAACAAACGTCAATAAATATAAGACTTAGCAAGAAAATATCGCTGCAAATGTCTTTAATATTTACTATACATAATAGTGAACATCAATAGATATTAAACGGTACAAAATACTTACAAAACTTTTCAAAAAAAAAACTTCAAACGAAGTCCAAATTGGTCCCTTAATAAAAGAATGGCCCTGCTACCTAAACCAAGTTTTGACTTATTTTTATCGGATCGCGGATAAGAGTTTTTTAATTATTAATATTTTTTAATATGAAAACAAAAGGCAGACATGTAACTTCAAAAATGTCTAACGTGGTTTTCATGAACCATAGTTCTTTTGCTTTTAAAAAATTGAAACGTCACGTCATGTTTAATTTGACAGTTAGCGGCTGTACAACTGTCATTTTGTTGACATATTGACATACAGATATTGAATTACAGATTAAAAAATTAAAAAAGTATACAACTTAAGCCGGGTTTCCTTTTGTACCCTTCCTGTTGACCGATTGATCTGAAATTTGGTACAAACTTTTAATTCTGATGACATGATAATACAATTATGTATATTTAGCATAGTTGTAAATCCAAAATGGCCGCCTCCACAAAATGGTGGAAAACATTTTTTTGTTCAATCATCTCAAAATGGGTATCAAATTAAAGGGTTTGACTAGTAGGATACAGTACAATAAAAAACAATATAAAAACTTGAAAATACAAAAAGGTAATAAATAATAGGTAATAAAAATAGAAAGATAATGATGAAATAAATAATGTATTAAAAGCTACAAAATATTTAAAAATTAATTAAAGATAAAATCGTGAGGCGAAGCATAACCTGTATAAATGTTAAGAACGGTTGACTGTAGACATTTCACCCCCCCCCCCCCCCCCCGATTATATTTTTTAATTATTTTGTAGCTTTTAGTACATTATCTACCTTATCATTATCTTTCTTTTCAATAAAAAACCGTTTAAGTAAAAAAATATATTTAAATAAACTATTTTTTTCACTAGCGTTTGGCGCACTTCATGCACACACAGCCGAACACAACGGATTACGGGCAGACGGAGTTTCGGATTCGCTTAGAGAGTAGGGCCTTAGGTATAATAATGATTTCGCAATTTGGATATCACATTAAGTGAAAATAAGAGTATAATTAGTATAAATCAACTTCATACATTACGGTACTAACTTAAAAGTTTAATATTTTCCTAACGATTAAGCCCATAGGAATCTTTGATCGCATGAAAATTAGAAGCACAATCAACGCTCTTAGCGTCCGAACGAAATGCTAGGTACTGCTGCGCTATGCGATTCTCTAAGCGACACATGGACGCTGCGCGCATGGCTGTGATCTGCTGTCTCTTTCCAATTCTACGAATATGAAAGAGACTGAGTCAATCCTCAGCGCTGCGGCAGCCGCTGCTATTAGGGCTTTAACTTAGAGAATCGCACTGCTGTACTAGCTAGAACGAAATAAGTACCTAGCTAGGTACTGTACTAAAGTCAAAAGTCTAAATATATAAGGTGACTGCTAGAAACCGCAAGAAACTTCAAGGGCTGGTCAGGTCAAGTGTTTTAAACTTGACAAAAACGAAAAAATCGTCCTTTTTTCAGTTTTAATTAAATAATTCATTTTGTGAATTTTCATTAGATAGTCTTTGAGTATTCAATTTATTTTAATTTAAAATTTAAAAAATAAAAGAAACAACAATTAAAAATAACGATTATTTGCAACGCGCGGGCAGCGGCCGGTCGTTGACCCAACCGTCTGTTGACCCGTTCGCGTCAGCCGGGCGATAAGTACCTACGTTAGTCTGCGATGAGACCTTTTGTTTCCCTATTACGAAATGTGCGTATTTTTCTTGTTATTACTTTAAAATAAATTAGATATCCAAAAACTATCCAATTAAAATTTGCAAAATGAATTATTAAATTAAAAACGAAAAAGCACGAATTTCTTTTATGTCATTTTAGTCATGTTAGTCATGTCTAAAACACTTGACCTGACCAGCCCTTGAAGTTTCTTGCGGTTTCTAGCAGTCGTCTTATATTTATTCAATAAACTCAATTAATAAGTACTTTGAATCGTCCAAATATTTTTTGACGTACCACCACAATCAGGACTTTTAACTGTGGCGGACGCAAGAAACGACTCAGGTGACAGCTCATCCGCAAATTATTTGATCCGCGGATAAATCGTCACCCTTTTCAAATCGTTAGGCGTCGATTCATCCGCAATTGGTGTCGCTGTCGGATGAGTTGTTACATACAAAATATCGATGTGGTCAAGAGACTAGCTAGAACGAAATGAGTACCTAACAAGGTTATTTCGTTTAGTAAAGTGCCAGCTAAGTGTAAACATGACAAAGTGCGAACGGTTTTTAATTTTAGTATTTTCATAAAAATATGTATTTAGCTTAGCTTACATTTTTTATGTATTTAGCTTAGCTTACATTTTTTATGTATTTAGCTTAGCTTACACAAACTAGACTTACATTTATTTATTTATTTTATAAATAGGATAGAGTAATCTAACGTTTATTGAAGCATTTTTGCAGAGTTTTAGTTGATATCGCTTTTACTAGAATGTTTTGATATATATTTTTATTGTTTCTGATTTTACCTTTAAGGATTATTTTTCATAGGCGAAGTCAGTCACAGAAAACAGCATAATATTATGCAACATTATGCTGTTTTCTGTTGTTCTCTAGGTATCCGCGGAAGATCAGCGTCGGGGCACCTTTGGTGTCTTGACTAATGCTGAGTGGATACCTTTTCTGTGTCTAGTTTGTATATGTGATGGATGATGAAGATTTGAATGTATCTTTTCATGCTCTAGAGCAGCGTTTCCCGAACATTCAAAGACCTAGGTAAAGAAGTATGGGCAAAACGTCCCCCCCCCCCCCCCCCTTGTAACACATACATCTATGCATCAAATGAAAGTACTTGAAAAGTGAAGCATTTTATTGTATGACAGCAAATCTGTCAGACATTGGAGAAAAAAGTTATTGGGAAGAAGAAAATTAAAATAATATAAAATTTGAGTCAAGATTTTTTCTTCAATTTAACTATACACCCTCATTTTTTTCCCTTTTTTTCATTAATTCCTTCGCTCGTTCATATTTGCTGTCCTTACAACAAAATACACTACTTATTTCGAAACTTACCATGTTACAAGGGGTAGGACGGGTTTCATACAAAAAGCCCATTCTTCTTTGATAGATAACATTAAAACATACCTGAACGTAGGCGGTATCAGCTCGAGAGGCAATTTGGCTGGCACCGGCTCCCCTTGCGTTGCCTTTTCGCACAAGTACATGGCCAACACGAACTCTTCACAGCCTGGAACCAACAAATATTGAACATTGAAATGAAACATTTTTTACAGATCAAACTACGGGGTGAATGCAACTGCGGGGGTGTGTTACAACATTTTTATGAAAAAAAATAAACATCTAAAACAAAATGTATTATCATGTTTAATCATAAAACGTGGCTTTGCATTTTTAAACGAAAAATTGTATAAAAATGCAAAGGCACGAATTGAAAGTTGGCAATGGTTAAAATACAATGAAATTTCAAGAGAACACTATGATTCTATTGACATTTTTGACTGTAAGTTGCCGAAATTTAAAAAAGATGTCAAGATGATCACATTCGTAGAACATAGTAGTTGATAGTAAGTATTTTTGTAGCTAAATTTTATCTAATTTTATCTTATTTTGTACTGGTTGAAACTTTACTTTTAATAATGATATAGGTATGTACTGCTTTTAATTTGATCATATTGTGTACACATGTTTAGGGATGTAGTCCGGATCGCAACTGTAACCTTATTTAATTATGTATGTAATGGACTGTATTGTTTTGTGTATCGATAAATAAATAAATAAAGTTGAAAATAAAGTTAGGAGTTGCTTTTCACCCCAGATTACAGTACTTAGTAAATTAAAAGCGACTTTTGATCCGTAAAAAGTGTTTCATTTTAATGTGTAGTGCTCGCTTAAACCTCAGAAAACAATAAAAGATTGAACAATCAAAGCAATCAGATTTAGAAGTAAGTATTTCTACATACATACAAAACTAATATCCACAAAGGGTTAGTCAGGGACTAGTTAAGAGAGTGCCGCGCGATCGTAAAACCTGACATAAGTATCATAATGATCTTCAAAGCGAAATCAATCTTTATTGATATTAAAAATTAGAACTATTCTGCTTTGAAGTTTCAGACCTTGTAATTTGATTAGAGCAATGTGTTTATTTTGCGAAATGTACAAAACCATCACGCGCTTGAGTTAGAAATTAAAATTTACTTTTTTAAGATGGGGAAATATCAATACAAATATTTTCATGTAACAATTATTGTTTCATGCGTAAAATTAAGAAAGTTGTCGAAAAAAAAAGTTTTTAGGAGGACATTTATTGTAGTTTGTTATTGTTTAAAGAAATTGTTTCAAATTGCAACAAGGCCACGAGCTTATGCAATGATCAGGCTAACTTACGTAGTTCTTTTAATGTATTTAACTAATTCAGCGCATAGTACAAGTAACTTAAAAATACGTAAATTTTTACAATTTCGTGCAGGACCCCTTTAACTTGAACTGTTTTTGCGCTCCTCATTACCGGCTTATTAATAGAATTTTACCAACCCCTCTCTTCTCTTGGGTGTCGTAAAAAGCGACTAACGGACTAGAGGCTGCACATACATCCACAGCACAACAGCACATTATTAATAGAATTTTACCAACCCCTCTCTTCCCTTGGGTGTCGTAAAAGGCGACTAACGGACTAAAGGCTGCACATACATCCAACAGCATAGAGCGGCGATGGGCTCACCACATATCACGCTGAGTAAGTGCACTTGTTATTCGGTGTGCTGTGGACTACGGCTTATTATTGACTAGCGGCCGCTCGCGGTTTCACCCGCGTGGTTCCCGGTCCCGTGGGAATATCGGGATAAAAAGTATCCTATGTTTTAATCCAGGTTATAAACTATCTGTATGCCGAATTTGATCTAAATCCATTCAGTAGTTTTCACGTGAAAGAGTAACATACATCCATCCATACTTACAAACTTTCGCGTTTATAATATTAGTAGGATTTGGCAGTATTGATTACCTAGACTCTGTTTAACCCTTAGAGACGTGAATGTGTAATCTACGTATGTATACATGTGTATTTATGAATGATCTGGTAAAAGATGGGTGACCGCTTACAAAGCTTCCCATCAGCCTAATTCACGTAACAAAACTTCAACGACATGCAAGCGATTTGATCGCTGATGTCACTTTTCGTATTCACGTATCAATCGCACGATTTTGTTTAAGTCGGTTTTGTTTAAGCGTATTCACGTGCATTAATCGAAGTTCGATCGTTGCCTCCGCGGTATTCACCTGTTATTTTGACGTTTAGTTTGATCGGATGTCAGCAATTACACGTCAAATTAGACAATTTCCAAGTCGTTGGAAAATATTAATAAATATTTCTGCATGTTTTCGTTACCAAAATTATTTGAATTTGTTTGGTAGAATTGTAATGGCAACATTAAGTTTAAATAGTTGACAAATCGGCGAGTTGCGACCTATCGAGTAATCGTTCTATCGAAATGACAGGTGAATACGGATTTATGACAGTTTTCAATAGGACGACTTCTAAACGTAAGCGACATTTTGACTATTACGAAATACGTGAATTGGGCCATATCACATTCTTAATCAACCAGCGCTCTATATCTGCATCAAAACTTATTTCTGTGTGTTTTTCGAAAAGGTGTAGAAAAAAATGGGGTGACCGCTCACATTCTTAGTCATCTTCTTAGTCAAGAACCATTTCCATGTGTTTTCGAAAAGGTGTATAAAAAGATGGGTGACCGCTTTCAAAACTTCCCATCGCATTGTTAATCAACCAGCGCTCTATATCTGCGCCAAAAAGTATTTCTATGTGTCTTTCGAAAAGTTGTAGAAAATGACTGGTAACAGCTCATCATCTTCCCATCACTTTCTAAATCAGCCAACGCCCTATATCTGTACCTGCTCAACGACTGCGTCAAAAACTATTCCTTTTATTTTTCGAAATGGTAAAAAGCGTTTTTGGAAAAGGTATAGAAAATGATGGGTGACCACTCACCAAGCTTCCCATCCGAGTCCAGGTCGGCCAACGCCCATATCTGGGCGAGTGCTTGCTGCGGCAGACGTGACTGCAGCATTATGGAGCGCGCTTGGGCACCCGACACTGCGCCGGCCTTCGCTCTGTCTGTCGCGTTGAAGAGTTGGGTGTACCTGGTAGGGGGGGGGGGGCATTTAAATATATAAAAAGGAAAACTGACTGACTGACATGACAATGCACAGCCCAGTCTACTAGGATTCGAAACTTTAAAGGACCATGGGAAATTTTGTCCCCACCATCCCACAGATTTGAAATTAGTATCATTTGGTCTAGTAGGATAGATAATTTTTTACTACGGTGACGTTATTCAAATGCGGGATTGAGGTGATAAAAAATATATTGTTTTTGAATATTTTTTTTTCCAACAAAATAAGATTGCAAGAGCAGACCAGACTCCACAGGCGGCACCCGTTCACGAGTATGACATGTGAATCAGCCATCGCTTCGCTCAACCATGTTTTAGGGAACGTAACGACCCGACGCACATGCCACCACCGCAGAGACACTTTCATACAAAATGCCCCATGGTCCTTTCCGCACCATGCTTTCTTTTAGTGCAGGTGAGCATTGAGCAAGGGTTTTTGGAATATCGCCCTTTAAGGGGGTAAAAAAAAGGAGTTTACATTCCTCATACTCGGAAAGTAGGTCTGAAGTTTTTCAGCCCTAGGAAAAAATCGTTTATCTGACAGATACTGTCAAAGTATTAAAAAAAAACTAGTTCTATTTTCACATTTCTATTGAACCATGTCCCTCACTTCTCAAGTGCTCTTATTTACCGAGACACATTTTTAGCGCCGACCTGACATCTTGTTGTATTATTGATCGAAGACGTATGTACAATCTTAACGTTTTCACAAAAAAAAAACACCATAGAGAATAGAGACATACTCACTTCAACTTTTGTGGTTGTGGGATCCCCCATTCCATGGGCGGTGGGCTCACCATCCCCATTGGTAGGTCTGTGGGGCTCGTTACCAGAGATCCTGATGATAAATATAAAACAACAATAAAATAACTTAGTAAAGTGTCTCTAATTGGTAAATGTACATACATAATAATACAATATGTTGATTCGCATCGCTGCCATATTCATAGGGTGAGTTCCACCCATAAAACTGAAAAACTTTCCCCAAGAAACCTATGTGCAAAAATGACCAAAAACAATTCGATCTCCCATACTATTGTCGTCAGCTGATCGGACAGTTTTGCATGGGAGGTCGATTTTTTTTTTGTCATTTTTGCACTAAGGTTTTTGGTAAAAGTTGTTCAGTTTCATGGGTGGGACTCACCCTATGAATATGGCAAAGATGCAAATTAACATATTGTATATAATCACGACTATTATCCCCGAAGGGTTAGTCAGAGACTAGGCAATGAGGACAGCAAAAGCAGTCCTCTACCATAGTCCACTTTTCACCAAATAGCGCCTGCCATGTACTCAGCGTGGCAGGTGGTGAGCTCATCACCGCTCTATGCTGTTAGAGTTATATGCTGTCTTTAGTCCGTTAGTCGCCTTTTACGACACCCTTGGGTGTCGTAGGGGATGGTAGTATACTTTCACCGTTAAGTGACACGGTTAATAATAATAGGTAAATGTAAAAAAGGAATTGGTAAGAAAAATATATTTAACTACGTATTGGCTTCAGGCGTGTAAGGAAACATGCTCAAAAATACAAATACAAAAAACTTATATCGAAAAAACGATGCTGCATTTTACTAAAATAAAGAAAGAAATTGTTCATTACAAAAAATATGTTTAGAACTCCAGTACAAAAGTAAATGTGAAAAACATGCATCAAAAATATATACAGTCGTGGTCAACTAATTAGGGACATTCATGATAGTGAAGAGCAATAACCGGTTATGTACATATAAATATAAAACCCTATTGATTTTTCAGCACCTATTATTTGCATAATTTGGTCCGATTACTATACTATAAATGGCTGTAAATAAGAGAATAATTAAATAGAAAAAAGTATTTAATATCAAAGGTTGAACATGTATTCAATTTTAAGGTATAATTATGTAGCTGGACATTTAATTAAGGACAGTAAAGTATAATGATGAATAGAGTTAAACAAAACGAATAATCTCCAGTATTATAATATTTTTAAAAGCTCCATTTTATTACGTGTAAAATCAGTACCCAGTAGCATAACCTTTGTTAGTAATTACCGCTTGACACCGATGTGGCATAGACATTATCAGTTTCTGACATGTTTCGATAGGAATGTTTGCCCATGCCTCACAAAAAGCTTGATTAAGTTGATCTAAAGTTGTGGTACGATAAGTTGAAACTTTTTTCTTGATTTCGTGCCAAAGGTGCTCAATTGGGTTGAGGTCCGGGCTATTTGCTGGCCAATCTAGCACCGATACTGACTGACTGGTAAGAAACGACTTGACTGAACGGGCGGTATGTTTCGGGTCGTTATCATGCTGAAACGTCC
The DNA here is from genome assembly GCA_963921215.1 of Scoparia ambigualis. Classification (NCBI taxonomy): domain Eukaryota; kingdom Metazoa; phylum Arthropoda; class Insecta; order Lepidoptera; family Crambidae; genus Scoparia; species Scoparia ambigualis. The sequence continues at coordinate 3,965,283 of OY992525.1, forward strand.
ATATAATAGGGAGATGCTCCTCAGCATAGGGAAGCATAGTTTCCTCCAATATTGTTTTGTATTGATGTTGGTCTAAGTTACCCTGAACTTTTCTCACAGGTCCCACTCCACGTCCAGAAAATGAACCCCAAATTTTAATGTTTCCACCGCCATGTTTCACCTGCTTTTTTGTGAATCTTGGATTCATTTCCGCTTTTACAGGACGCCGTACGTATTGCCTTCCATCTGAAGAAATTAAATTAATCTTGGTCTCGTCAGAGAATAATACATGTTGCCATTGGGCGTAGGTCCAATGTCCATATTTACGTGCAAACGCCAAACGAGCATTTCTATGTTCTTTCTTCAACAACGGTACTTTGCGAGCCACTCTTCCGAACAACCCTGCTTCTACCAGACGTCGTCGAACGGTCCTCGCTGATACACCGGCTCTTTCGTCTGCCCCAAACACTTCGTGTTTAATTAAAATAGAGCCTAGAAACGGATCTTTCTTAGCTAACCTGGTTATCGTTCTATCTTCTTGCGGAGTTGTTTTTCTCGATCTTTTTGTCCTGGGCACATTTAAAGCTGTGTTATTGCGCCTGAAATGTTGCACTGCATTGCATACCATAGTTTTTGAACAATTTAAATGTTCTGCTATCCCTCGGTATGACCAACCACGCTCGACAAACTTCATGATAATTGTTCGTAGTGTTGGATCGCAACTTTTATTTTTGCCCATATTTCTTCAAAATAATTCTCAAAACTTAAAATTAAAAATCTGGATTGCCGCCAAAACTACCACAAAACAATAAAAGAAGAAATAAAAAAGTATTGAGATTCAAATTTTGAAAATAGAACGCAATATCTCAGTGTCCCTAATTAAATGGCCAGCCAGCATTCTTTGAACAAATAGCACACTGATAATCTATCAGCTATACTGTAAAGAGGTTTAATGTTTAAGAAGTTGTTATTGTTTGTATAATCGGGCACATCAATGACTAATTATACCTACGTGTAAAAGATATGGAATATTGTTAAGACTCGTTGGAAAATAAAAAATAAATTCACAATTTGGCTTAACTAGAGATTGTCCCTAATTAGTTGACCACGACTGTATATATATATTTGTATTATGTATAAATATCGTAAATTCGTAACAAAACAAAGTTACGGACCATGCAAAAAGTAATAAAAAATAATAATTCAGGTAAGTCGACAAAAATGTTGAGAATGCGGCGAATCGGTCGGCACTTTTGACACTCACACAGACTTTTGTCAGAGGTGAACAACATTTTTTAAAACTAATACCCTGTTATTAAGAAATGTTATCCTCATTTCGTAGTTGAAACCTTAAACCAGTACCTTGGTTTTAACTTAAGTCCGCTACTACTACTGCATGCTACTACTAATAAACATGCATTATTCGATTTTTTATAACAATAGTAAAATAAAAAGGGCAAAAAAACTGAAAAAAAAACACAATATCATCACTTACCCGGTTTCGACAACACTTCGCTCTTGACAGCAGTGATAGGTGTGGAAGTAACAGGCTGACTGGAAATTGAACCTGCATCGTTATTGAACGCCGGCGGGCTGCTTGCCAGCAGGCCAACGGTCGTACCACCAACCAACGGCTGGGCGATCCCGACCAACGGCTGGGTACTTCCCATTAACGGCTGGGTACTTCCCATTAACGGTTGAGCACTTCCCATTAACGGCTGAGCACTTCCCATTAACGGCTGAGTGTTTCCAATCAACGGTTGAGTGTTTCCAATGAACGGCTGAGGCTGGGATGATGGTACTAACGGTGTAGGACCTACTAACGGTAAGGATGGTGGTATCATAGGTCCCGGTATTAACGGCTGAGAGTTAATTAACGGCTGAGACGCACCTATTAAAGGCTGTTCCGAAACCAAAGGCTGAGTACCTGAGATCAACGGCTGTGTAGCAACTAACGGTTGAGATTCAATAAACTGCTGGGTCCCGCCGATCAACGGCTGAGTTCCGCCCGCTAACGGCTGGGTTCCGCCCGCCAACGGCTGACTACCCAACCCGTCTAACGGCTGTGGAGGTTTCACTGCAGAAATCAGATCGGGCACCGAAGGCCTCGAAGGCGGCAGCAGAGGCGGCGTCTGTGTGTTAATTAGAGGTTGACTCGGACCGAAGTCTCCTAGTAGCGATGCGCTCGTTAACGGCTGGGGCAATCCGCTGACCAACGGCTGGGTGGGGAGGGGCATCGGCGGGATGGGGGGTTTGGTCGGGGGCGTGATCTGTTTCGGCGGGCCTGCGGACAAATATAATAGAATAGAATAAATTCAAAGACAAGTGGCAACCGCTCGCACATTGTCTATTCCTAATTCGCCGTACACTACTGTGCCAATTGGCTACTTGACAGCTCTTGACGCATAATGTCCTATTTTATGGACGTAAAACGCCCTAGACGCAAAACGTCCTAGTCGCAAAACGCCTTAGACGCGAAATGTTCTAGACGCCAACGCCTTAGATGCAAAACGCCCCAGTCGCAAAATGTCCTAATCGCAAAATGTCCTAGACGCAAAATATCCTAGACGCAAAATGCCTTCGACGGTCCTAGACGCAAAATGCCTTAGAAAAAATATCGCAAATTGATTTTGTTAAAATAAAATATTTACAGATTATCTTAATAAAACGAATATCCGGCGTGAAATAATGGCACTTGGTGCTGTTGTGTTTCGTCCGGCCAGTGAGAGTTCCGGAGGCCCCTCCCCCCTCACAATTCCTATTCCTTCCTTAACCCTATTCCTTTCTTAAAGGCCGGCAACGCATCTGCGACTCCTCTGGTGTTGCTTTGGTCCATGGGCGGCGGTGATTGCTCTCCATCAGGTGACCCGCCTGCTCGTTTGCCTCCTTCTTATACAGCGTGTTTTTTGTAAGGTGTCAATCCGATGTATGGTGATAGGGAACTTGTATATGTCATTATGCGTGGCCGAAATGTGTCATTATGCGTGTAACCCGACGAGACAGCTCTAAAAAAATTATATCTTTTTTTGGGTCGACTTTTCGATGATGTCTTTTTTTTTAATAATGCCTATTGATTGCACTTTTACGAGTAAAAAAATCTCCTTCCTAACTTTAACCCACAGTACTAACATTTTGATCCTAACTTTAAAAATTGGGTTAATCAGAACAGAATGGAATTTTCAACTTCGATAAAAAAAAATTAAAAACATTTTCCATAGTTTCTGACTAGTCTCAAAAACTGCCCAACCAAATATGCTTTTATACTAATACAAAAAAAGATGTACTAAATGGGATTTTTTTTGCTGAAATCGGTCGTTGAACGTGGTAGATCGGAAATTGTGTAATTTTCATCTATACTAATATTATAAAGAGGAAAGATTTGATTGTTTGTTTGTATTGAATAGGGTCCAAAACTACTATACCGATTTAAAAAATTCTTTCACCGTTGAAAAGCTACACTATCTCCGGGTGACATAGGCTACAATATATTTAAAAAAAAATTGGGGATCCTTACTAAAACTCAAATAAATTCCATACATCGTGTGCGCTACGAAAACTATTGATGATAGAACAAATGCGATTTAGGCGTCGTCACGGCGGTGCCGCCTTTTGAGTTTAAATATAAAAAAAATACCATTAATAATGATTGGGCCAAAATAAAACTCAAAATGCGGCACCACCGCAAAAATTTAAGAAAAACATGTTTTGCGGCGGTGCCGAATGTGCATATCCAAGAAACACGCTGTATATAAAAAAACTATTGAACAATTATTGTTAAATTATAAACTACCATATCCAACATATTTCATATATTATTGTTACAACTGTATATAGCTATATTAATATATTATATTATAGCTAATTGCTAGTAAGAAATACAGCGCGCGCGCATTGTACGACGAATTATGAATAGACAGAGCGTTTGCAACTTGTATAATAACAATAAGAATATTTATTTTGCCAAAAAAAACATAGACAAAAAGGTCTGTGGCTCAGTGTATGCAAGAGACCCACAAACCCTGTTATTCTGCCACAGCCATAAATGTATACTTACATGGATTAAAACATACATTGTAGCTATATATCTAAACTTACAATATTTTATCTACTAACAATATTCTATACAACGTTAATCGGAAATGGTGTACTAAGCCGCAGACAACTGAAAGTGCTACTATCAACTGTTAAGCTGGGTCTCCTGCGACACTGTTTTGTGTTTTCTAACATCTAACAAAATATGTCAAAATGTGTACGTAGGCCACGCCCATATTTGTTAGATGTTTGATATTAGGTGTTAGAAAACACAAAACAGTGTCGCAGGAGACCCGCCTTTATATTACAAATATAATCTTTGCGAAAAACATTTATATTTTATGAATATTCATATTTCAAAAATGTACAACCCTGAAAAGAGGCGGGGCTAACGCCGGCAATGAACTCAAATCTGTCTCTCTCTCCAAACAGCTGACCGCCAGGGCTACCACAGCGTCATTTCTTATGAAACCTTAAAACAGCTGTTAATCTAAAAGTTATCTATTTTTTAGGAAAAGTTCTTAAACAAAAGTTATTTACTATCATGTATACTTTACCCTCCTTTCGGCTTAAAACCCCCTTTCCGACTGACGTTGTATATTATTTACCTATATTTTGCAATTACAAAACCTGTAATTAGCTAGTATAGGGGGGCTGATCTCTTATCATGTAAATTCTAAAAGGTTTGCTAAGACACCGATGCCATAAAAACATAAAGTCGAAAGCTTCGATCAACAATACCAACTAGATAACGCGTCACGTACAAAATCAAACCTAAATTCTGTCCACGTGAATAAATACTTTTTTTTTACTAAATGATTACTCCTGTCACAGAAACGTCAATAACATTTAGTGGTGAAATCAACCATAAGGGGCAACAAACAAATTACTTTTTCCTGTTATTGCCTTGCGAGAAAATAAACGCTCACTTCTCAAGTGGGTGGTTATTTACCGAGACATATTTTTAGCGCCGACCTGACATCTAGTTGTATTGTTGATCGAAGGTCGAAAGCGTTGAAAAATTTAAGACCGGTCTAACCGATACCTAGGAGACGGAATGGTCAACGCAGCTGTCCGAAATGCGGAAGACGTGGATTCGATTCCCACCTGAAGTAAGTAGTAATTTTTTCATCGTTTCTTTATACATACATTAGTTAGAGACTAGGCAACGAGACCCGCAAAAACAGTCCTCTACCATAGTCCACTTTTCACCAAATAGCGAACGCACATGTGCTTAGCGTAACAGCGTGCAGTGTTTAGTCCGTTAGTCGCCTTTTACGACACCCAAGGGAAAGAGAGGGTAGTGGTAGTGGTAGTACTCCTTCACTGGTACTCGACACGGCTATTCTACACGTTTTTTTATCTTCCAGTATATTTGACCGTTATTTACGCAAACAATCAAATATTACGATGGAGAATAAAATATTATTATTTATTGCCAATACTATGTACAAATAAAATTGTGCGGACGATATTGCAAAGGTAGAAGTCGGCTAACAAAAGCTGAACCTCGTATAGACGGAGAGCTAGCTACGGAAATAGGTATACAATTTATAGAGCAACGAAATCCCTCTAGTTAGTACGCCATACTATCATTATTAATTAATTCGAGCGCCTGGCAGCTTTTCAGCGGTGGGTGTGAGAGTGGATGGGCAGCAACAAAGGGGTTGTAAAATCAATTGAAGTTGTGCAATTTATAGAGCTCTGAGTTTGGTGTGATATAATAGCTAATTATATATTTAATTCATAAATAACATTGCCAGACGTTTTAATTGGGGGAAAAGTAGTGCCAGGTGCATCACGCTTGGCAAGCGTTCACAAACACAAGCGTGTGAACGGGGTGTTTGGCGTGGCTTGTATGAGCTTGCAAAAGCTTGTCGCTGATCCGGACCGGTGTCGGTTTTTGAACACAGATCAAAGGAAGCTTGCGGCAAGCGCTTGCGACGTATTTACACGTTGGCGCGTGTTTGACGAGACTCACGAGCTCGTGCTGTACGGATTTTTAATATTTACCATCTATTCGGACGAACTTTTCGCTTCCTTTGTTTTTGTTTATATTTTAAATAAAAATAATAATATGTCAAAAATGCAAGCGCCGAAACAACTTTGACGTCGGTTACCATATAAAACATTTTCTGTTACATCCCCGTCTGCCATGTTTGCCTGTCTGAAACACACTAACGCACTCGCAAGCGTGTAAATGACACGCAAGCGGTTGTAAAAGTTTGGAGCTTGTGGACGTTTGCCAAGTCTCGGCAAGCCTGTAAACGTACCATTACATGATATTACAAATTACTTTTAATATCTAATATTTGATACAAAATAAATAAACAAATAACACAATGACATGTTAATATTATTGCCCAAATAAAACATACACAGATACACACGTGAAACGTATCTTTTTGGCTGCGGGTTAATAAATTTGTACGGGTTCGATCTCGGGTTGTAAAGTTTCTTAAAACCGGCCAAGTGCGAGTCAGTCAGGCTTAGTAATAAGGTCCCGTTTTCACCCTTTGGGTAACGAAACACGATAAAATTTGACCAAGTAAATGAGATGACTTGGCACTTTTTCGCGCTTTTGGACCACCTGGCACTACTTTTCCCCCAATTAAAACGTCTGGCAATGTTATATTCGAATTAAATACAATTATCTGACGATGATTCCTTTCATTCTGCCAATGATTCTGCGGACTTTTCTTGTAACTCAAGTTTCTGCTCGATGCCTGACACTCTTGGTGAATTTCTTTGTCAAAACTTCAACCAACTTAAAAACTCACTTAACATATGCCATATAAATGCCCAAAGCATTCCCAGTCACTATAGTGATATAGTGGAGGCATTTACAGGCGCTGATGTACATGCCATCCTGATTTCGGAAAGTTGGCTCAAGCCACACCTTCTTTCTACCACCTACCCTCTAACTAGTTTCATTCCGAAATAACAGGATTGGAAGGGGAGGGGGTGGTGTGGCCATTTACTTGCGTAGTGAATTTCCTTACAAAATTCTTGCTTCATCTGTCTCAACTTCTTGTCCTTCAGCTGAATACCTCTTCCTAGAGATTAGTGTCAAAGGGGTTAAGACACTCCTTGGTGTGGTATACTGTCCTCCTGCTGTAGATTACTTCATGGATCTGGAACTGGTTCTTGAGTCGTTTGGGTCAGAGTATGCGCATCACGTCATCATGGGCGATTTCAACACAGACCTCATCCGTCATTCTCCACGTTCCCGTAAACTCCTTCACATCATTGAAGCTGCTGGCCTTTATGTCCTTCCACTCCAAGCCACCCACTGTAACATTACAGGCGAGGACACCTGGCTAGACCTCATCCTCGCATCCAACTCATCTCTTGTTTCCTCTCATGGTCAATGTCCAGCTCCCGGTTTTTCCCATCATGACTTAATTTTCCTCTCTTACATCCTTAAGCCCCCAAAACCTGTCCCTAAAGTGCTGCGCATGCGTTGCTTTGGTCGTATGGATGTAGAAAGATTGCTCAGAGACGCTTCCCAAATCAATTGGGAACACTTAATGACTGTCTCCACGGTCGACGAGAAGGTTGGTATCTTTAACCAGGAAATCCTCTCACTTTATGATGTGCATGCGCCAGTTAAGTCAGTTAAGCTAAAGCGTCCACCTGCCCCTTGGCTGACCAGAGGGATTCGTATGGCGATGAGACGTAGAAATCGGGCTTTTCGAAAATTTAAAAGAGAGCGGTCTGAGGGAAATTGGTGTCTTTACAAGTCTGCAAGAAACCTATGCAATCAGATGATACGCAACGCCAAACGCCGACACATTCATGAAAATATCTCATTGTCCTCCCCCGCTAATATCTGGAAGTTCTTTGGAACCCTTGGTATTGGCAAGGCTCGTAGTGTTGTTGTTCCTAACACAATCGTGTTGGATGATTTAAATCGTCATTTCACCACTACTGTTAGTATAGATCATTCAACCATTTGTCAAACGGTAGATTACATTGCGGGTCTGCCTCGTCTCATTACCGACACTTTTCATTTTTCTCCTGTTACTGTGGATGAAATCAAAAAGATTATCCTCTCCATCAAATCCGGAGCCCTGGGACATGATGGCATCAGTCGTCGTATGATTGTCTCTATCCTAGATCATGTTATTTCTCCAATTACCCACATCATCAACTTTTCCTTTGACTCTTGTCAATTCCCCTCCCAATGGCGTAAGGCTTATGTCCGTCCTTTACCCAAAATCTCTAACCCGTCCCATCCAACCCATTTTCGACCCATATCCATTCTTCCGTTCCTGTCCAAGGCAATCGAGGTCTGTGTCCAAAAGCAACTTGCAAGATTCATTTACCAAAATAACCTCGTTGTTCCTTTGCAATCTGGTTTTAGGCCTGGGCACAGCACAGTTTCCGCTCTCCTGAAAGTTACCAGCGACATTAGACAGGGTATGGAGGATACAAAAGTCACAGTCTTGGTACTAATAGACTTCTCGAACGCCTTCAATGCCGTCAGTCATGACATCCTCCTTTCTATCCTTTCTCATCTTATGGTTTCATCTGAGGTAAAGGAATGGTTCACCTCTTATCTTCAAGAGCGTCAGCAGTCGGTCCGCATTGATGAGACATCATCAAATTGGCGTAACCTGAATGCTGGTGTTCCACAAGGCGGTATTCTTTCTCCATTATTATTTTCAATATTTATCAACTTTATCACCCACCACCTTCAGTGTGCGTATCATCTGTACGCCGATGACCTTCAGCTTTACACCCAAACACGTGTAGATGACTTATCAGACGCTATTATTAAAATAAATCAGGACTTGGAAGCTGTTAGCGACTGGTCTCGTAGGTTTGGTGTGGCTGTAAACCCTACAAAATGTCAGGCGATAATTGTTGGCAGTTGGCAACGAATAAAGTGAGGATTAACTCTGTTGCTTCTATAATATTTGACGGTACGGTCATACCATTTAGCACGACCGTTAAAAATCTCGGCATACATCTCGATAATACACTCAGTTGGCATTCTCAGGTCGCTAGTGTCTGTAAAAAAGTTACTTGGACTCTGCGTTCCTTAAATCGTCTGAGGAACTTTTTACCGTTCAAGACAAAAGTAATGCTTGCGCAGACTTTAATTCTTCCTATGATTGACTATGGTGACGTGTGTTATTACGATCTTAATTCAGTCTTGCTTGATAAGCTTGACAGATTGCTCAATAACAGTATCAGATTCATTTGCAACCTGAAGAAGTACGACCACATCTCACAGCATAGGTCCGAGCTAAAATGGTTGCCCATTCGCCAGCGGAGGTGTTGGCGCGACCTTACCACACTTTTCTCCTTCCTAAATTCTCCTAATGCTCCTTCCTATCTTACTCCCCATTTTCAATATCTTTGCACCTCTCACGACAGGAATCTTAGATCTTCAAATAATCTTCTCCTTCTCTCTCCTTGCCACTCTTCTGGCTTTGTTCATTCTTCCTTTCATATTCAGTCCATACTCCTCTGGAACGCGCTACCTCAAGAAGTCAGAATGGCTACGACTCGTGACGCTTTTAAAAAGAAAGTCCACATGCTACTTTTTGATAGAACCATGGCAGAATCATCTCAATAACGCCCTATTTAAATATTATTTAGTGTATGTAAGTATATTAATATTTTTGTAAAAGTATTTATGTATATGCCTACACCTATGTATATATATATATTTATATATATATATATATATAATATGCTTAAATATATTTTAAATGTTTTATTTTTACATCTTTTGGCACCGCAGCTAATTGCGCCTACCTTGTCATCTCTGCACCACCCTATGGTTGACTGGTAGAGAATGCCTTTAGGCATTAAGTCCGCCATGTAATATACTGTTGCAAAAGTTTTAATAAATAAAAAAATAAATAAATTAGCTATTACGAGTATATCACACCAAACTTAGAGCTCTATAAATTGCACAACTTCAACTGATTTTACAACCCCTTTGTTGCCCATCCACTCTCACACCCACCGCTGAAAAGCTGCCAGGCGCTCGAATTAATTAATAATGATAGTATGGCATACTAACTAGAGGCATTTCGTTGCTCTATAAATTGTATACCTATTTCAATAGCTAGCTTTTAGACTAGTAGTTATTTGATTGACAACACTTTCTCTCTATGTGTGTCTATCTGAGGTGTCATGGCGTATGTCAAATTGAAATTTTTCTGAGAAAATTGCAGCTGTGTGAGTGACCCCTGTGTTACCCTATCATGATTTTTTTTAATTTGCCGCGTTTTTCCTGGTTCAACTTTCGTTAGCCATTTAAAATTAGAGTGTGGGGCTTCGATGACTTATACTTACACAATCCAATCCAATCGATTAACATATCGTAACGGAACCGGAATATCGCAGCTTTGACATATTATAGGCACATTTGACGTATATCTGTTTTGTCAGAATAACAATTTTGACCGTATAACCGCGTCGCGCAGCGGTGAAAGAATACTACCACCACAATCTTCCCTTGGATGTCGTAAAAGGCGACTAACGGACTAAAGACTGCACATACATCCAACAGCATAGAGCGACGACCCCACCATCTGTCACGGCACATGTGCAGTCGCTATTTGGTGAAAAGTAGACTATGGCAGAGGACTACTTTTGCGGTCCTCATTGTCTAGTCTCTGACTAACCCTTCGGGGATATTAGTCGTGATTATGTGTGTATATAATTTTGAGAATGACACTCTTATAGCCTGACCGCGGGTAGCGGTAGCGGGTGGTGGGGGGAGTGGGAAGTAAAGAGCATGAACTCAAATGAGATTCGTAGTGTCAGACAGATCTTACGATATCGAAGCACAGTTTATTGAAGCTTTATATTTACGAGTATAATTACATCCAATCCGTTATGATTTTTAGATAAGTACAATTAAAGAACCAATATAAATGAAATAAATCTTTAATTCATGGAAATATATAATATAAACTTTCTTTGTTTGCTTTTCTTTTCTTAAAATTTTCGGCCACTTTAAAAATGACAGTCTTGATTATCTCGAGATAATGCACGACCCATTTTTCGATATTTTATCTCATGTGCGTCTGACACACTAGTTGCCGCCGTGAGCGATGACGGCAGAATGACAAAATGGAGCAACTGTTTCGCCCCCCCGCCCCGCCGCTCGCATACCCAAGGCGCGGTACAGCGGTAGCGGTCAGACTATAGTACGCGCACTACTAAACGAAATGTGTGCGTAAACATCTCGCTAGGAACTCTTTTTGTTGAGACGTTTTGGGAGTGTTGAAATCGCATCTAGTTTTTATTGTGATCGAAGTTGACAACCCTACCAACTATACTATTAAAATAAAGGAAATGTATACAGTGCCACAAGCGGCACTGTATCCCAATCGGTTCGGGAACCGTAAGTTTTGTGGTATAACAGTGACGCCGCCTAATCTGCCGTAAAGTTTTGATATTAGACAACATAAATACTAGCCTGCCCTACTCCTGTAGGTCACGTGATAGGTTAGAAAATTAAGACAATCGCGAAACGAGGCGTAGCGATTGCTTTGAATTTCGAGGTAATTTTTTTTATATTAGACAATTCAGAAATCTAACTCCATACGAAAAAGTCTTTTGAATATTATGTCTTCTAAACATTATAGCAAATAAAAAATATGTTACGGTTCCCGAACCGATTGAGATATAATGCCGCTTGTGGCACTCTATACACTTCGTACTAGGATGCCGTAATTACGGCATCGTAACCGATCGTACTAGAATGCCGCTTGTGGGACTCTATCCACAGCCTAAAATAAATATTATAATTACTAAATACACATTTAGACGGGGATTAACGCTAACTACATATTATAGGCATACTACGCATACCTTTTTATACCCGACGTTTCGACCGAGTTGCACCGGTCGTGGTCACGGGCGGACTGGTGTCGCGATGTGCTGCCTCCGCGGCTGAATCTTCGTCCACCGTCACATTTTTTATCCAGCTACCGTCACACACAACACTAACGGTGTCCCTATTACGTACACAGGCCTTATTCTGGTGGTTAGTCGATTGCGAAGTAAAACGAAGTTGCGTTTTTGCAAATACTGGATTCCACACTGTAGATAGTTTGTGACCGTCTTCCTGATTTAAATTATTAGGATGCTTTTTGATTTCAATCGCTTCACGCACTACCCTTGAATAAAAGTGGCGATCTGTGGAGAGGACTTGCGTTCGATAAAATTCAATCCAGTGATTTGCGCCTCTTTCAAGTAGATGTTCTGCAATCGCTGATTTATTAGACTGGCGGTTTTTGACAGCTGCGATATGTTCTTTGACCCTTTCATGAATTGTCCGCTTTGTCTGGCCTATGTAGGAACTACCACAGTTGCAGTCTATTTTGTAGACGCCTGGTGTTTGCAGTGGCAAAACATCCTTCGGAGTGCACGATGTTGTTAACCTTTATGCCTGGAGTGTATATGGTCGGTATGGAGTACCCACGTAATATATGGCCGATCTTGTGTGACTCCTTTGACATAAGGCATGTAGGCCGGTTGCCTGCTAACCCCGGGATGCTTGTTGCGTTTGATCGGTTTCCGTCGTTGATTCACTTGATATCCGTTTTTCTTAAGTGTCTCCTGAACATAATCCAACTCCCGCTCCAAATGCTCAGGGTCACAGAGGTCAAAAGCTCTGTTCTTGAGTGACGTCACAACGGATTGCAAGTGTCGAGGGTGGTGATGTGAGGCAGCGTGTAGATATCTGTCCGTGTGCGTGGGTTTTCGGTACACAGTGCGATACGGACCCGTTGGGTCTCACGGTCATCTTAACGTCTAGAAAAGACAAGGACCTGTCCGCCTCCATCTCGTATGTGAACCTCATATGTGGGTGAATGGAGTTGAGATGTTTAATCCATTGATCCACTTCCTGCTTGCTACCTTTAACGACACTAAAGATGTCATCTACATATCTTTTCCAAAGTCGTATGGTCTTAGGCCCGAGACTCAGTGCCTTCTCTTCAAAATGCTCCATCCAGATATTGGCTAGTACCGGGGCGACGGGCTTCCCATGGCGACACCATCAATCTGTAGGTAATACTGACCTTGGAAAAGAAAATAGTTGCCGACCAAACAGTGCTCCAGTAGATCAATGTAATTTCGCGGCATTTCATTGTCCCTCAGTTTTTCCCGGACTACGTCCAAACACTCCTTTATTGGAACATTGGTGAACAGAGATTCCACATCAAAGCTCACCATAATGTGTAGTTAGCGTTAATCCCCGTCTAAATGTGTATTTATAATGGAACGCGAAAGTTTAAAAGTGTATTATAATTACTGTTTTTCACTACATCATACTTTTTACTGTTGAACAAAAATCAAGTATCCAAAACACTGTTTTAGTACCAGTGTGCACTGGTAACCACATACCTGTTTAAAAAGTAAAAAAGTTGCGAAAGATGTCCGCGCGGCGCAGCCATATTTTTATTGTTTTAAAGTATTTTATTTTTTAAAGTTAGCAACCCTAGATTTAGGGGTTGCAATCTTCGATCAACAATACAACTAGATGTCAGATCGGCGCTAAAAATGTGTTTCGGTAAATAAGAGCGCACTTGAGAAGTGAGCGTTTATTTTCTAGCAAGGCAATAACAGGAAGAAGTACTTTATTTGTTGCCCCTTAAGGTTGATTTCACCACTAAATGTTATTGACGTCTTTTAATTTTCAAGTGACAGGAGTAATTTATTGCTTTGAAAAAGTATTTATTCACGTGGACAGAATTTAGCTTTGATTTTGTACGTGACGCGTTATCTAGTTGGTATTGTTGATCGAAGGTTGCAATTGTTTTTTATTTATATAGATATAATGAAACCAACTCACCAGCAGGACTGAGTGAGGTCAGCAAAGATGGCGGCAGGACTTTTGGTATTTCTATACCGTGCAGTTTCAAGTTGATGATCTGTAGGGGAAAATAACCTTAGACCAGATAATTAAAATTAAAAAGCGAAAACTCAAGGACGTTATGAAAACAAAGACTTGCCCCTAGGATGTAAAAGCAAAGTATTTAATACATGCTAATTAGAAGTATGACAAAATAGTATGCTAAGATCGATTTCAAATGTTAAAAGGAAAGACCATAATAAGACTAACAGGGGGGTTACTCTCGAACGCAAACTCAATCTTAATACAATTGCAATGCGATTCATATGTATCGATATTGGGATAAGTAAAGATAATTCCGGAACGCCATCTCGATAATAATTTGTTCAATCAATTTCCACGCAATTTAATTCCAATGTCGCGCTATTGTCGCTTACAAAAGTGACATTTAACATTTTTTAGATTTGTGATTGGAAATTGATTAATGCAATTCTGTTTCAAGAGTAGCCTACCAGACATCAGAGATAAAACTAAGATTGCTAAAATTTCACATACTATATGAAAACTAAAATTGGCTTGGAGTGGACATAAGCTAAGAGAGCATAATAATAAGTGGGCACGAAGAGTCACGTACTGGTACCCGAGAGGTGATAAAAGAAGAAGAGGAAGACAATTTCGGAGATGGGAAGATGACTTGAGGCTGTGTGCAGGGGAAGGGTGGTCTAGAAAGGCGAAAGATAAGACTGGAAGATCTCGGGGAAGGCCATGTCCAAGGACAAGCTGGGGTTTCTAGTAATTAGTAAACTACTTTTTTAAGAAAAATGTATATAAATTTTTTGCAATAAAGGCTTTTTCTATCTTTATCTTAAGAGGGTTTACGCCATTCGGTTTCTCATACAAACTTCCAAGTTGAGATTTTTAAAAACCAATGAACCTATTTTGATGAATCTTTGCATGCTGAAGTAAAACACAGAGATCTAAATTGTTTGTTGAAAACATTTTTAATAAATGTTTATTTAACTGAGTTATTACGATTTTTAACTTTCTATAGTGGACTTTAAATCGCAATAACTCAGCTAGAAAAACGTTTTTTAAAAATGTTTTCAACAAACTATTTAGATCCCTGTGTTTTACTTTAGCATGCAAAGTTTCATCAAAATGGTCTCATTGGTTTTTAAAAATTTCGACTTGGAAGTTTGTATGAGAAACCGAATGGCGTAAACCCTCTAAAGCGAAAACTGAGGCTGGTTTTTGTTAAAAAAAAAACAATTATATACGAAGGAGTACAGTTCTACAACAAGTTACCTCCTACTTTTTTGTAACGGTAGTTGGTGTTATAAATCAACTTCTCTTTAGTATTGTATGTTCTCTAGTATAAGTGGATTTCGTAAATTCTTTTGAGAAAATAAACGTCTTTGACCATATATGTAGATATTTTGTGCAAAATGGAGACAGACAGGAGTGCAGGTGTGGGCGGCCGCTAGCCGTTTACCTTGCAAGCTATGGAGAACTCCTTCAGGTTGAGTTTTCCGTCTGAATCGGTGTCTGCTAGCGACCATATTTGACCCAAGACGGGGGGCGGCAGCTGCGACTGTCAACAGAAATATAAAAATTAATCAATTTACTATTTCTACAAGATTCTTATAAGATCCCAATTATTGAATACCAATCGGTATTTTTACACACTGGACGAAACACGACGAGATCCATTGTTTCACGCAGATATTCCGCGAGAGGGTATTAGGCAGTTGTCCCCCCGCCGACGATGAACGAGAAGCGAGTCGAGCTAGAACTAGAAACGAGTTGGCGAGCAGCGGAAAGCGAGTGTGTAGTTCCGATAGTTTTAATGGTTTTGTCGCTGGGCTATAAGCGAGTGTACGGGTAAGACGGGCGATTAATCGGACTACACGCTCGCGGTGGCCGAGCCGAGCGTACAGTCCTCTTGGCGGGAAATGACCGCTGCCACTGGTTGGTTTCTCGGCGTGAGTTCTGATCGCTGAGCGAGAATTATCTTTGATAGCTCTTGTCGCTCAGCGACGAACTAGTGGAGCGAGTCCTCGCCGGCAGTGTGAACAGTCAGCGATCAACTATTTATAGATGCATCTCTTTTGTTCTTACTGTTGCATCGCAGTATATTTATAATTGTATAGTTTTTGTGCGTTGCAATATTAACACTTTTTCTAAACACGGTGATGTACACAATTTCAATACTAGAAATAAGTCAAAACTAGTAATGCCACTGTTTAGGTTACAAAAGGTTCTCGGCTCTTTCTTGGGGCAAGGTATACACTATTATAATAAAATACCAAGTACTATACTAGATTTACCTTTAGATAAGTTTAAGAATCATGTAAAATCTTGTTTACTTAGGAAAGGTTATTACACAGTCAAGGAATATTTAGAAGACAAAACAGCCTGGTTATAATAATATATTTACATTGTTTTTTTCTTAATCCATTGTCTTTTATAACATTACATAACTGATTGTATAATTTGGTAACGACATGTTGTTTTGTAAATGTCGTTACTTCTATATTATATTAAAGCTGTGGAGTTTCTTGTGCCCGTTCTTCTCCACAGCTAAAAGACTTCCTGAATGGGTGTTTTCCTATGCCTATCCATCCACCCATAAAAAAATAAATTTAGACGATTCAAAATGCTTAATTTAAGCTTACTGAATAAAAATATATTTTGATTTGATTTAACACGGAATGTATATCTATTGTTCGTTTCTTGAGCGAGAAAATAGCCGGTCGTTAGTCGTTTACTCGCCGTTGGTGGGACAACTGCCTTACGCCAGCCCAATCGCGTGGCTCTACCACTCAGACAGTGTCACTCATTTAGCACCATCCAGGGGTCACGTGTACGGTCGCAAGGGTAAAACTACGGACACAAGTGACTTTTAACATTCCCTTTTTTTATTAAAAAACAAACATACCCACTTACATACTAACAACTGTTAACCCCTAAGGGTTAGACAGACATTAGGTAATGCGGAACGCAAAATCAGTCATCTGCCATAGTCCACAGGCATCCAATATGTCATTGTCACTATTTATTTACACCATTTAGAATTTTATCGTCGTAAATTAAAATAGTTATCGTAATTTGAAATAAAAATTTTTAACATTCAGAAAGTTCAACATAACGAGAGTTCAACTTAATGATCCTGAAGGAGAATTCAACATAATGGGAATTCCACTTAATGGGAATCCAACTTTTATAAAAGTCAACATAATGGGAGTTCAACTTAATGGTCCTGAAGGCACGTTTCACCACATAACAACTGCGTGACCCTACTACTACTGGTGGGGAGTCCATCGCCGCTCTATGCTGTTGGATGTATGTAAAGACGTCCTAAATTTAATATTTGTATGCTTTGAAAGTTCTTTCTATCAACTTTACTTGAATAAAGAGATTTTGATTATGATAATGCCTACCTGCAACATGAATCGCTTAGCCTGTTCGCCGGTTAGGTGCCCGTTGACAGGCCCCAAGTTGCGAAAGTGCTCTGCGAACTTAGCATGCTCGTGGGGCTGCACCAGCCAGGGGTCACCCGCCATCTTGGTGCCTGGTGCGTTAAATAATCTAATAAACACTAGTAATAATAATAAATAATGTATATAAAACGTAAATATGTGTTATGTGCTATGTAGCAGAAACAATGACGACAGATGTCACATAGATAATTTTCTACCTCTACTTAAAGGTTGCTTACATATCACTGATGTGAAGCCACAGTTCGGAAATGGTACAGTCACAGTGTTTTTTTCATTGCATTTCATTCATTCATGCATTATCACTTGTCAGTGATAATGCTCTCAGTGTCAGTGCCGCCACCGGCAAATCACGGACGTATTCGTTTTGACAAAATGTATATGTGTGAAGCAACCTTAAGTCGCCTTTTTATCAAGAAGGCAAATAAGTACCTACAATCATGCCAATAATAAATCCAACAATATACATGCTATAAAATATGACAATAATCATCATTATAAGCAGCCTATAGATGTTCCACTGCTGGGCATGTAGGGGGATTGGACCATTCCCTACCTCACAAATCTTATATCAACAACTGGAACCAGTGTTGCCAGATCCGTAGGTCAAAACTATTCCAAATTTACTGCAAAATTATTGTGTTTTTATCGCATTGAAAAAGACAGATTACATACGTCTGTAGGCCTAGCATACGCAACACGAGATATGTCGCGGACGAGAGACGACAAATCATTTTATGTTGTCATGTTAAGGTTTGTAACCAAAAACACCACAGTTTATGCAAAAACTACTATTAAGTCTATTTTTAACATTATGTATAGTTCTAAGCGCGTCCATGTGTCTTTAGTGTTGATAGACATTAGAGATAAATGAATAAAACACGAGAGAACGGGCCGAGGAGAGCTCTCGTGTTGCGCATGCTAGGCCGGCTGGGCAGTCTTAATTTGCTAACAACCAACGTGACGAGTTAAAAAAAAAGGTCATCGCCTAAAAAAATACTCAATGTGGTACCTTTACATTTATTAGCGGCTCGCTCTGTGTGATTGAACGAACGATACAAAACCAGGTTTGTCACAAAATTATCGTAGAACTGACAAAAAATATAGTGGAAAGTCGACGAGTTATATGTATTATCGTGCAATACTTAAATATTATTTTTTATCGCATGCCCCTCAAAATTATCGCGGTTCTACGATAATTATCGCACATCTGGCCACGCTGACTGGAACCATCTATTAGAATCACTTTAATATTGACATTATCACTTCACTATTGACGTTTTAAAAGTGTGAGTTTATTAACCTGTTGATCGTCACACGCCAGACACAATTGAATAATAATTGTTTTTTGCCAATAGTCGGCATCGCGAAGCTTGAGAGGTTTAAGCATTAAAAAATATCAAAAATCCTAGGTATATTTTAGAAAAAAACAGGAATTTTTTTAGGCACAACCACAATAAATCCTAGACAGTAAGTACTCTCTCCAAAACACATGTAAGTAGACTATTTTGCCTTCTTTGAAGGCAAAATTAATGAGAAAGTTAATTTTAGCTGATATTGCAACAACCTCCTTGGTCGAGTGGTTTGTACACCGGTTTTTTTAGTGTCGCCATCTCTGAGGTCCCGGGTTCGATCCCCGGTCGGTCTGATTGTTCTCTATGTATAATAAGTATGTATTTAAGTATTTTAAGTATGTTTATTCGTGGTCTAGTAACCATTTAACGAGTTTCTTCGAAGCTTCTTTTGGGCTAGACATTTGGTGTGATTGTAAAAGTTTTTAAGTTTTAAGTTTATTATATAGGTAGTTAATTGTCAGACTTGAAGTCAGTAGGTACCTACAATATGTAAGTACCCTAAGATTTGAATTGAATTTGAATCTGGCACATCTAGCTCAGATTAGACTAGACTACTAGACTACAGAGACCGCTAAAAACTGTATGTCAGCGCCTTGATAACAACTACTATCTGCTTATGGAAATAAATTACTTGAGTTAATGTACAGTACAACTAAATAAATAGAAATACCTATATTCCACTAAAGTTTTTTAATTAATTTAATAACTAAGTATATTATTATATATGCGTGTAAACATGGCCATTTCAACGGTAGTCACGAGAGACAAACAAGATTAAAAATGTAATGAGGAATCATTGTTGTATTATAAAACGACTTTCTATACCTAGTGTATTTTATCGATCATCAGTGTGAAAAGAATATAATGTCGGTACAATTAGAAATAATAGCATTGAAGAGCACTTACTTGTTTTACTTTCAGATGATGTTAATTTAATGTCTCAACGCCCCTTTTGAATTTAATTAATAAATACGAGGAAATCTATGAGAGCAGTGGACACAATATTGATCGGACATAAACTGTCATCAAATTTCGAATGACAGTTTCGTGTAGAAACGTTTTCTTTTTGATTTAATCGCACTGCGCAGGGTCCGAATTTAATGGAGACGATATTGTTTAAAGAAATCATTTCACAAACATGAGTGTAACTAGTGTTATTTAAAAAAGGGCACATAATTATCTCTTAAAATATAACAATACAATAACAATACGTACGATTATTATTTTATACATTCATTTAGACTGTCCCGGTACATAATAAAGGCGTCTAACGTCCAACGCAAATCTTTTTACATCCGATCCGACGTTTCGACCGAATTGCACCGGTCGTGGTCATGGGCTGACCACGTGCTGACCAACATATTGATTTGATGCAACTGACTGCAACTCGCAGTCGCAGAGAGAAAATAATAGAAGAATACTCATTTCGGAAAATCGGACTGAACAATACTTGTATCATTTCTGAACGCAAGCGTCAATGTCTTATTGTCACATGACGAACGAAAATGTCACGTCCCGTCTCTAGTTCCCGGCGTCACTTTACAGCCGTGTTTTCGTCATGAACAGCTCGGATGAAGAGATGTTTTTATTTCGAATAGTACTTTTTAATAAAGAATTATTAAAAAAACTTTTTCACTCCTCTTGCTCAAAAAGACCGTCATTGTAGCGTTCTAGAGCGGGGCTAAAATAGCTTTTCTCGCCCTAAGGGAAAAAGTAATTTTTTTTTAAATTTTTGTCTGTCACATGACAATGAGCCTACAAAAACGAAAAAGTATTTAGTCTTATGTAGAATAATCATGAATAAAGACTCAACTTATTACTGTTTACTTAGATCAACAACTTTTTTGAGATAGTTATTATTAAAGTTTATGGTAAAATTAGTAATCATTTGAATCTATAGACAACACAGACCACGCTTCAGCAAGAAAAAACAGCACAGTCTGCACATGTGCTTAGGTGGTGAGCCTTTAGCCCGTTAGTCGCTTTTACGACACCTAAGGGAAGAGAGGAGTTGATAGTATTATTTTGATGAGCCCATCGCCGCTCTATGCTGTTGTATGTATGTGCAGTCTTTAGTCCATTAGTCGCCTTTTACGAGACCCAGGGAAAGGGAGGGGTTGGTAGTATTATATTGATGAGCCCATCGCCGCTCTATGCTGTTGGATGTATGAGCAGTCTTTAGTCCATTAGTCGCCTTTTACGACACCGAAGAGAAGAGAGAGGTTGGTAGTATTAATTTGATGAGCCCATCGTCGCTCTATGCTGTTGGACGTATGTGAAGTCTTTAGTCCGTTAGTCCCCTTTTACCAAATCGAAGAAAAGTGAAGGGTTGGTAATATTATTTTGATGAGCCTATCGCCGCTCTATGCTGTTGGATGTATGTGCAGTCTTTAGTCCGTTAGTCCCCTTTTACCAAATAGAAGAAAAGTGAAGGGTTGATAATATTATTTTGATGAGCCCATCGCCGCTCTATGCTGTTGGATGTATGAGCAGTCTTTAGTCCATTAGTCGCCTTTTACGACACCGAAGAGAAGAGAGGGGTTTGTAGTATTATTTAGATGAGCCCATCGCCGCTCTATGCTGTTGGATGTATGTGCAGTCTTTAGTCCGTTAGTCAACTTTTACCAAATCGAAGAAAAGTGAAGGGTTGGTAATATTATTTTGATGAGCCCATCGCTGCTCTATGCTGTTGGATGTATGTGCAGTCTTTAGTCCGTTAGTCGCCTTTACAACATCCAAGGTAAGAAAGGGGTTGGTAGTATTATTTTGATGAGCACATAGCCGCTCTATGCTGTTGGATGTATGCGCAGTCTTTAGTCCGTTAGTCGCCTTTTACGACACCGAAGGGAAGAGACAGGTTGCTAGTATTATTTTGATGCGTCCATCGCCGCTCTATGCTGTAGGATGTACGTGCAGTCATTAGTCCGTTAGTCGCCTTTGACGACACCCAAGGGAAGTGATGGAAAGACTGCACATATCTACTATCCAACAGCATAGAGCGGCGATGGGCTCATCAAAATAATACTACCAACCATTCTCTTCCCTTGGGTGTCGTTAAAGCAACTAACGGGTTAATTTTAAATAAAATAAACCAATTCATATTGTATTGGATTGTTTTATTTTCTCGCATTCGTAGTGAAAAGCAGAGTGTAACACTCGGCGCTAAAAACCCATTAAAACTCGGTTTCTATTTTCTCCCTCGCTAAAGCTCGGGAGTAAAACTACCTCGTATATAATGGGTAATTTTAGCCCCTTGTATAACAATCTACTATTTTATCTAAACAAAGATTTTTATGAGTTTTAAACGATATCTACTTATAGAAATAATAAAAATACGTTGGTGCGCATTCGCTTCTCCGCGTTGACTGAGGCGCGCCGATTCGAATCGACCGCGTGAATTGCTCGACAGGCGAATTTCTTCGCCGATGCGATTCGATTCGACTCGGCGCGCCTCAGTCGACGCGGAGAAGGCAGAAGCAAATGCGCGCTGTTATATCCTGGGATAGTTACCTAAAGTGCTGAGATGACAGTTTTATGCTGACTTGGCAACTCATGAAACTACGCGTCCCGGCAGACTGACTCTGCGAGCCAGTCTACCCTGAGCCCGCGAACGGAGTGGTTGCTCCGCGTCTTAATTAAATAAATCACCGTCTTTATTCCAAATAAATATAATCATTTCAATTCACTTACAGCTATTAAGTAATTTGTTTTTAAAAAGGCATTTCAATTCCGCTTTATAACATTGGTGGCAGCGTAAAGGGATTTTGAAAGTGTAATTAAGTGATCCTCGGAACGCCTCTAAAGTGAAATACTTTAAATCCAAAACTGTCTAAAGTGTATTGTGAAACACCTTGAGTTTAAAGTGCCTAAAGTGAAACATTTCCATTTTAATAACTTTTCACTAACAACAAAGTGTCAAAAGTGAAACTCAAAAGTCCAAAGTGAAAGTGAAAGTCAAAAGGGGTAGACTCCATTATTTCATCAACCCATTTTGACATCGAGAAATTCAACCATCGTGCCAGGAGCTGGAAGCTGTCGCTATCTGCGCATTCCTGCTATCTGCTAGAATCCATTTCCTGGTACTCAGTTCCTGACAGTCAAGAAATAAATCCGAAGAAATGAAAGTGCAACTGTATTTGTGAGTGAATTAATTCCTGAGTTCAGTTACTATCAATCCGTGCATTCTTCACGCTTATCGCAACGCGCCGTGGCCGTCTAGACCATACGCCCACGTATTTCCGACGCGTCGCCGAGTTGCAGCATTACAAGAGTTGAATATTATAAGACAATTAATCTTAAGCTTCTACTTTTCGGCACGTTAGTTATTCTTTGTGTTTATTATTTTGCAGTTCTCTTTCCGAAATAATAATACTTCGATTGTCAAACCTAGGACACCTAATCCCGTCGTTCAAAGATTCTATCCATCGAGGCCTAACGTAGCAAATTCACAACATCAATCTAGGGACCTACCATTTTGCAGATATTGTAAAAAGCTAGGTCACCAACTTGAAAATTGCAGGCTTCGCGAACACAACAATAAGCGATTTAATAACGGTAGCCAACCAGCTCCTCCGGCTCAGCCTTCTTCTTCAAATTTTAGACCTCGATATGATTCACGCGTGACCTTCATTGAAGATGATCAAAACCAAAACCAATACGAGTATCATGATCAGAACCAAGATGAATACAGTAATAATAATAATTTAAACTAGTAAGTGTCCCGTCCCGGTGTCGCACGGGGCAATATCCAGCCAACCATAGTATCGACACCACTCAACACCGTTTCGTTAAACATGTGACCCATGGACAGGGTAACCAGCCCCAAACTCGTTGTCAACTTCCGTCATTGACCCATGGACAGGGTAACCAGCCCCAAACTCGTGGTCAACTTCCGTCATTGACCCATGGACAGGGTAACCAGCCCCAAACTCGTGGTCAACTTCCGTCATTGACCCATGGACAGGGTAACCAGCCCCAAACTCGTGATCAACTTCCGTCATTGACCCATGGACAGGGTAACCAGCCCCAAACTCGTGGTCAACTTCCGACATCGACCCATGGACAGGGTAACCAGCCCCAAACTCGTGGTCAACTTCCGACATCGACCCATGGACAGGGTAACCAGCCCCAAACTCGCGGTCATTCTCCATCGTCGAACCATGGACAGGGTAACCAGCCCCAAACTCGCGGTCTCCTGAAACAAAAAAATAATACAATTAATACTAATCCTAATCTAGAAAAAAATTATAATATTACCACTAATCCATCGAAAAAATACTTGCCATTTGTAGTAGTTCAAACTTCAATATCTAGTAAACCTTTGTCGTTGCTTGTTGATAGCGGAGCATCCATAAGTCTAGTGAAACAATGCTCAGTAGAGATGATGCCTCCTATAATGTCAAATAATTATGTTAATTTTACCGGATTTGGGAATGAAGACAACCCCATGAAATCATTAGGCACCATTCCCGTCAGTTTCAATTCTTTATGGCATCAATTCCATCTTATAGGCAAGGTAGATTTTCCTTACGATGAAATAATTGGGATTGATTTTCTGTCAGATTTACAAAGTAAAATTGATTTCCAAGAAGAAACACTTACTATAAATGAAACAGAACTAAAATTAAAATTTAGCGAACCAATTTACATTATTAAATCCAGATCTGAAACTATAATAGAATGCTCCGTTCTCAACCCTGATAATATTAAAGAAGGTATTATATTAAACCAACATATTTCTGAATCCCTCTTAATATCTAATTGCGTAGTTAAGGTAAAACCCAATAATAGAGTTAATGTATCTGTCCTCAACGTTTCTGAAAATCCTATTTCTATTAGCTCCAACCTTCTCCTAACAATACTACACGTAGAAAAAGAAAATGTGTATGTAACAAGTTCCGAGAAAAGTTCTTTAGAAAGAACGGTAGAAGTATTAAATTTATTTCGCGTATCGCATCTAAATAACGAAGAAGTAAGAAACCTTTTAGATACATGCGCGGAATTTTCAGACATATTTCACCTAACAGACAAAAATCTCTCTTCAACTAGCGCTATCCAACATGAAATTTCTACCAGTTCCTCTACACCTATCAACGTGAAGTCCTATAGATTCCCAGAAGTACACAAGGAGGAAGTAGAATCCCAAGTTGGGAAAATGCTAAAAGATAATATAATTCAGCCTTCTATCTCTCCTTGGTCTTCACCCATTTGGGTCGTTCCCAAAAAGATGGATGCATCTGGGAAAAGATAGTGGCGTATCGTAGTGAATTTTCGCAAACTTAATGATATTACTATAGGAGAAAGTTACCCTATACCTCAAATTAACAAAATTCTTGACCAGCTGGGTAAGAGTAAATATTTTTCAACCCTTGATCTCGCATCAAGGTTTCACCAAATCGAAGTGAATCCACAAGATATGCCCAAAACAGCTTTCAGTGTCCCCGGAGGACACTTCGAATTCACCAGAATGCCATTTGGCCTCAAAAATGCGCCTGCAACATTTCAAAGACTATTGAATACGGTCCTCTCCGGTCTTCAAGGTATGCAATGCTTTGTTTACTTTGACGATATAGTAATTTATTCCTTCGATTTAAAATCACACATCAGCAAATTACGTAGCGTCTTTGAACGTCTGAGAAAGTTCAATCTTAAACTCCAACCAGACAAGTGTGAGTTCCTTCGTAAGGAAGTGACGTACTTAGGCCACACAATTAGCGAACAAGGGCTTAAGCCCAATCCTGACAAAGTCAAGGCAGTTAGCCAATTTCCAGTCCCTAAATGCCAAAAAGACATAAAATCATTCTTAGGCTTAGTTTCCTACTACCGCAGATTCATCCAAGACCCCCTTACAGCCCTTCTTAAAAAAGCTATTCCGTTTGACTGAAATAACCAACAGCAACTTTCATTTGAACAATTAAAAAATAAATTAATAACTGCGCCCATTTTATGTTATCCCGATTTTACCGTTTCGTTTGTACTTACTTGTGACGCATCAAACTATGCAATTTCCGCTATATTATTACAGGGTGAAGTAGGGAAAGATCGCCCTATTGCTGTCGCATCTAAAACGTTAAATAAGGCAAAATTAAATTATAGTGTTACAGAAAAAGAATGTTTAGCTATCATCTTTGGAACAAAATCATTCCGACCATACCTTTATGGTCGCAAATTCAAAATAGTAACCGACCATAAGCCTCTAAAATGGCTCTTTAACCACAAAGATCCTGGTTCAAAACTAATCAGATGGAGGTTAAAGCTCGAAGAATATGACTATGAGATTGAGTATAAAAAGGGTAAAACGAACTGCAATGCAGACGCCCTATCTAGATATCCTGTAAATCCTATTCAAGGAAAAACAAATGCCGAAAATCCATCCGTTCTACCAGAAGTCGAAGTAGTTCCCTCTGATGAAGTCGCTATCGGCGATCATAATGAAGATAATGCTGATATTTTACCTATAAATCTTGAAAGTCCTGGTTTAATCGACTTACCTGAGCTCCTTAACTTACCTGGTGGCTTTGATCTTCCAGATGATTTCGAAATTCCCGACGATCTCGACGTAATTCCTTTGTCTCCTCCAAGTGACCATACTGCAGATGAAACTTACTTTAAATGTCTTAAAACACTTAATAGTAAGACATTTGATTCTAATGCTAAAATTGAAGAACATAATGAAAATCTATTAAAAACTAAAGTAAAAAATATAATTATACCTACCTCTATAGACCTCGACGAGTCTAATCACTACGTGTCAGAGATAATTGCTAATGGGCTAGTATCTCAAGAATCACTTTCTGAAGACAAGACACTAAACTCCTTTTTATCATTCGAAAGTAATAATAACACTAACTATTTCTTTCGTTTTTTCAAAGTTCCCTACTTCGATAATAGTAGCTATGAAGATATTTTCAAAAGTCTTAAATGTCTAAAAGCAGAATTACTGTCAAGAAATATAATCGAAATCGCCATAAGTGATTTCCGAAATCAATTCGATGCTCATAATTTCTTAAAAATATATAACATTATTATGTACTTGTTCCATAATACAGGAATAACTGTACATATATATAAAAATACAATCATATATCCGAGTACTAGTGAAGTTACAAGAATCCTCAAGGAAAATTATGACATACCTATTTCCGGTCACCTAGGTAGTAACAGAATGCTAAGTAGAATCCAAGAGAAGTACTACTGGCGCCACATGCGCAGTGATGTAGAAAATTATGTGCGTAAATGTGAGCAATGCCAGACAAACAAAGTTTTAAGGAAATGTAACCGAGCCCCGATGCAAATAACGACAACATCAACACAACCGTATCAGCGGGTTGCATTAGACATTGTAGGACCTTTACCGGAAGCCGGTGGTAATAAACTTAAATATATCTTAACAATCCAAGACGATCTTACAAAGTACTCTGCTGGTTATCATATGCCAAATGCGACGGCAGAAGAAACTGCTGAATGCCTAATCCATTTTATCTCCCAATTTGGTATCCCAAAAACTATCCTGACTGACCAAGGTACCAACTTTACAGCAGAGCTTTTTAAACAAACGTGTACATTCCTTAAGATAAAACAACTTTGGTCAACGCCATATCACCCGCAAACTCAAGGTGCTCTGGAAAGGAGTCATTCAACCTTGAAAGAATATCTAAAATCCTTTGTCGATGAAAATCAAAGTAATTGGCCCCGTTACGTTTATACGGCCATGTTAACATACAATACAACCGTTCATAGTACTACTAACTATACACCGTATGAATTACTTTTCGGACATAAACCTTTTATTCCATCTTCAGTTTATGATACGGCTTTAGAATTAACATACAGCGATTATGTTAGAGTTTTACAACAAAGACTGCAATTTTCAAGGGAAAAAGCTATCGAAAATATTCTAAAATTACATCAAAAACATATTATGATAAACGCTCAAGTCCAGTTAAATATAAAACCGGAGATATGGTCTATGTCAAGAACCATCTGCGTCTCCGTAAAGCATTATCTCCAATATGGAAAGGTCCCTATAAGGTTGTAAAGATCAACGGTAATTAATACACTTACCTTACTAATAATAATAATAATAAATTTTATTGTCTCACTTAAACGATTACATAAATTTGATTGAAGTTTGAGAACCTCCTTTTGAGTATCTATGTTAGATACTTGTTTCAGGAAATCTCGCTCCTCCATAACATAATTTGATCTTAACTAAGACAGTTTACAATTAAGTATACAATTTTGTGATATGCATGCACATGCTTAGTGTGTGTGTGTGTGTGTAAGAGTATGCGCGTGTGTGTTGGGGTGTGTGTGTGTGTGTGTATGTGTGTATGTGTGTGTGTGTGTGTGTGTGTGTGTGTGTGTGTGTGTGTTTGTGTGTATATGTTAAAAAAGTAAGATTAGGTTTTAGGTTTTATTTCATTATTTGTAATAAGAGTTCAGTTTCACCATAATCAAGAGTTTTAAGCCATGTTTTTAGCAATTCTTGACACTCATGTTTGTTTTTAGAGTAAATAGCTAGTTTTTTATTTATCTTGTTATAAAGAAACACCGCCCTTCGTTCAAATTGTGAGCCTGCAAAGGAGGTTTTAGTGTTAGGAACTGGAACAACGTTGGCTATTCTCCTTTTCTTCTGTGTGTTAGGCACGTAATCAAGTGTCGTATGAATCCTTAAAGTTGCAAGGCATATGTATAATTGTCTCACTGTCAGAAGGTTACTTAATTGGTATAGTTGAGTAGTAGGAAATCTAAAACTCTTAAAATACATAACCTTAATCAAGGAACGTTGTGCCCTTTCAAGTTCTAATAATTTGGATTTCGCACTGCCACCCCATACGGGGATACAATAAGTTAGTACAGACTGTACAAGAGCCAAGTAAATTTTGTTAGGAAGATTTTTGTCCGCAACATATCTTAACTTTTTTAAAACCCATATAAGTTTTCTTATCCGAGCTGTTACCAAGTCTACATGTGCATACCAGCTTAGTCGCTGATCCAGCATAACTCCAAGGTACTTAACAGATGGGGTTTTATTGATTGTGATGCAGTGACATATATTTTGGTCAATGTTTTTGCATCTGTGTATTTTTACTGTAAGATCATTTTTAGGTTGTGTTGTGTTACTCTTAGAGAAGCAGAGATAATTTGTTTTAGTAGCATTAAGGGTCAGTAAGTTGCAGTCAGACCAACTTGCGATATGTGCAAGTCCCATCTCAGCATTCGCTTTAACAACTCTCCAAGTCTCTCCTGAGAAAACTACAGCTGAGTCATCCGCATAGGAAAAGAAATTAGCATGATTCAGTTTCAGACTGTATAAATCGTTTATATAAACGAGAAATAAGGTAGGCCCGAGCACGCTCCCCTGAGGGACGCCATACGTTATTTCTGTGTCGTCAATGACATGTAGGCCGACTTTTACCCTTTGGGTACGGTCGCTCAGGTAGTCTTTAAGCAGTTTCAAGGGTATATCTCTTATTCCGATGCGCTCTAGCTTGCGTAAGAGGATGGGGGTCGAAACGGTGTCAAAAGCCTTTCTAAGATCTATAAAAACACCTAGACACCTTCGTCCAAATGTCAAGATGGTTCGTAACTAGAGAAGTTAGCTTAATGACCGCATCTTCCGACGATTTACCCTGCCTGAAACCGTATTGTGCTTCTGACAATAGGTTAACTTTATGTAAGTAGTTTACCAGTCTGTTATTTATCAGCTTTTCCAGTATTTTAGAAATCGCAGGTAAAACTGAGATGGGTCTGTAGTTGTTAGTATCAGTCTTGTCTCCTGCCTTGTATACCGGCGTAACGATAGATTTTTGAGAATGGACGGGAAAATCCCGTTGTTAAAACATAAATTCGTCAGGTGACAAATTAAAGGGACCATTGACTGTTTGGCAAA
Source organism: Scoparia ambigualis (assembly GCA_963921215.1). Classification (NCBI taxonomy): domain Eukaryota; kingdom Metazoa; phylum Arthropoda; class Insecta; order Lepidoptera; family Crambidae; genus Scoparia; species Scoparia ambigualis. Next base: position 3,994,869 of record OY992525.1, read on the forward strand.
TTTCAAAAACTTTATTGGAATATTGTCGCAGCCAGGTGCTGTTGTTGATTTAAGACTCATAATAACTCTATTAACTTCCTCAAAATCAACATCTAAAAGAACAAACGATGTTGTTTGCAGGGGACTGACATCACTTTGGGAGGCATTATTTTGATTTACGGTTGAGTTTCTTTGAATAATGTCATTTGCTAGATTTTTACCAACGTTAGCGAAGAAATCAATAACACGATTTACCGCTTCTTTGGGAGATGTGTTATTCTTTAGTAGCTCTAGGTTGCTGCAATTCTTATGTTTTAAATTAGTTATAGTTTTAATGTTATTCCATAAGCTTTTGGAATTTTTTGTAGAACTTGCTAATAGAGTTTTTTCATAATTGCGCTTAAGTTTTTTTAACAACTTAGTGCAGTAGTTTCTGTATCGATTAAAAGTTATTCTTAAAATTTCGTTATGTGGTTCAGAGCGAAGGCTTTTTGCATTTTATTTCTGTTTTGGATACATCTAAGCATGCCAGAGGTGACCCATGGCTTTATTATACGTTTGCTTTTTGGGATTTTGACAATGGACGTGTTTTCAGTTAAAGATTGTGAGATATCACCATCATTTTGATTTAGGTGTTTTGTGGTGGCGTGCGCTGTATAATTATTTAAATGAGGAATAGGTTTGTTAATGTTTAGTCGACATTCTGTTAAAATAATTATTTTAACATTAATCTTAAGGTTATCTAGAGTCACAGTCAAGTCTTCTATATTGCAGTAAATGCTCCTAATATTTTGAGAGATTAGAGTTAGGTCGGAATTTTTTATAGATACTTGTTTAGTCAAGTCTTCCACATTGCATTGCAATGATTGAGCAATTTCAGTTTTATCTAATTCATGCAATGTAGAAAGAGAACTATCCATTGTAATTTTTTTTAAAGAATACTGCAGGGGCTTTGACCTTCAAAATTGTTAAGCGAAAAGATTGGTAGATAATAATAATTAATGCCAAAATATATTGATGTTTCCTATAAAAAGTGGCTTGTCTAAGTCGGACATAGTAAATTAGTAAACAGTATAATGTAATCATAATTTTTTGCTTACCATAAGTGCGAAGTAAAGGCAGATCATATACATCTTGATGTTTGTTGTTTATTATGTTTATGTTTAAATATGTGTGTATATAGTAGATGATTGTGTGTTTATTTATTTTGTATAGCAATTGTATATTATTATGTAGTGTATGTGTGTGTGTGTGTGTTGTAAAACATAAGTATTAAAATAATCTTCATTTGAGGACAATAAGAACAGTAATCAGTGTTGTAGGTTGCTAGTCATTCTTCCAATAGGAGTTTTTGTATCTGCGACTCGTTTGTGATGTGTATGATCCTTGTGTTTTCGTTCTTTCTCACGTAAATTTTGCCATAAGCAGTCCAGCAAAATTTATAGTTCTTTGATTTAGAAAGGTCACGAGCCAGGAAATGGAGCCGTGCTCGTTTAGCAGTCAGGTGTTCGGACAAGAACACTGGGGTTTCTTCTTGGGTTTTAAACCCTAGATGCTTTGCACACAATTTATTTTTATGTTTTATGTTGAACGATTTACCTAATTTTAAAATATCAGTTTTTATCAGAGTCGAGGTGGTTTCTATAACGATTGCTGAAGATGTTTGTTTATTCGGTTTGCTGCTACGCACTCTATAGATGTCCTTGATGTCGAATTTACTGATATTAGAGCCAATGTTTTGACATAAGCTCATCGTCATCTCTATGAGGTCTTCTTTGGTCTCATTTGTTTTGATAGGCACATTTTTTATCTCAAAATTAGGTTTCCTCAAATGAATTTGCATTTCTTCTATTTTGTTCTCCAATACTGTGATATACTTTTTATCTTCTTTTTGTTCGATTTCAAGTTGTATGATTTTGTTTTGAAATTCTTCATTTTGTGTCATCAGAAAAGCAATGGAGTTTTCGATGTTAAGGTTGGATTGCTGTATGTCTTTTAGTGAGGTTGTAAATTGTTTGAACTCATTTATTTGAGAGTATACAAGGTTAGATATCATTTTTAGCATTTCCTCCTTAAAATCCTTGAGTTGCAATGAGATCGAGGTGTCATCTTCTTCTCTAGGTCTTTTGTTGCGATGAAAAACAATATTAGGAGAAGTTATAGCGCATCCTGCCATGTTTATTTCCGAATCAGAGGCAGATCTGAACAGATTTGTCTTGTAGATTAGCCATTGTAAGATTGTATGGACGCGATTTACTTTACTTTTTCCCAGAAGAATAATAAAATATTTATGGCGGCAGTTTAATAACATGTAGCACTGTGTAATCCGTAGCGCAGCTCTTAATGCTTAAATTCGTCGCGTCGGGTTACCGCTTCTGTAGCCGAGAGGCGCAACGCCGCACTTGGCACCGAGAGTCCCCGCGTACAAACCCTCGAGATGTTACAACACCCACAAAAGTTTTTAAATTTAATTTTCGATTTAGTTTTATTTCCGCAGCACAAACAATCAACACGTCCACTCACGATCACGTCCGGGGGGAGAGAGGAGACACGTCAAACATCACTTTGACGAAGTAAAATTAGCAGAAGTTTCTATTTAAGTAAATAGTAAGTATAGTTTTAAATAAATAATGTTAACTTAGAGTATAATTATATTATATCATATTTCAGAGTTGCTGCGGCAGCCTTTTGCTTGGTCATGTCCCAGAGTATTCAAGATTACGTTCAACAAATAACGTCAAGTTCTGGAATACATTTTGATTATTTAGGTACTGTTAGAATTAAGAATAATAGGTTAAACATCGTCATGCCCGTAGATATATCCCATTTTAATATACTTACATCTAGAAAATATAAATTTAGCTCTTAGAACAGTTAAAAATCTATGTAGTCAAACCAAAATTATGAAAGAGATAGCATGTATGAACATTTTAGATCCATTATCAACATGATATCTCGATATCATCAAAAGGCTCGATTCTGTCTCGCACCTGTTCGAAAATAGAATTAAACGTAGTGCTTGGATAGGATAAATAGGAAGTATCGTTAAACAAGTATTCGGTAACCTAGACGAAAACGATGGGTTAAAATTTAACGAAGTAATAGAAGCAATGCAAAATGATCAACAAAAGCTAGCATCCCTAATGAAAAATAATATATTAGTACATCTTACAATAAAACCATACACCAAATAAAAACAAATGAAGCAAATATGAATCAAGCCATAGAAAAACTTACCTTTAAACTAAAAAATATAACTGCTGTCTTCGATGACCTGGAAACACAATCTGAAATAAATTTTATATTTAATAGTTTAGAAACAGCATTACTTACCTTATCATTCCAATTTTCGGCGTGCGTTTCTCTCAGCAAGTGGACGTGTTGCGGGATACTTACAATTATTTAATTGGAGTGATAAATTGTGTTGGAGCCCCGGACTTCGCCCTAGCCGGTGTTAGCGACGTCGACCGAAGCCCCCAGCATTGTAAGTGAGAGCAAATTTTTTTTGGCGGCGCTGCTGGATTCGATCGCCGGACCTCTGGTGTAAGTGGCGGGCTCTCAACCGCTCGACCACGGACACTGCGCTCGACGCGGCCGAAATTGTGTAACGGTACCTGCGGCCTGCGCATTGCTACGTCAAATCTACTGCGGTCGCTGTCGCATTATTAATAGAAATGTCGTCTACCTCTCTAAAATGAATTGCGCTGGCTGCAACAACAAGATAATGAACAAGCAACTTATGTGCTGCTCTGTATGTCTATCGAAATATGACTTGGAGTGTGCGGGCTACAACGAAAAACTTTACTATCTGTTAGATAAGGACCGCAAAGCGGTGTGGAAATGCCAAGCTTGTAAAAATCGGCAACCAAAAATTAATAACCAGAACACACCTATAAAACCGGTTTTCCCAGACACCGCTAGTGGTGGATTGAATGAATCTTCCGACAACAACAACGTTACCTTTCGGTCAAAACCATCTGTGTCAACAAAAAAAGACTCGTGTGATAATACTAATATGAAGGAGGGCCCGTTACCAGCCACTATTGAAGAGATCAGCAAATTACTCGACAGTAAGCTGTCTCCTACATCATCAATTATTTGTGACCTGCGATCAGCGCTCAAAGAGGATCTTATAGTTCTTATTACTGCAAAATTAAATGCGGTAACCGATCAACTAAAGGCGGATTTCACTAGTACCACCGACTTCATAACCGCTGAACAGCTGCTGGAACACAAAGACAAGGTAATAAAGGAGCTCCAAAATAAATCGTCAGACTTACAAAAAGAGATAAATACGCTTAATGGCCGTATAGCAATTATTGAAAAAATTTCACGTGATAATAACGTAGAAATACACGGAGTAAAGGAGTTTAAGAGTGAGAATCTGTTGCAAATATTTAAAAATATTTGCAATACAGTTAACGCATCGGTAGCCGACTCAGATATAAGATGTTGCCGTCGGATCGCGAAGATGGACCAGACTTCTGACAGGCCCCGTAGCATACTGGTGACGCTATCATCGCCGAGGCTTCGTGAGGATCTTCTTTTGGGCTGTCTCCAGATTTAACAAGACATCGAGTGGTAAACTTAACTTAAGACATCTGGGAATCGAAGGCGCAACAGAAAACGTTTATGTATCTGAACATCTTTCACCAGAATGTAAAAAACTTTTTAGAGACACTAGAAAAGTGGGGAAAGATAAGGGCTTTAGTTTTATTTGGGTGCGTAGGGGTTTGGTGTATGCCCGTAAGTGCGAGGGTATGCCACCCATACCGATAAAAAGTTATGAGTGCTTGCGTAAGTTGCAGTGAACTGGTGTTATATGTAGTGTATTATTGTAAATTAATGTGTATAATATCTAGAATTACATTAGTTTCCAAATGGGTAAGTCTAAAAAATATTGCTTATCGCTGGGACTTCTAAATATTCGCTCTTTAAATACGGGATGGGACGAATTGGTTCAAAGTATCCAATTAGGCAATTTCGACATTTTGTGTTTAACGGAAACGGTTATAAATTGGTGCACAGCCCTCGTCGTGGTCGGGGTGGTGGCGTGGGAGCTTACTTGAAAACTGGTTTGCGGGTGAAGCGATTGGAGCAACCTGATGGGGAACTCGAGCAAATGTGGATAGCTGTTAGGTTTGAACGTTATAGCGCCGCATTTGGAATTGTATACCGTCCGGAGTCAGTGAGTATTGGACTAGCTATTGATTGTCTACAAAATCCACTTGCACAATATTTGTTAGAATACGACTTCTTGTTCTTATTGGGTGATCTTAACATAAATTGCATATCAAGTGATGGTAGCACATACATTCCGAGCAGTATTAGCGTATTAAATGAATGTTACAATTTACATCAAATTATAGATAAAGTAACGCGTATTACGTCGACATCTTTACTAGAACAAATCTTAAGCCTTTACTGATCGAGGTGAGTCATAATGACGACCTCAGTGACCACGGTCTTATTTCCGCTAAATTTCCAATTGAACATAGTAGATCAAAACCCCGTCAGGTCACTTTTAGGCCACTAAGGGTTAGGGTGTCGCAAAGGGGGTGCAGGACTTAGAAAATTTTCGAGCAAAAATACACTCATAACTTTTTTTCACAAACTGATGAAAAACATAGACCATCAAAAAGAGACAAAAAATCCAATTAAAAAAAAAAACTTGAAAAAAAACTTAGAAAATTTTCAGTTGATTTTTATATGGAGCCGACACTTAGAAAAATTTGCGATATTTTTGTATGCAGTTTGGACTTGTAAAATTTTTCGCTTGGTTCCACGTTGTGTCGCAAAGGGGGTGCAGGACTTAGAAAATTTTCGAGGAAAAATTTAATTTTTCACAAACTGACGAAAAACAGCTATCAATAAGAGATAGACGAAAATCCAAAAAAAGTGCAAAAAAATTGTGAAAAAAAACTTAGAAAATTCTTCAAAGCCCCCCGCCATAAGAAAAAATCTAAAGAGTTAATTAGGTTAGGTTAGGTTAGTATGTTGACCAAAAACGCGCGAGCCGAGCGAGCGAAGCGAGCGTGCCGCGGCAGCGGCCGGCGAAGCGCCAGAAACGACGTTTTTGTACGTGCGACGTTTTTTTTTACATACTTTCAAACACTACTCTTTTATACAAACTCCAAATAAACTTTTTTTATTTCTTTTTTTTGGTTTTTTTTCTCTTTTTGTTAGCTATGTCACGGCTCCATATAAAAATCAACTGAAAATTTTCTAAGTTTTTTTTCACAATTTTTTTTGCACTTTTTTTGGATTTTTTTCTATCTCTTATTGATAGAGCTGTTTTTCGTCAGTTTGTGAAAAATTAAATTTTTCCTCGAAAATTTTCTAAGTCCTGCACCCCCTTTGCGACACAACGTGGAACCAAGCGAAAAATTTTACAAGTCCAAACTGCATACAAAAATATCGCAAATTTTTCTAAGTGTCGGCTCCATATAAAAATCAACTGAAAATTTTCTAAGTTTTTTTTCGCAATTTTTTTGCCTTTTTTTGGAATTTTTTCTATCTCTTTTTGATAGCTATGTTTTTCGTCAGTTTGTGAAAAAAAAGTTAGAGTGTATTTTTCCTGCACCCCCTTTGCTCAACTGAAAATTTTCTAAGTTTTTTTTCAAGTTTTTTTTTTTAATTGGATTTTTTGTCTCTTTTTGATGGTCTATGTTTTTCATCAGTTTGTGAAAAAAAGTTATGAGTGTATTTTTGCTCGAAAATTTTCTAAGTCCTGCACCCCCTTTGCGACACCCTAACCGTACACTTACTTCCTGAGTCCAGACAAACGGGAGCACAGCATTTTTTCTTTGACATGGACATGTTTACAATTAAATAAATAAAGTCCTAACGTTCAATTTCACAAGGAAACAAAAATGAGTACCTACTACTCGTTAAACAACGCAAAACTACGAGTCTCTCTCACAATACAACTAACACAATAATGCATAATCCAATATACGGAGGAAAACACATTCAACTCGACGGAAAAAAGCAAAAGGAAACTACCTAAACCATTCTAAATTTCGCAATTCGATTCGCAAGTTGCAAAACAAACCTGTGGAAAACAAACTTTTAAATTGCAAGTGTTGCTAGTAGAACTACTCAAATCTAACTATTATTCTAGGTGATTAAAACAAAATAACCTTTTTTACTTTTAATTTAAAGAAATTTAACGCTACCTATTTTACATTGTTATACATGACTAAAGTTCATTTCTGTAAGTGTAGGATATATTTAAAAAAGTCTAAATTGTAAGACCTGTTTACACAAAAAAACTACTAAAAGCAAGAAAGTGTAACGTAATGTCGCAAATATTATCCGATTGATTTGAGGAGATGGCTGTATACCTTAGTAGGTCGTAAAATAGCTTACTTTTAATTTTAGTATTATTATATCGCTGCTAGCGTCATCTCTATCGGTTTTACGGCAACAATCAAATTATAATACTACTAAAATAAAAATACATTATTTATTAAGCCAATGTTTAACTTTCTGTGTCCAATCAAATGTGGTAGTGTAACAATTTCATTATTTACCAAGTAGCTTCTATGAAGATTGTAGAGTCTGGGCCTAGTCAACTGGCAAACGCTCGACCGGTGACAGCGTCAAAATCGCTCATCAAATTCGCTAGGCTACATCGATATCGATAAGCTAAGGGATATAGAACATACAGGCTTGTCTTAGTATTTTTTTGTTTGATGATAATCTAACGCTTATGTAAGATTAATAAATAGGTAGTAACCACACCGATCCTTTTGAGTTTTAGTGAATTGAATGTCACTTTACTAAGAAATTCGGGTAGACTCCTTGAGACAATTTGAAAAATGAATCAATCGCTTTTTTCGCCGGAAGTTCGCCAGGCAAGCACGTTTGTAAATAAGTACTTAAAATGATGACGAGTGACATACCTACCATAATATGATATTGATATGAAACCAAACCCATTTTTCAGCTTATAATATAAATAAATTAAGACTGAAGACCACAAGCAAACGCTTGCTGCCAAGAATTTCTCAAATATTAACAACTTGACGTCCGTCTGTAATGAAATAAGTGATAACACTAAATGTTACAAACCGCGTGAACATTTAAACAGTTTGATCTTAGATGCGAGTACCCACTAGGTAGTGATTAAAACGTTTGCATCTTGTATGAGTACATCGCCTAAAGTAACTCTATGGCGTAGCGGCTAAGGCTTTCGGGTTTAGTTGTCTAACTACAACACCTATCACATTACTTTTCTAATTGATTATTGTCCTAAATAAAATAAAATAAAAAACATTCCAAGTACATGGTTTTGCTAGTTAAATTAAAACTAATTTTAAAATATGCAAACTAGCGAAGCAATGTACTTACTGTTACTTGAAAGGTAATGCTAGAGGTTCAACTAATGCAAAAAGTCCCCGCCCGCGCCGCACCGGTTTGTGATCTTGCCAGTTAGTTACGCAACTTTCACATTACCGAGCTAAAGGATGGGTAACCAAATAAAAAGCGTCTCGAGCTCCTCCGTGCTTCGGAAGGCACGTAAAGCACACTGCGGTTGTATTGGCTCAGGGCTTAAGCCTGTTATAGCCCAGTCTGCCTTAGTGCTGTCGTTCATGTGGGAACGTTCAGGACGTTCATAGGATGACCATGAAGACAACATCGCCTTAATTTAGGATTGTTTCATTGTTACTTATTTATAGCGGTAGGTACCGAAAATAATTGAAATTAAAAGTCAAATCATTTATTAAGTATACGCCTTCACAGACACAATGACATGATCGTGGTCTCTACGCGACAAGTTAAAATATTTATTTATTTTACATTATTTATTTCACTGCCATTCATTATGAGTTGGTTGATAATGTTTCGAAATAAAACATAGGATTATTTATATGTTTACCAAAAATAATTTTAAAACAATTAATTTTATATAATTACCCTAGTATGTTGATAATGAATCAAGTACAACGAAAGCCATGTTTAATGCAGTTTCATTGTTGGATACGACATGTGGTACACATCCCTTCTTTATTGTGAGCCTGATGCAGCATTAAATATTGGTGTTATTATGATTAACCATGCTTTTTGAAGGTATCCAGAATCTCCTAAGAAATTGGAACAATATACTTACTTATAGAAAATTGTCATACATAAAAAGTTAGTAGGTAGTATTATTTACCAAAAATAATTTAAAAACAATTAATTTTATTTATTTATTTTATATTCACAGGTGAATCAACAGTTCTATAAAAAGTATAACACTGAAAATGTGAAACAGCAAACCATTTACAGATTCACACAAATAAAAATGTGATAGTAACATTACAAACTCAAGCAACAATTACAATCGATTACTTCACAATCGCCAAATTGATAATAACTAAACTATTACAGAGTATGTTAGATATGGAACTTAATTTGTATTATATGTATAACAAGCCACCTTATGTTAAGCCACCTATTTAAAGAAAAAACAATATTATAACAAACACAATAGAACCCACCAGATTTAATAATCGGATAATAATAATAATGCAAGTTTATACATATAATTACCTTTGTATGTTGATAATGAATCAAGTACAACTTCAATAGCTTAATGTTATGACTAGTAGAAATTGATATAAGTAGGTACTTAAACATTTTCTATAGGTACCTACTGCAAGTAAAATTAAATATCAAGTAAAAAATAACATTAATGTTGTATTTCTTAATATATTCTTATTTCCTTACCTAACTCTCTCAAAGTCTAAGGCTCGTATTCTAAAACCAAACTCACACTCAAATATCTGCTTGAGTACAGTTAGAAAGGAATGGCGATATATGCGATGAATAGCACCATCCCTTTCTAACTGTACTCGAGCAGAGATTTGAGTGTGAGTTTGGTTTTAGAATACGAGCCTTAGTTTATTAAATATGAGGCTTCACTTTCTCTTATTGACATTAAAACTATATGTGTATAAAAATAAATGCCAATTGTGTGTATAAGAAGGTACTGTTTTTTAGTACCTACCTAAGTAAATCTTTTTAATAAAGTACAATAAACTTAAAACTAAATTAACTTTATACTTAATTTTTCCCCATCATATAAACCAAATCACTATTTTATGGGTTAAATATATTAAAATTTATGGCACACTGTTCCTTTTCTTAAAATAAAAATGTTGTCAACGAAGGTACTGTTTTTTTTGTACATAAGTAAATCTTTTTAAATAAAGCTCAATAAACTTAGAACTAAATTAACTTTATACTTAATTTTTCCTCATCAAATAAGCCAAATTACTATTTTATGGATAAATATATTTATGGCACAGACTGCTCCTTTTTGTAGAATAAAAACGTTGTCAACATTAGAGCTCCACAAAAAAAAATCATATAAATAACTAAATTCAACGATGCCAAAGCCATGTTCAATGCAGTTTCATTGTTGGATATGACATGTGGTACGGAGGACCTTTCTTGTGAGTCTGATGCAGCATTAAATATTGTTGTTATTATCATTAACCATGCTTTTTGAAGGTATCCAGAATCTCCTAAGAAATAAGAACAATATACTTACTTATAGAAAATTGTCATAGATAAAAAGTTAGTAGGTAAGTACCTATGTATTATACAAAATTGCTTGATATTGTTTTTTACCAAATAACCATGTTTGTTCACCATTCTGAGGAAGTCCATCCTCCAAATTATGAGGTAACATTTAAGATTTTTGAATCGTCGTCTCAAATCTGCAAAACCACATAAAATAGTTTTATCTTTATGTCAATACTCTTTATTCTAGCAATTTTAACAAAACTGACATTTCTTGGTAAATCCCAATATAATAATAGGCATAATACTTACCTTTATTATGTAAGTAATAATTTATTTATTAAAACTTACCGTTTGAATGTAAGGACTGATATCTTTTCCTATTAAGAAAGATGCTTGTCTGTATAAGATTTATAGGGTATAGTCAATAGGTACACCTTACTACACTTAGAGCCTTGGTTTAATTAATACTCTAAGCTACCTGGAAAATTAAATCTTCTTTAGAACCTGTAAAACAAATAGGCAATCTAAGTTATTAATTGATAAATGGACATTATGGATAGGTTACATTTAATATTTATACAAAAAGTCCCTTACTGTTGTCTTATTCTTGACCTTTCTTGTCATGATTAAAGGTACTTAGGTGGATTTATTTGGCCCAAATGTTTGTATGGTTTGAGAGCCCCTACAAATTGTTATGCAGCGACTTGCTCTTCGTTGCGGAAAATGTTGCATGACACACATTTATTTGGTCACTCACATCGCAACAACTATATCAGCACGCAATTCCCGGCAGACCTTAGTTAGATATTTGAAAGTTCGTAAACGAGAACTCCGAGAACTATTCACAAGTACAACAAACTCGATTTCGTTAATTTGCTCCAAGTAACGTAGGGAAACATTTCTTCCTTAGCGCTTGATTATCGCAGTCCACAATAGCCCTAAAAAGAGCATTTTAAACAAAACTTTCAACACAACACAACTATTCCTTCATCAGCTGATCAAACAATCGCCATTTTGTGTGAATTTTTATCTTCAATGTTTGAGTGATCGCTAGATTAGCGATTCTTGGCTTGTCAAACTGTCAATTAGGTCTATTTTAGCGTAAATTTTACGTCGTAGGTAACTTTTGCTTATGTCAATCCCATACATTCGGTTTATCGTAGCGAAGATTTCGTAGCGTTTAATTTGTTTGCCAATTGACTAGGCCCTCAGGACATTTACGTAGCATCATTCATAAAAATAACTCCGCAATCTTAAGAGCCGTTTACACGTATTAAGTTGTCAAGTAGGTAACTTAATTTTAAGTTAATTTTAACTAAATTCTTGCGTGTAAACAGTCACTTATAAGCTCTTTAGTAGCAAGTGGTAAGTAAACGATTTAGTGGGCAAGTGAACAAGTAGAATAGAATCGAGTCTATTTTTTGAGTAAGTAACCGCCCCTCCCGCACCGCTTGCATTCCCCGGTAGGCGTGGCTTCTACTAAATTGTCATTTAGTTACGTGTGGACGCAACAATTTAGTGAAGTATTTAGTGAAGTCGTGAAGTCTCGTGTGTGACGAGAGCCGGTCTTGCCGCGATGTGTCGCCGCCGTATGCACTAAAGAGTGCTTAAGTAAATACACGTGTAAACGATCGACAACTTTAAATTAAGTTAAAATTAACTTAAAATTTAGTTACCTACTTAACAACTTAATACGTGTAAACGGCCCATTAGTTGAAACCGGAATTGAGAAAATTAGCTCCGCGTTCCGCAGTCGGATTGCTTCGTATCGCGTACGGGACCAAGTGTCTCACGGCACGCCGACGCCGGCGTCGGCGGCGGCGTCGGCGAACATATCGCCCGCGCGCTATCTGCACGCCTGCGCTGACAGGCTGCGACGCCTGCTCGTTACAGCGCTCGCGACCTTTACCAATATAAGGGTAAACATAGAGATATTTATCCAAGTTACCTTAGACGATACTATAGAAATTAAATCATTCGCCACTCAAAATATATCTTTACATCAAAGTAATGATTTCAAAGAATTTTTACAAAAAATTACAGATGTCCTTAGTAAAAAAGTGGATGAATTTCAAGAGAAAGATAGCGGTTGGTCTTTGTTAAATATTTTGTATGTTGAAGTGAACATTAGTAAGTATTCCCCACTAAGGGGTTCATCTTTTATAGAATTACCTAAATCAATAAAATCCAAAAAGGCCTGCATAAATGTAAGAAATAATGATGATTATTGTTTTGCGTGAACAATAATGGCTGCGTTATACCCTGCTAAAAAAAATGCTTGCCGTGTGAAATCATACCCTCACTTTAGTACAGTGTTAGATTTGAGTAATATTACGTTTCCAGTATCCTTAACTGACATTAAGACATTCGAAAATAATACTAATTACATTAGTATCAATATTTATGGATTGAACATAAATAAAATTACAGGTCCGTTGTACAAAACAAGTTCACGTAAAACACACCATATTAACATGTTGCTATTACAAAATGAGTCCATGTCCCACTATTGCCTTATAAAAAATTTGCCAAAGTTACTGAGAAACCAAATTACGAAGCATCATGGTAAAATTTACTTTTGCGATGATTGTTTAATGTTTTTTAAAACTGCCAGTGTATACGAACAACATGTCTGCGGTGGTGTTTCGGCTGTTTTACCTGAGAGTGGCACTATTCTTCAATTCCAAAATTACCAACGTATGCAAAATGTACCTTTTGTAATATATGCTGACTTTGAGTCATTTTTACTGCCGTGTGATGAAAACCTAAAAACTGGAAATTGTACTTTGAATATTCAAAAACATATACCGGCCGCTTTTGCTTATTATATTGTTCGTAATTATGATAGCTCGTTAAATCGTTTAGTATCTTACCGTGGTAAAGATTGCGCTGAAAAATTTGTATTTCTTTTGCAAAAGGACGTAAAAGCTCTCTATAACATACTTTGTGATAAGTCAGAAAACCCTGAACCAATTATACTGAATGATGATGATAAAATAAGTTTTAATAGTGCCGAATACTGTTATTTGTGTTCTAAATTATTAATATCGGACAAAGTGAAAGATCATTGTCATTTTACAGGAAAGTACAGAGGCGCAGCGCATTCATACTGCAACCTCAAATTTCAGTTGCCTAAATTTGTTCCCGTGTTTTTCCACAACTTGGCAGGTTACGATTGCCATATGTTTATTCGTGAACTAAGTCTAATACCAGGTGCAATCAAAGTTATACCGAAAAATAAAGAAAACTATATTTCATTTACTAAATTTATACATATTTCAGATGACAAATTTGCATCAGTGCGATTTGTCGATTCATTTAAGTTCTTGGGTGCAAGTTTAGAACAGTTAGCAAAAAATTTAGAGGAAAAAGATTTAACAAATCTTTATAGAAACTGTAAACATCGAAAGCAATTTAATTTGTTACGTATAAAAGGTGTCTACCCCTACGATTATATGACTAGCTGGGACACGTATGAAGAAACTAGTCTACCACCAAAAGAAAGCTTCTTCAGTAATCTTACAAATGAGTTTATATCCGAGTGTGACTATGAACATGCTAAAGAAGTTTGGAATTATTTTAACATAAAAAACCTTGGGGAATATACGGATTTATATGTTAAGAGCGACGTCTTATTACTTGCAGATATTTTTGAGACTTTTCGTAAAACATGTAAAGAAAATTATTCTTTAGATCCCGCATTTTATCTTACTGCTCCGAGCCTTAGCTTTGATGCAATGCTTTTGACAACAAAAGTTCAATTAGAACTTATATCGGATTTAGAAATCATACGCATGATACAAAAAGGCATTCGCGGGGGTATTTGTTTATGCTCGAAAAGATATGCTAGGTCCAATAATAAGTATACAATAAATTTTGACTCTACTCAACCAAGTAATTACTTAATATATATTGATTGTAACAATTTATATGGATTCGCAATGTGTGGATATTTACCTCACTCTCAATTTACTTTACTTAATAAAGAAGAAATAAGTCAACTACAAATAATGAATGTTCCAGACGACAGCAATTACGGATACGTTTTAGAAGTAGATTTGGAATATCCAGTAGAACTACATGATTTACACAATGATCTCCCATTAGGTGCAGAACATTTTGCCCCTCCCGGTTCAAAATGCAAAAAACTTATACCGAATTTATATGACAAGTTTTATTATGTTATACATTACATTCATTTAAAAACATGTTTAAAACATGGCATGCGTCTAAAAAATATTCACAGAGTTATAAAATTCAAACAAAGTCCTTATTTAAAACAAAATATTGACTTAAACACGGAGTTACGACAAAAGACGAACTCGTTGTTTGAACAAGATTTTTTCAAACTGCTAAACAATAGCATCTTTGGGAAAACATTGGAAGACACAGAGCTCCGAGTTGACGTGAAGCTGGTAACTCGGTGGAATGATACTAGAAACAAAACAAAAAAATATTACTCTGCTGAACAACTCATTGCGCGTCCGAATTTCCATAGTGCTAGCATTTTTGGAGAAAATTTGGTAGCAATTCAACTAAAAAGAGAAAAGGTTATTTTAGATAAACCAATTTACATAGGCTTTTCGGTCTTAGAACTGTCTAAAAGCCATATGTATGATTTCCATTACTCCGTAATGAAAAAAATTTACAAACGTAATATATCTCTTTGCTATACGGACACGGGCAGTTTATTATATTCTATTAGTACACAAGATTTTTATTCTGACTTAAAGTCGAACTTCTTACAATATTTTGATACTAGTAATTATCCATCAACAAACTGTTACAATATTGCTCTAAATAATAAAAAAGTTCCTGGGCTCTTTAAAGATGAGCTAGGTGGAAAAATATTGTTAGAATTTGTTGGACTAAGATCAAAATTGTATAGCATAAAAACAAATGAATTTGAATATAAAAAAGCAAAAGGCGTTAAGAAACCGGTCACCAAACAATTGCAATTTGTTGATTACGTGAACACTTTGTGGTTCGGATTTAAGAAGAAAATACCTTTATTTTAAATCTATTAAACATGAAGTTTTTACACAGGAACAAAACAAAATTGCTTTATCCAGAAAAGATGATAAGCGTTTTATTCTAAAAGATAATGTAACGACTTTGTCATGGGGACATCATTCAATAACTCCTTTATTGATAAATGTATGCCTAGTGTTAAATTTTTTGGGTGAAAATTTATAAAAGTCTACACTAAACACTAAAACTAAACTTGGGTTGGAACTATCAAAAATGTCTGGCTAGTGAGGAAACATCATCTAATTATTACCCAAGTGTATGCTATAGAGAGGTCAATCAATGTTCCTTAGCTCGGCTAACCTAAAACGTGTGGTCCAGTGAGGTCATTGACCGATCTTAAACCTAATCTCCCTATAGCAAAACAATGCTTATCACTAACTCTGCTACCGATGTAAAGATGTATAGTCCAGAGGGCTCACTCGAGGACCTCTAAACCCTACAGCCTACACTACCTTAACTATAATTAATGTGAAATGACTTACATCTAAGCTTCCCTTCCGACCGCCGATCCTTCAGCGAGGTGGTATTGTGACTCGATCGAAAAAATGAGTAATGCTTTACTTATAGGTACCACTACATGCAAGTAACATAATTATTAAATGTTTAATCTCAAGTAACAGACATCCCTTAGAGACAAAATAATTTAAAATTTACTACAATGAAAAGTAAGTTAATGTTAAATTAATTAAAATAAAGTTTGTAGTATAATTTTGTTCTTAAAACTTTTACGTGTATCCGAAAAAATATATATATCAGTGGTTTTAAACAGTGTGTTGTACCTGTTTACAATTCTGTTGAGCGGCGAGTGATGGCCAAGATTTGTTCTTGAAATACTGCTGACAAAAGGAGTATACTTTGAAAGACGAGGAAGTTTCAACGGCACATTAATGTTAATTTTGGATATGAGAAGAGGACTGTCAAAAATACCATTGACTATTTTATATAGAAACATGTGATCCTGCAAGCCTCTTCTGTTACAGAGGGAATCCATTTTAAAGTACTCCAAACGATCACTATAGTGCGGAAGCTTTCGTGCCATATTACAACTATAGGCAAGATGCCACAAAAATCTTTTTTGGATTCTCTCGATGCGTTTAGCATGGACTTCGTAATGAGGGTTCCATACGGTGCTGCAGTACTCAAGATTGCTCCTCACGAGAGCGTAATAGAGTATTATATTTTACTAGCAGAGTTCTTGAAGCCCTTAATGTTACGCAAAACGTTACCCAGCATTTTAAATCCTTTAGTGGCTATGTTATCGATGTGGACATGAAAACGTAGTCCACTGTCTAATGTTACTCCAAGGTCACGTACCTCATAAACTTGGGTAAGGGGTGTGTTTCTTATTGTGTAATGGCTTGAGCAGGTGTTTTTGCTTTTAGAAAACTGTATGTAGTAACATTTTTCAATGTTTAAAGACATGCAGTTATCATCGCACTATTTTACTAGGGCATTTATGTCAGCTTGGAGAAGAATCCGATCGTTTGGAGAACGTATTTCTTTATAAAGTTTGAGGTCGTCGGCGTATAAATAAAATTTTGAATTTAGAAGGGAGGAGACTATGTTGTTTATGAATATATTAAAAAATAACGGCTAGACCGCCCTGGTTTCAAACTAAACTAATGGTTTTACACTGTTTCTGTACTTAATTATTACGGGCCGCCGATTTAACTTATGTGCCGCCACATAGCAAAATACCAATCAATACTTTTACACGACCTCGCGATGATTGTTCCCTAACAATTTGTTCCAACCAAGAGTGTACGTCACACTGACAGCCGTCTGTCAATACAAATTAAAACTACAAAAGGTTGCCATCCGTAAATGGCCATTTTGTCCTAAACACCAAGTATTATATAAAAAAATCAGCTTTTATACTATAACGTAAGTAGAATTATTATAATTTCATGAACATTAAGGGTGTCTGGCAAGGGGTTGCCACGATGGTAAGTGTCTGGCAATGAATGACTTGATTTTTAATAACATTCTGAAGGTTATACCAAAAAATCACATTTTACTATTTGATGAATTTAGATCGGTATTTTACACCTTTAGTATCGTCTACCTGCCAAAGCCACGGTCACCCAAACTTCATAATGGTCCATCGTTCTTACCTGTGTTGGGAGCACGCGCTGACAAACTTTCAGCTTTTATAAAATAAGGAAGGTCTGGCGTTCACGGGCTCTTAGACTATTACTGTTATCATACCACCGCGGCGCTTCACTCTGTTCACACATTTCCATATTATTGAACCATTTTAGTTATTTCGTTTTTGTGTGTGTTCATAACCACCATATAATAGAACAGGTTTACCTCTTCTCAATTCTATAATTCAGATCGGCTCCCGTAAGGTAGATGGTAAACTAAGATTTGGTATCATTGTAGAACAACTGAAATTAAAACATAAATGATTTTTGAACCAAAATGACTAAGGTGCCCATGTAGTTTTATGATTTGTAAGCTAAATAGGATTAAGTAGTTTAACATAATTCTGTGCCTCCTGTGAAAAGTGATCGCTAAAATATCCACTTTTCAGTAGAGCGATTTTTGTATTTGAATAATTGTACAATACCTAACTACTAAATACTAATTGTTTCAGTGTAGTTGTATCTTTAACAATTTATCACATTCTTGCTAAGTTTTCTTATGTAGGTAGGTACTACGTAAAATATTGGAGAAAAACTATCAGTTACACTAACGGCTGGATTCAATAACCTATCTATCTGTTGTTGTGCCTACCAGAGTTAGAAAGGACATCATTTTTTTGGGCTTTTTCTGAAAGTGCCGGCCAACAAAAAAAAATGGTACGTAGGTATTGTTAGAACTAGCCATTTGGAGAAATAGTTAATATGGCACAAAAGTTGTAGGATCGCTCCGAGCCAAGTTATACAAGTTCGAAGATTCATCATTTTCATACATTTATTGATTTCTAATTTTTTTTGTATTAACGGAACAGATGATGATCCCACAGCTTTTGCGCTGCAATGACAATTGCTTCAGATCATTAGTTCTAACAAATATCTATACTTAATTATTTTATGTTTCCCAGTTCCAGACCAGCACTTTCAGAAATCAATAAATGTATGAAAATGATGAATCATCGAACTTGTATAACTTGGCTCGGAGCAATCCTACAACTTTTATGCTATATTAACTATTACTCCAAATGGTTTGTTCTAACAATACGTACTATTTTTTTTGTTGGCCGGCACTTTCAGAAAAGGCCCAAAAATGTATGGAGCCTGAATGATCTCCTTTGACATAAGCTCGTTACAAATTGTGTCAAATATCTAAAGGCCTATTCAAACCTGAGCGGTATTCGCTGCCGCTGTGGGTAAAGGTACTCGTATATACCTCGCTGGTTTCGCTCAAGGCCCTTATTCTGTAACGATTTTGTTTCAAAACCACGTTAATTCCTTAGAAAGTTACGATATCTTCCCAAAAACGTTTGCGTTTGACGTTTGTGCGCGGTAAGATTCAGTTGTGGAATCTATAGATTGCGATACAGAATCAGGGCCCAGGTATTTAGTATCAAGTTCCGCGGCTAGATTGACCTGAGCGGTATTCGCCGCCGCTCTTCTCACAGCGGCAGCGAATACCGCTCAGGTTTGAATAAGCCTTAACTCTTGTAGGCACAACAGATAGACAGGTAATGAAACCGGCCGTTAGTAAGTTATATCACTATAGACTATGTAAATGGTTCTTGTGTAACTAAAATAATATTGATTCATTGATTTGCTGTACTACTGTATTACTATTTACCAGCCCAGCCCAGAACAGTCAAATAAATCAATTGATTTATTTGAAAAAGATAATTAGTTATAATTTTTGACTGGTAGAAACATTTATAACCACAAACAAACAAAATAGTTAAACTGGTTTTTTATCAATGAAGTATAGGGTGAGGATGCCGATAATGAGATACCATTTTTATTTTTTGCCATAAAAAAATAAGTATTGTAATTAGAACTTTCAAATCATAGTTTTGGATAGGGAATTTATTGTATTTTTAAGAAATGGTTGCTATTTAATCATATATACATACTATGTATTCATGGGTTTGATAAAATAAAAAAGGACAGAAATTGTGACTTGGGTAAAAGGTCTCCTAATTTGAGATACTAGGGGGTTCCTATTGTGAGATAGTATCTCAAATTAGGTTCTATGAGGTGTACAAAATTATGACAGGTAGGTACTTAATAAACAAAAAAAGCAAGTGATAATCAGACATATATTTTATGTGGTCTCAGGTTTTCCTAAGGATAGGAGGCATCTAAAACAAAAATAAAAATTCACGGGCCGCCTAAATCTTAATAAACATCTTATGTTAGGAATCCCAGCTTGTCTCATATTAGGGAAAAACATAAATTGAGCAAAATAAGCACCTAATTTTGTTATTGATGAAGAAAACACTAATATGGTACCTGTTTCGTAAAATTGAGTATAAAACAGATGCAATAATAAAATCACCGTATTCACACGACCTTCCGTGCGATTCTCTAAGCCAAAGCCTTGATAGCTGCGGCTGCCGCAGCGCTGAGAAATGACTCTGTCTCTTTCATATTCATAGAATTGGAAAGAGACAGCAGATCACAGCCATGCGCGCAGCGTCTATGTGTCGCTTAGAGAATCGCATAGCTTGCATCGCTGGCTGAGCGGGGCTACTGGGGGGTTACTCTTGAACGTAAACTCAATCTCAATACAATTCCAATGCGATTAATATGTATCGATATTGGGATAAGTAAAGATAATTCCGGAACGCCATCTCGATAATAATTTGTTCAATCAATTTCCAAATAATTTAATTCCAATGTGGCGCTATTGTCGCTTACAAAAGTGCCATTTGACATTTTTTTTTGTTAGGGATAATTTACTTTTTTTAAATAATTTTGAAGGACTAAAACCACTAGGATATAAATAGTGGTAACTGAAATGCCTATATTTAAAGTTTTTGCTCATGTTACAGGTCCCCCTGTATATTATTTACAAATGGTTTTCAGATTTTACTAAGCATTGTTTTCCTTTTTGTCCATTAACAATATGAAACTCTAAATCAATCATTAATATTCCTATCTAATCCTATTTGATCCATTCCTTCTTTAATCCGCTATTTCACTTTTTTGAAAATAAATAATCCTTTTCCTAACCTTTTACTTTGTCTTGGCTAAAGCAGAAATAGTGCGCGCCATTAAACAGGAAAAAAAGAAATTGACTGACAGATTACAGACTTCAGCCAGACAGATCGTCAGCTGTCTGTGTCTGATGAAATTAATCTGAACTCCATTTCCAGGTGTTTTGTTCTTAGGTAGGTTCTCTCAAAGGTTTGTATAGACATACCAAATTAGCCCAAAATCATGGCGAAAGTCGCCGACAACGTCAACCCGAATATCTACGAGAAGGGTTCCGAACGTGTGATAACTGCGTCGGACCGCGACGAAGATGTAGCCGATGAGATAGACGAACGAGAGATCTTTGACCTAATCAGGAATATAAATGACCCGGAACACCCTCTGTCTTTGGAGGAACTGCGTGTGTTGGAGGAGAGCAATATCACCGTCAGCAACAAGGACAATACTGTTGACGTGAACTTCACGCCGACTATACCTCACTGCAGTATGGCTACTTTGATTGGTTAGTATTACATTTTTTTTAGTGGTAAAAAATCTTAAAAATGGTTCACGAATTTAGGGGAGTGGGGGGTAGAGGGGTGGAGGGGGGGTCTAGGGGTACCCCCCAGTGTCATTCCCACTTACAGGAGATACATAGTTATGGATATTATTTGTTCTCATTAAAACTAACCTTAAAATGTGTAAAAATGGTCATTGAAGATGGTTAGGAGGAGGGGAAAAGAGATAGGAGAGGAGGGAATCCCCACCCCCCAACCATCAAGAGCTATAAAACATTTTTTTGTATGGAGCTAGATTTCTATTGTCTAATAACCTTCTAAATAACCTCGAAATTTAAGACAATCGCGAAGCGCAGCGTAGCGATTGTCTTAAATTTCTAACCTATCACGTGACCTACTGGTGTAGGGCAGCTAGTATTTCTGTTGTCTATAAAATAAAAATAAAACACCAAGAATTACACTTTATAAACATGCTGTATTGCTGTTAACAATTCTTAGTATGGGTCTTTTTTTAAAAACTAAGAGTCTCCTTAAAAAATGCAAATGTTCATTAGAATCTCTGATTTTTTTATAACAAAGTAGAATACTCGTTTTATACAAATTCGTTTTTTAAGATCCAAGCCCCCGGCTGACTTGAATATTTGCACATCAATTGATTATACAAGAATATGCTGGTGAATATTATATTATCCTCTTGAGCATCGACTTGCCGACTATCGGCAAAGACAATTAAAAATTCTATTGTGTCTGGCGCGTGATGCGCAGGTAGTTAAGAATGAACATGAGAAGGTAGCGGCCTAACAAGAAAATGTGTATAATATATTTTATTTATTTTCTTTCTTTCTTTCAATTACAGATGATTTACTCTTATAAAACTTTAGCTTCCTCAAACAATCACAATGATAATACAAACTTTTCTCGTTCCAGGTCTTTCTATCAGAGTGCAACTGCTCAGAGCTCTACCAAGCAGGTTCAAAGTCACTGTCAGAGTGACGGAAGGAACACATGCATCAGAGCATGCGGTGAACAAACAACTTGCTGACAAAGAGAGGGTAGCCGCCGCCTTAGAGAATAACAACTTAGTGCAGATTATAAATCAGTGTGTGGCCACGCAGTAGTTGAGTACTAGTTTAAGTTATAATAAAAATTGTTAGCCTGCCTGCATCCCACTTAGATAAAGGTAAATAATGCCTTTATTGCTAAGATTTACATTATATTCTTAAAAACTAGTTTACTATTGCTATATAGATTATAGACCTCCCCCAAGATCTTCCACTCGGTCCTATCTTTCGCTTTTCCAGACCACCCTTCCCCTGCACACAGCCCTAAGTATCACACTTGGCGAATAGCCATTTTTGAAAGAGCACTTCTTCATGTTGACTCTTAGCTCAACAAAATAAGTACTCAAAGATCTGACTGGGTACTTTCTGTTCAGAATCTATTAATAAAAATAAATTGTTGAAATGTTTGTATGTGCATCACTTCAGAACGGCTCAACCGGTTTAGCTGATTCTTTTTTTGTTAAGTTCGGGACCTGGGACCCGGGGACCCAGAGATGGAGCGCTAACCACTCGGCCAAGGAGGTGGTCAGTTCTTCTAAGAGCGTTGATTGTAGATTTTGTCTATAAATGTGATTGAAAATGACAGTTTATGAAATACATACAACCTTAATTTTTCTTAATACAAAAATATTTAAGGGCGAGTTCCACCCATGAAACACTATTATAAAATGATCACTACCACACTATATATTATCATAAAACACTACATACTGTTATTGTTGTCAGCTGA
Organism: Scoparia ambigualis; assembly: GCA_963921215.1. Classification (NCBI taxonomy): domain Eukaryota; kingdom Metazoa; phylum Arthropoda; class Insecta; order Lepidoptera; family Crambidae; genus Scoparia; species Scoparia ambigualis. The sequence goes on from OY992525.1 coordinate 4,017,814, forward strand.
TTGGACAGTTTTGTTTGGGAAAAAAAAAATCGTTTTTTTTTGTCATTTTTGCATACAGGGTCAATTTTGGCCCCCCGCCAAAATTTTTCGCGTGATCCTATAACAGCAGTACAGCTAATTAATCAAATAAAAAAACATATTTTTTGTCACATTTTTGTCTCAATTCTTTCTTACGAAAATTAAAATCATTGTCACCTAGCGCGCGGCCGCCTCGTTTTCTAAGCGCATGCGCGTGACCGCTATTTATTCCCCCTTCCACCAATGACGGCGCTCCGTTCGCTTGGACCGCGAGGGTGAGCGCACGCACCTAGAAATATAGGATTTAAAAAGCAGCCAATATATTGTATTTAAAAATAGAAAAAATTTATTATTTTTACGTCAAATATTTTATTATTACTTTTTATACCCCATATTTACTTTTGGCGGGGGGTCCAAAATTGACCCAGTATAGGTTTCTTGGGGAAAGTTGTTCAGTTTCATGAGTGGAACTCACCCTTAATTGTTTTTGTATTAAGAAAAATTAAGGTTGTATAATTATGGCTTAGTTCCCATGCGCTCCAAATCTATTGTTCTCCAAAATTTAACTTCTATACATTCATTCCCAAGAGCTTCAATGATTTTCATATTAAAATTTTATTTATTATAAAACCACATTTACCAATTTCATTCCCTACAGCTCGAAAACATTAAAAAAAATACAAAAAAAAATCAGAGGTATTGAAGAATTATATTTGCATACGCTTTTGGAGCCCTTGGGAAACGATTTTACAAAATAATATTAATATTATAATTTGACTCTTGGAGCTCTTGGGACCAAAATCTTGGAGCGGGCGGGAGTAAGCCATATTATTATTATGTATGTAATATTTTGATGTTTTGGTATTGATTGTTATTAATAAGTGAAATGAATGAGGCTAACTGCCTTTAGCTTACAAAGTAAAATTAAAAAACGTACAATGCGATTGTATTATTTTATTACATAAAATTTACATATTAAAAGAATAAAAAATAATAATTTAGGTATAAATAATGTGATTTTCTCATATTTGTAAGTTGTGTGTATAACAAGCATAATAAAAAAAGGTTATTGTTAATTGTGGTTTGTTCATTTCAGTTTCCAGCTTTGATTTCGTTTTTGATGTCTTCATAGGAAGATTGGTTCTGCGAATGAAAGAATTAGGTTAAGGTATTTTCATTATTTCATTTGGAGGCTAGATGCTTGGGTTGAATGAGAGAAATCGTGGGATTTAGACTACTGACGTGAACCCACTCCGACGGTCATTTAGATTAACAGGATGGGTGGACAGGACTATAATTAACCTTTTGAACTTCACGGTCGGATATGCCCGACAAATGAAAACGTTCCCCTTACACACAACCGTCGTGTATAGCCGACAAGAAAAATTGCGTGTTGGGCACCTTTTCATTTGTCGGACATATCCGGCCGTGGCGTTGAAAAGGTTGATGTGTTAGAGGCACTTAATATTAACCTTTTTTTTTAGTGTGTTAGAAGTGTCATTATTATTTATTACCTATCATTACATATTTTAAAGTAATCGCTTTTTCTCGTAGCCCTTACGCGGTTTTTACTTATAGAAAGATTAAATAAATAAATAAAACTTTCCTACACTCACACCAATTATCTAGCCCAAGAGAAGCTTCTAAGAAACTCGTTAAATGGTTACTAGACAACGGATAAACATACTTAAAATACTTAAATACATACTTATTATACATAGAAAACACACAGACCCGAGACAATTTAGAAAACAAAAATTTCTACATTGACCCGACCGGGGATCGAACCCGGGACTACAGAGATGGCGACACCATGAAAACCGGTGTACAAACCACTCGACCAAGGAGGTCGTCTAAATGATTGATAAAGAGAAGATTCATTCAAGCTCATCATTACTATTGTAATAGTAAATGCTAAGCGACCATCCCAGTGGCGGGGTTACAAATGGGTGACCGGATACTTACTGCCCACATGTCAGCGTCCCAGTCCGGAAACAGGCGAATGAATACGCGCGGCTCTGCGCCTTGCTTCACCACCACAACGATAGCGTTGTCAGCTGTGCGATCGAGGCCGTCATCTTCGATGTACTCCTGAATAGAATAGAATATGGTTGAGTAATGGTCGGTTTTTCAATTGTTCGATAAAACTTATTTGGTGGTTAAATTATTGAGTCTTTACCCGTGGTCCCGGTGGGTCGACCCATTACCGGGTCCACGGGTAATTTTAATTACCCGTGGTCCCATGACAATAGGGATTACATTTGGATTAATATTTCGACTTTGATTGTATCGATATTAAATTAATTACAACCATGAACTTCAACTTAAAGTTATGTATTATTATGCACATACATGCTTCAGCATAGAGCGGCGATGGGCTCAACAAAATAATATTATCAACCATTTTCTTCCCTGGGTGTCGTAAAAGGCGACTAACGGACTAAAGACTGCACATACATCCATCAGCATAGAGCGGCGATGGGCTCATCAAATTAATACTACCAACCCCGTTCTTCCCTTAGGTGTTGTAAAAGGCGACTAATGGACTAAAGACTGCACATATATCATCACTTAGTTACTTAGTAAATATTATTATAATAATTTTAGATAAGATAAGATCGTTTAATTGCATAGAATAGGTTTACAAAGGTGTTACGTAAGATCTTATTAGTAAATAGTGATCAATTATGTCAATAAAAATTAATATGCAAAACTTGAGTCTAAAAACATTCATCTATCAACCATTTCCGCAATTGCCTAGTCATAAGATACAGAGGTTTTGAAAATGTTTTGTCATCATATAATTATCATGTCTTTTCTTTTTTAAAAATGTGACATTTTAGGTTGGTTGCACTAAACTTTTTCAGATGCAGAAGTTTTATCCGAGGATTAAAAATCGGCCCTAAATGGAGTAAAGTACAACAGAAGAAAAGAATAGAGTAGAGCATGTCGATTACCTTAGTTCTTCTGTGGAACTGAGTACCGTAGTAAGAATTGAATGTCGCAGTGTTGCTACTGCCAGTGATAACATACGGTGAGCGTCAAGTTGGCAGGCACACCATGGAATTAGATGGTTTTGACTATGTCAAAAAATTGTGTATAAATAGTGATAAATAGTGACGTATAGCATATAAATAGTGATACTATGGTTCAAAAGATATTTGAGTATCTTGGTGTGCCTGCTAACTTGACGTCAAGATAGCAGGCACATTAAGAAATACAGGTCGTATCAATGTGATATATATGTCAAAAAACTGTGCATAAATAGTGAATCGAATACGCAAAATTTCAACAATTGTACTTCAATACAAACCGAGATATTACGGTCTCTCTAAGTGGGCTGCCAACTTGACGATTCTTGCGATGGCGATTCCAGAGAAACGGGTTGAAGTTTTAAACAAATAAATACATGAAAAAATTGTGTGTGAAATTGTGAATCTTTCAATATATATAAAAAAAGAATTCTTCTTTGCTATTTTCCAAAAATCTAATGTAAACTTCTACCATACATTCGATTTTAAGTACAATCGTGCACAATTTTATTTATTGACTTAAGATACTGACATAAAGTCTAATTATTTTTAATTCAAGTCATGAAATTACACTTAATCTATCGTTGTAATGTCAGTTTCACGTTATTTCTATGGAAACTTATGTCAAGCAATTTGTAATTTTAGTGACTCGAATTAAAAGTCTCAGGATAGTGGCGGACGAGCGAGTTTCGCGAACGACCGAGAGATGGCGTGATTTTGTTTACGTGCGGTGAGCCGGTGATACGAGAATGGTGCGCGAAAAGTTTTATTTGTTTGTGTTGAAATTGATAAGCAGTGAGTACATTTGCATCAGAAGTGAAAGTGTTTAAATCGTTTAATAACAACCTACATTTTTATAGGTACGCAGCTTATTTTCTATTATGGTATTTACAAAAAAGATATACCTAGGTACGGTCGGGGTCGCCGTCGCTTTACCACTTTACAGCGATTTTAGTGTGAAGCGCACCGACCGCCCGGGTACCTACGTGCCCGTACCAAATAGACGACGTGGTGTGCAAGGGATTTTGACCTTTAGACTGGTAAAGCGACGGAGTCCGCCATTGTACCTAATGTGAGGTAGATATTTTCTCAGTCATTCAAAACTTTTCATATTTACTACTCGACCACCGACAAGTTACCTGCCTAGTCTTTTATGACTAATAAAGAAAGAATGAGCTACCTACGAATAGTTATTCCGTGTTTTGTCTCTTTTACTCTAATTATAAATTACGTTTCAATGACAGGAACAAAACACGGAATAACTATTCCTAGCTTATTCTTTGTTTTATCTACCTCACATTGTACCTAATGTGAGGTAGATATTTTCTCAGTCATTCAAAACTTTTCATATTTACTACTCGACCAACATAATTAATAGCATTAAAGCTAGACGTTTATCATAATTGTTCAATGATTAACAATCTAAATATATTGCACTTCAATTAGTTTGCACATGCTGAGTGGTCAGATTTTAAAATGGAATATCGAAGAAGATACGTTTAGTTTGTAAATTATTGAACAACTGTGATAAACGTCTAGCTGACATGCGCCTAATTATGTTGGTCGACTAATACGTATTACTTCATAGTAGGTACTTACCAAGCTAATCTTTCGTAAAGTTAACTAGGGTCAAGTATATTCCTAGTGCATTAAATGTTAAAGTTACCTGCCTAGTCTTTTATGACTAATAAACAAAGAATAAGCTAGGAATAGTTATTCCGTGTTTTGTTCCTGTCATTGAAACGTAATTTATAATTAGAGTAAAAGAGACAAAACACGGAATAACTATTCGTAGGTAGCTCATTCTTTCTTTATTAGTCATAAAAGACTAGGCAGGTAACTTGTCGGTGGTCGAGTAGTAAATATGAAAAGTTTTGAATGATTGAGAAAATATCTACCTCACATTAGGTACAATGGCGGACTCCGTCGCTTTACCAGTCTAAAGGTCAAAATCCCTTGCACACCACGTCGTCTATTTGGTACGGGCACGTAGGTATCCGGGCGGTCGGTGCGCTTCACACGAAAAAAGCTGCAAAGTAAAGCGACGGCGACCCCGACCGTACCTAGGTATATCTTTTTTGTAAATACCATAATAGAAAATAAGCTGCGTACCTATAAAAATGTAGGTTGTTATTAAACGATTTAAACACTTTCACTTCTGATGCAAATGTACTCACTGCTTATCAATTTCAACACAAACAAATAAAACTTTCCGCGCACCATTCTCTGTATCACCGGCTCACCGCACGTAAACAAAATCACGCCATCTCTCGGTCGTTCGCGACACTCGCTCGTCCACCACTATCTCGAGACTTTTAATTCGAGTCATTAGAATTACAAATTGCTTGACATAAGTTTCCATAGAAATAACGTGAAACTGACATTACAACGATAGATTTAAGTGTAATTTTATGACTTGAATTAAAAATAATTAGACTTTATGTCAGTATCATAAGTCATTAAATAAAATTGTGCACGATTGTACTTAAAATCGAATGTGTATGGTAGAAGTTTACATTAGATTTTTGGAAAATAGCAAAGAAGAATTCTTTTTTTATTGATATTGAAAGATTCACAATTTCACACACAATTTTTTCATGTATTTATTTGTTTAAAACTTCAACCCGTTTCTCTGGAATCGCCATCGCAAGAATCTTCAAGTTGGCAGCCCACTTAGAGACCGTAATATCTCGGTTTGTATAGAAGTACAATTGTTGAAATTTTGCGTATTCGATTCACTATTTATGCACAGTTTTTTGACATATAAATCACATTGATACGAACTGTATTTCTTAATGTGCCTGCTAACTTGACGTCAAGTTAGCAGGCACACCAAGATACTCAAATATCTTTTGAACCATAGTATCACTATTTATATGCTATACGTCACTATTTATCACTATTTATACACAATTTTTTGACATAGTCAAAACCATCTAATTCCGTGGTGTGCCTGCCAACTTGACGCTTACAACATACGGAGTATTAGTTCCGTATGTTCGTAGTTAGTAGTTCTAGTATGGTTGCTTAATTATATACCTAAGGGCCAAGAAGACTCAAGGTCACTCAAAGAACAATAGCGAGCGATATGCTCGAAGTTTCTCTGCGGGATTTAATCAGAAATGAGATCCATAGAAGAGATATTATCAGAGATATGAATTGATCATACCTTCAGGATATTTTCTCTGGCCACTTTGACTCTTTCCGGGGTGTTCTTGCCTTGCCAGTAGTAAAGCTCTTCGCCAGTGTCCAGAACGTAGACTCCGTCATCAGACAAATCCTGGAAAGAAATATAAACAGATTAGCATCTTTCACAGCAGAAAAACGCATAGATAACTACATTATCTTGATGGTAAGTGACCATAAAGCCGTAGGTGAAGCGCACGAACCCGGAACCCTCAACCACTAGGCACGGCTATCTTATTTAAAGCCAATTTAGCCAGTGTCAAGTAAGCAGGATTATTAATTAATTTCTTAATTTTATAGTAGATGATAATGAGTAATAATAATCCCATAAAACCCCCTTGAGATGTGTATCATTAAGATCACATACAGACTTCTTATGAGAATTTAGAAAGTCACGTTCATGTTCATTTGAAAACACTCATTCACATTTACCAACACTTAGCGGTAATAATCCACCCCTATGTCACATTAATATTGAACGTAACTATAATATTTTTTGAAAACTAAACAAAACTATAGAAGTACTTAGGTACAATCTAAGAACTTCCCGGTCGACAACTTTCGGCGATATTAGCTTGCACTCCTTTCCGACCGCGCGTACGTACAGTCACGAGCAAAAATATGTAAACAATTTTAACTCTTAATATAATGGAATAAGAGTCAAAGTGTATACATATACAGGTTTGCAACGCGAAAAAGTGATCGACCGGGATGTTCCTCGTTCGTACATGACACTTCACATTCCCGCCAAGAAATCGTTTTATTCTCTTTCTCGTACCTGTTGTGTGAAGTCAGGCGATAGTTCCTCAAACTTGATCTTGCCAGTGATGGACACTGTGACAGCTGTCAGACTGCTCTCCGTCGTCACGCGGCGGCTGACCGTCTTCTTCCAACCTGACTTGGTCTCGTCACACTCTTCGGGAGCTCCTCCTGGACGAGGAGTTCTACATTTATTTTTATTTTAATCATTCGGCCTTTATTGCAACAGAGGCCGCCTTTCATAAAAAACCCTTCAAACCGAAATTGCCTCTGCAGTAGAGCCACGTGATGGGGCTCGACCGGCGTAATACCGCCCTCTCATGCAAGAGCGTCGCCAGCCGATGGCCCAGGGGGAGGGGCAAGCCGATATAAATGAATGAGGCGATTGTAATAAGAACGGTACAAAGTCCCAATGTGTAAACTCCACGACCTCTTCACTGTACATAGAGGCGTGCCTAAGGTTTCAAAGTAGGGGAACAATATTTCTCGTTAAACGGGTACTGGACAACGAATAAACATACTTAAAATACTTAAATGCATACTTATTATACATGAAAACACCCAGACCCGAGACAATTTAGAAAACAATAATTTCTAAATTGACCCGACAGGGGATCGAACCCGGATTAACAGTTAACTACGTATTTTTTTAATCTCTGGGGGAAAGGGGGGAGGCAGCTGCCCCTACACTGATCGTTGCTGTTGTAGTTCGTCAGGTGAGTGAAAGTACCAGGCACCCATCTCTTCCTCTCCCCTCTCCAAAATTCCTACTCCTCCCTCAGGTCGCCATCTGTGACTCCTGTGGTTTACAAGGGCCGGTAGTGATTCCTTCCCATCAGGTGGCCCGCCTGCTCGTTTGCCTTCTTTAAAAACTTTGATTTCAAAAACAAAAGGTGTCATACCCAGAGCCTCCCAAAACTCCTCGGTCTCTTCCCCCTGCTCTAAAACGAATATCTCTTTTTCGTTGAACATCATCTCCCCGAATTTGATTGCTGCGTCCTGTTCTTTAGCATTTGAATCCTGTTGAAAAATGATACAAACATTTTATTTCGAGTGCGCATCAGCGGCTAGCGTTTGGCTTGCGATCTCGCCCGCTAAGCAACTTTCGCAATGCCGGGTCGCGCCATGCTTTAGAAGGCTCGTTAAGCCGTTGGTCCCGGTTGCTGTCGTAAGATGGCAGTCTTAAAACCCACCAACCCGCATTGGTCCAGCGTGGTGGGTTATGGCTCTATATTGCAGCGTGCTATTGTCGACGTGGGCGACCTGTACCCAGCAGTGGGACGTTTATAGACTGATGATTATGATGCTTTATTTAAGTGTAAATGAGGCTTTGTGCGATGTGCGATAATGGCTTGGTGCGGTCAGCACATCTAGCCAGTGTCAAGTAAGAGACGTAGGTAATCATGAAGTTATAGGAAATCTCTAACTTCATGGGCGTAATTAAGATTGTGCTGTAGAACTTCCTAAATAAATAAATACATATTTTCTTTACTTAAAGTAGATGATAATGGGTATTATTATGAACGTTTAATTGTAAATGATATTCCCTGATAAACGACGAACCAAAGATGTGGGACTGAGATATCACACGGACTTGAGAGAATTAGAAAAGTGTAAGTATTCAATCATAATTCATATTCATAAAACTATAATAATATGCGTAATTTACTTCTCTGAAATGTTTACAAAATAATTACTTACTCTCTAATTACTTTTTGTTAACAAAATGTTTACTTACTTACAATTTTTTTTTCGTTTTACTTTTTCTCTGTTTTTATCAACTGTAGAGAGTTATTGTAAACATTTTAAAAATAAATTGGAAAAGGTCTTCCCTCTTCAAATTGCTGTGCCCGACAGGGTCCATAATAAACCGTACCTATATTATAACAACTTTGTAACATGTACATACTTAAATCATTCTTTTGTCTCTTTTTTAAATTAAATTGTTAGTTACTCTAATAATGTCACCGCATACAAAAAATTATGTAGGTTCATCTTCACTGGCTGACTGTTAGAGAATGCCTTAGGGCATTATGTCCGCCATTTGCTGTATTTTTGGTAAAAAAATTTAAATAAATAAATAATCTAGAGCAATAAAAATGTTGAGTATGTATTGAATATTGAGTATACAAAAGTGCTTACGTTGCCCTTCCACAAGTAGACTTTGTCCTTTGTCTCCAGAAGAAACACGTCGTCGTCGTCAAGAGTGTCTGCTACCTCCTTAACTTGGACCGCCCTCATGTCCACATCAGTCTCTGTGCCTTCCACCTGTCAATTAAAAAGTTGCTGAGTGCTCAGAACCAGGGACTGAATAACCCAAAAAATATGGTGTATCTTTATATTGCGGTATGACGTCATACCGAAAAATAACGGTTACCGGAATTCCGATTTGCAAATTTATTTCGGTACCGTAATTTTAAGTTTATAAATAATAAAGGTATATATCTATCATATATAACTATAATATACATATAGGTATACAAGCTCATTTTTTCTTCTCTTTATACTAAAACAATTGAGGGTGAGTTTCACCCATGAAACTGAACAACTTTCCCCAAGAAACCTAACTATGTGCCAAAATGACAAAAATATTTCGACCTCCCGTACAAAACTGTCCGATCAGCTGACGACAATAGTATGGGAGATCGAAATTTTTTTGTCATTTTTGCACATAGGTTTCTTGAGGAAAGTTGCTCAGTTTCATGGGTGGAACTCACCCTAAATTGTTCTTGGATAAAGAAAAAATGAGGTTATTTATAATTATATCGGTATGAAAGACACGGCAAACAACCATATCAAGCATAAACGACTAATATCATGGTTTCTCTCATCAATTTGCATTACCTACTTAGTTTGCTTTTTTCTCGATATCAAATCCCCTCACCCCGCGCCTCGCAACTGTCAATGCAACGTTTTTCGGTACCGACACAGTATAAACATGGTATAAATATGAGCTAAAGCAGTAAGGAAGCTACGTACAAACGCTCGAATCGACGCACGCCTACAGACGCACGTCTTTACAGGGCCCCTAAGCGGACATCGCAGTCACAGTATAAATATCTGTGTCGCAGTGCTCTCAGTAGCGCGTGTGGCGTCGAACCGAGTTATGAACCGAGTGTTCACTGTTGCATGTTGAAGGCGCTGTGCGCGCGATCTTTAAAAATGCCGCGAGTGTATTGCGTAGTATACGGCTGCTTGAACTCGGCTGCTTCAAAACCGGAGCTTTCGTTTTTTAAATTTCCTGCTGATGTTGAAAGAAGAATGATTTATTATTAATAAATAAATAGCTTTTCTTTTAAATAAATAAAGCTTTTCGAACGTGTCGTAGCAGGTGAAAGTATTTTTCAGTGAGTAATTTATAATAACTAACGAAAAATAAAGACTTCTTAAAATATTAAAGATTTTTTAATTACGCAATTTTGTTTGTAAACTAGTCAATTCATTCGATTATTTGATCATTATAGAACCCAAACAAACGTTTTGAAAAATAATAGAAAAATTACCTTTTAATTTTATAAAAATTAAAAGTGACAACCCATAAGCTTTGCTAGCTATCTCAAAAAAAACGCTAACTAGCTGAGATACATCGCTAACTAAACAAAAACTTTATCAATTTTACAAAAATAAGAGGACAACCCTAACGCTCAATTGGCGCGTAGGTGTATAAAACAAGAAACAGGCCTAGCTTCCGTACTGCTTTAGCTCATATTTATACTGTGGTAGCGATATAGCATAAAGGTTATATTTACATAACGGTATAGCCTTAGGTAGACGTACACTTATTTTATACGGTAACCGCTTTCAGTCCCTGCTCAGAACAGTAGCTGGTAGCAGGGGTAGGGAAGCAATCGTTGTGAGGACGTAAATACATACATAATATAATCAGGACTATTATCCCCGAAGGGTTAGTCAGAGACTAGGCAATGAGGACAGCAAAAGCAGTCCTCTACCACAGTCCACTTTTCACTAAATAGCGACTGCACATTGCTCAGCGTGACAGGTGTTGAGCCCATCGCCGCTCTATGCTGTTAGATGTATGTGCAGTCTTTAGTTCGTTAGTCGCCTTTTAAGACACCCCAGGGAAGAGAGGGTGGTAGTATTCTTTCACGGACACGGTTACAACAACGGAACAGCTATCAGACTTGCTATTATTGCACCCCCTAATTTTTCTATACAGACCCCTAGAAGGCAAGCTAAGCTCTAAGAATGTCCATTTTAATTATACTGGATTCATGATTATACAATTTGAAGCTTGGTAGGTACGCCAAAGCCAAGGGACCTCCGAATATTGCGCTGAGATCACTGGGAATCTATTGATGTGATACAAAATGTTAATCTTTACTAAGTTCAATGGAGTTATTCGAAACAGCCTTTCCGATATTATTAATTATACTCTTCCAAGCACACTGTCTTACAACTACTAGCTTAGGGCGCTTTCAATTTAGCAGGACGTTGGGTCACCGGGATGGATCGTGTTATACCTATTTGCTGTCCCTTGATTCACTTAGAGAGTCTACACTATTGAGTACATATATTGAGTACGTAGGCCAGAATATCCAGGTCGTTATCTACTAATAAATACTTAGTCTGTTTCAAGTGTAACTTGAACGATTAGTTCTGCTCTATAAACGCTTAAATTGAACGCAGCCAAACTTAATTTCATAAGCTCGTTCGCCGGTTTAGTACTAGCAAAATAAAACTCTTATAAATACATACCCTGAAGAGACGAACGTTGTCATCTTCAAAAGAATTTCTCGAGTTTTCAGGTTTGTATTCGTTTTCCTTGCTACCGTACTGGATAACAAGAGAGCCTGCAACAAAAGTCATTAAAAATAGTGTAAGTATAATTTACCGAAATTTTGGTTGCGAACCAATTACATAGGTAACGGTAGAAAGCTACTTTCAAATCAAGTGTAACAATTGATCATAGCTAATACATCCTTAAGAGGCCTATTACATCTCGAATGTGATTTTGCGTAAAATGACGATTTTCGCATTTTGAAGTAATTTTGCAGTTGTATTTATCGTTTTTATCGAAATAGGATAATAAATTTGTGCATAATAGGGCAGGAGCCCCAGTTGTGGCCACTACCCCGGTTTTGGCCACTTGCAACTTTAGAGGTCAATAAATAAGGCATAGAAATTAGACCTCCTTCATAGTCTGTGGTAAAAAATCCTTTATCTATGGTCCGTTCTGACAAGTGATAGTTGTGACGTCATAAGTTTCAAAACAATTTTTTGTGAGGTTGATAAGTTTTATCAAAATTTTCTGGTACTTTCTTAAGGAAAACCTTAAGAGACACTAGGTAAGTAATCAATAAATTTCTCAGAAAGCTTTTTAATTTTTGTTTTGGATTTTATTGAAGCCTATTATCAGAATGTCTAGCAACATGGTTTTGAGGTTATTTTGTTACTCGTTTAAATACCGTGTTGGGAAGAGGGGGTGGCCACAACTAATTCACTAATTTGTAATTTGCTTGGGTTGTGACCATGCTTGTGGCCACAACTGACTCCAATACAACATCAGTTTTGGCCACTTTGTTTTTATTTTATGTTTGCTGCTTTACAATTACTAGCTAGTTTGGCAATACAACTTTTTATTTCTTTTTTACTTAGGCTGGGTGAAATGGCTCCAAAAAATAATAAAAAAATGCAAAATTGATAATTTGAAGAGGAAGCTTTTTGCACCGTTTCCTGGTGGTCATACTAATTTGTCATATCAGTATGACTACGAGGATATACATTTCCTCCTAGTCATACTTGCAAAACGTAAAAAATAAGCATCAAGTTCTTATGCCATGTTCACACGAGATAGTGAATGTCGGAAAAACAAGTGAATGTTGGAAAAATCTCAGAACTTCAGAAAAAAAACCATAACTCGAAAACTATGAAAAATCGCGGAACATACATGGGGGTGATTCGGATACCCCACGACACGAGGGACCTAGTTTTTTTGGACGTCAATGTTTTGGCCATCCTGTATACAGGACGAAGAAAAACCTTTTTCTAAAAATATCGTATTACAGTATGACTACGAGGAAATGTATATCCTCGTAGTCATACTGGTATGACAAATTAGTATGACCACCAGGAAACGGCGGCTTTTTGCTTATTCGCCTTCCAAGATTGCGTTGGGTTTAGGGGGGTTTACGCATTTCGGTTTCCCATACAAACTTAGAAGTCGAAATTTTTAAAAACCAATAAGCCATTTTTAATGAAACTTTGCATGCTAGATTAAAATATAGGAATGTGAATAGTTAGCTGAAAACATTTTTAAAAAGTTTAAAATCGCAATAACTCAGTTAAAAAAACGTTTTTAAAAAATGTTTTCAGCAAACTATTTAAATCCCTGTATTTTTTTTAAAATTTCGACTTGGAAGTTTGTATGGAAATCTGAAATGCGTAAACCCTCTTATGAGCTTTACAAGGTGGTAAGAAAGTAGCTACTGCTACCCGAAACCTTCCAACTCCAAGTGCCCGTGTTCAAAGCGAGGTTTTCTATGTACCTGGAATGGCAAAATATTGGAACTGTTACCTACCTAACAGTAAATATTTACTTATATAATTATTTGTTTTATTTTCTTAAAAGAAAACTGAAATATCTCCTTACTAATTCAATGGCCACAACTGGTGCAATGGTATGGCCACAACTGGGGGAAAAGTGGCCAGAAATGGGGAAATCACACTTTTTATATTTAAAACCATATAAAAAAAATAAATTGACTCGAATCAAACATCGCATAGAAACTTTAATAGGTAAATGTATACCCTTAATTTTGGTTATTTCAAAACTCCATATTACACATTCTTGTATTAGCAGAAATTTTTTTAACATAGAAATTCCCTTAAAGTGGCCAAAACCGGGGCTCCTGCCTTATTACAAATCTCCATTCTGTGAGCATAAGTTGAATTCGGACGGCCGGCGCATCGCATTTTGTAGTAATTTTGCAGTTGTATTTATCGTTTTTATCGAAATAGGATAATAAATTCATTATAAAATCTTAATTACTCTGGTATAAATTTTGCTCAATAATATTATCGTAGATAGGAGATATTCACAGTTAACTCATAGCAAATTTCGAAGTTTTTCGGTTTAGAATAAGATTTTTTTTCTATATAAAATCAATGATATCTATAAATTCCGAGGCCGCTACGCACTATTCGACTATATACTCGTAAAAGATAACATTATATTTCACTTGTTTATAACAGTAGTTCAATCGATGAGCTCAAAAAAGTGCCTTCGCGCACTTTATGAAAATCTTTCTCTGCAATTTTGGGTTTAATTAAAAAGTTAATCAAAATTTACAAAAAGCGAGGCCGCTACGCACTATTGCAATAGCTATATAAGTCATAATTGTTAATGTATTTTTGTTTCTGAGATCCATAACGCCAAAATTGGCCACTTTACGCAAAAATCACAGTCGAAATGTATAGGCCTCTTAAATAGCTGCAATGGTTATCCTCAGCGTTCTGGGTTTCTCTAGTATGATAGCCATATTGGTAATCATAGTGTAAGTTGGCATATAGCAGATTACTTCAGGGATCAGGAGCTGTGATCAATGTTCGAAATGTTAGTCAGGGACTAGGCAAAGAGGACCGCAAAAGCAGTCCTCTACCGTAGTCCACTTTTCACCAAATAGCGACTACACGTGTGTTCAACGAGACAGGTGGTGAGCCCATCGCCGCTCTACGCCGTTGGATGTATGTGCAGTCTTTAGTCCGTTAGTAGCCTTTTACGACATCCAATGAAAGAGAGGTGGTAGTATTATTCACCGCTGCGTGACACGGTTATCAACAAATCACAATTCCGACAAAAGACAAATCGATTGTCACGAATGTACCTATGTTTGCCCGCCAAATATGTAGATGCAATGCACCGATGCGGCTAATTCTTTTTTTGTTGTGTTTGTAATTGCCAAGGTTTGTAAGTAAAGTTATTCTTTTTTATTGTGTTTGTAATTGCCAGGTAAGATTTGTCAGTAAAGTTTTTGGAAATATGTCACGGAATAGGTACATGATGTTTACCTACGCGGACGAAGGATTACGTGATAGTTTAGTGCTAGTTCAGACACGGCGGAAACCACGCGGTTTGAAAATCGCGCGGGAACTGTAGGCTTACTCTTGAAACATCAATTTCCAATCACAAATCTAAAAAAATGTCAAATGGCACTTTTGTAAGCGACAATAGCGCCACATTGGAATTAAATTGCGTGGAAATTGATTGAACAACTTATTATCGAGATGGCGTTCCGGAATTATCTTTACTTATCCCAATATTGATACATATTAATAGCATTGGAATTGTATTGAGATTGTGTTTGCGTTCAAGAGTAACCCCCCTGCGCGGGTCTTATTTACGTAGGTATTTATATAATCATTCAGACCTAATCGCGCGGTTACTCCAACCGCGCGGTTACCGCCACTCAACCGCTAGAAAATAGAACCGTGCGGCGTCCGCGCGGTTCTATAACTACGGAGATCTTCCTCAGCGTTCAGCAGCGTTGCGGGCACCGCGCGATTACCACAGCATCGATTCACGACAAAGTTTTCAAACTTCCAGACAAGATGACGATATACTTTTTTGTTTATCGTTATGCAAAAAACTCAAAAAAGTACCAGAAAATCGACGTTTAGCGACCAAAATTGTATTGCTTCAGGTGATACGAAAAGGGTAAGCTTTACCGCCTTTGTTTTACATAACGCATCGTATTGGCAAAATCAGCATGGTTTCTGGAGCAACCACAAACACGCTAGTTCCGCTTCGACTTTTATCTTGAAACTGATCGTTGATCGCTAACTAACCGCCGCCGATGCTAGTTCCGCTTTGACTTTCATCTTGTAAACTGATCGCTAATCGTTAACTAACCGCCAATGTTTGAACAGTCGAAATGTTTGCGGTTCAAACCGCACGATCTGACAATAGCGCGGTTATCGCCGTGTCTGAGCTAGCCCTAATACTAGAATGTAAAGAGGGTTTGCCACGTGCCCGGCTTTTTTTACAGTCGTATCAAATTCATAATGACATCCTAACCTATCCTACTAATATTATAAACGCAAAAGTTTGTAAGTATGGATAGATGTTTGTTACTCTTTCACGTAAAAACTACTAAATGGATTTGGATGAAATTCGGCATACAGATAGTTTATAACCTGCATTAACACATAGGATACTTTTTATCCCGATATTCCCGCGGGAACGGGAATCATTCGGGTGAAACCGCGAGCGGCCGCTAGTAATATATAAACCTGTAGTTTTATTCACTGACCTTGGAAGATGTTCAAGAAGTGCTTAGTCTCCTTCCCTTGAGGCACTTTGACCACAGTCACCTCCCCTTCGAGATCCTTCTCAAGTTCGGCGACCAACTCCTTGGCGGCTGCCTTGTCGTCGGAGCTGGCTTCTGCACCCTTAAGAATGAGTTGTTAATTATATATCTACAATCAAAATTCTAGGAAAGAGTGGTACTCCTAATACAGGTATCATGGGTACTTAAAAGAAGATCCCAGCCATTTGTTAAATATACAGGGTGTTTCTTGTAAGGTGTGAAGCCGATGGGTGCTAATAAGGGACTACCATACCTATCTATTGAACCCCCATCTATGTTCAGCTATTTTTGGTTGTTAGTTTTCGAGCTATAAAAAATTATAGCTCGAAAACTACCAAAAAACTTCTTTCTTTTCTAAGTATTATAATACGACATCAGTTTAAATTTTTTTTTGTAACTTGTTTTGATACTTGGAAGATGATTACTTAGTTAAAGATAAAAATGCACAGAAATGTCTACGCAAAAAGAATATACTTAAAAAAATAAAGTCATGCGTCATAAAATACTTAGAAAAGAAAAAATATTTCATATAGCTCGAAAACTACCAAAAATCGCTGAACACTCAGGGGTTCAATAGGTATGGTACTTCCCTATCACCACACATCGGCTTGACACCTTACTAGAAACACCCTGTATATGTATATTATACATAATATGTAAAAATACTAAATACAATAATTATTCATTTTCATTTATTTTTTCTATTTTCTGATCCTTATTGCACAAAATTAGAGAAAAATTCACAAAAGGCGGACTTAATGCAAAGCGGCATTTTCTACAAGTCAACCTTAGGGAAAGGCAGAAAGAGTTGTAGGCGTTGCAATTCAAAATAGTAATTGAAAACTAATAATTATAAACTACACAAATCAACCAACTTATGTAGGTAAATAACTAAAAAATAAATGAATTAAAGTACAGCCTGTATACTGTCCCACCGCAGCGCAGGGCATAGGCCTCCATCACTGGAATCAAGACATTGCTACTTACAACGGTGTTGGCTTAAACTGTATTTTTATTATTGAAATTTTTGCATTCAAAATGCTATATAAGGTGACTGCTAGAAACCGCAAGAATCTTCAAGGGCTGGTCAGGTCAAGTGTGCATATAAACATGACAAAAAAGGAATTAAATAAACATTTTGTGAATTTTAATTTGATAGTCTTTGAGTATCTAATTTATTTTAAAGCAATAATAACATAAGAAAAATAAAAATAACGATTAAATACAACGCGCGGGCAGC
Organism: Scoparia ambigualis; assembly: GCA_963921215.1. Classification (NCBI taxonomy): domain Eukaryota; kingdom Metazoa; phylum Arthropoda; class Insecta; order Lepidoptera; family Crambidae; genus Scoparia; species Scoparia ambigualis. The sequence goes on from OY992525.1 coordinate 4,035,375, forward strand.
GGCTGGCCGTTGACCCGCCCGTCTGTTGACCCGTCCGCGTCAGCTGGCCGAAAAGTACCTACGTTAGTATGCAATCTTTTTTGTAATTTTTGTCATGTTTAAAACACTTGACCTGACCAGCCCTTGACGTTTCTTGCAGTTTCTAGCAGTCACCTTATACAGATATAGGATAAAATGATTAAGAAAAAAATCCAGTCTCAGGAAAGCTCGATGGGATGCGAACCCATGATCTTTGGGTTTCCGGTCTGCTGCTCTAACCGCTAAGCTACCGAGATCCCAGAAGACTCGTTGAATTTTTTCTAGTAGTGTGATTTACGCTGCAACCGGGGGTTTGGGTTCGAATCCTATTCGAGCTTTACCTTTTGTCCATTTTCTCTAATATTACATTACAATATACATACATGCAAGTTAAATAAATGTTTTTGACTCACAATCCAGTAGTACAGGACGTACTTGTCTCCATCTTTGCACTGGTACTTGATCACGTAGGTGTCACTCTGGTACATCACCGCGATGGTGGACTGGAAGGCTTCCGTGAGGTCTTCTTGCTCTCCTGCCACCCTGGTAGATAGAAGATAGATCATACATACATACACGCGACTAATCCTATCCTACTTCCTACTAATATTGTAAACGCGAAAGTTTGTAAGACGTATGGATGGATGTTTGTTACTCTTTCATGTAAAAACTTCAGAATGGATCAGCATACAGATACTTTATAACCTGGATTAACATAGGATACTTTTTATCCCGATATTCCCACGGGAACGGGAACCACGGGGGTGAAACCGCTAGCGGCCGCTAGTTATCCTATAAGGGTTAACCAGAGACTAATAGTCAATGAGGAGCGCAGATCAGTCCTCTACCATAGTCCACTTTTCACCGAATAACAAACGCACATGTGCTTAGCGCGATAGCGGTTAACCCATCGCCGCTCTATACAGCAGAGCGATTCTTTATGTTAATGCCTTGGTAGCAGCAGCGGCTGCCGCAGCGCTAAGAATTAACTCTGTCTCTTTCATATTCATAAAGTTGGAAAGAGACAGCAGATCACAGCCATGCGCGCACCGTCTATGTGTCGCTTAGAGGATCGCTTACCTGTTGGATAATGATGCAGTTTTTAGTTCTTTAGTTTGATAACACCGCGTTCGAGAGAAAAAGGGTCTTTACAGACATATGGACAACAAAGTGATCCTATAAGATTTCGGTTTTACGTTTTGTGGTTTGTCCCTAAAAAGAGTGTACTTTAGCTGATGAAAGTCTACCTGGTGACTACAATACTCCCGTCCCCATTGTCCGGCATGAATCCCCTGGCGGATGCACTCTTGCCGATCAGCTTGGCCGCGGCCGCTGACTCATCAGCATCGGCGGAGTAGTAGCCGTCATCTGGAATTTGTTAATTTATACTTTGTTTTTATTTTTTACCACCCAGCACCTCCAAATTGAATAATCTATAAATATTATGTCAATGCTTTAGTATGCCTCTGGGGTTACCTGTACAGCATGGCATGAAATCCATCAGCAATCCATCATCTCTGATGCACTACAGAACCGAAAAAGGCCCATTAGCATCCTGAAAGCATCGTTATAATGGACGCGCAGAAAGCTCATTGCAAGCTGAGTGTAAATAAGTTTTAGGTTTTTTGAATGTTAGATATTCATTGATCTTACAGACGAACCGTTGTACTTAATAGTCTTATAGCCTTAGATTAAAACAAATCTAAGCTTATAGCACACTCTTATTTGAAACAGTTTCAGTTTCATAAAATCTTGAATTTCCTACTTAATTTCTCACAAAGTGCCACGGTCTTGGGCAATTCGCATCCATCCATCGCCTTTCATCTTTCTTAATGTCGTCATTTCATCGCGCTGCTCTGCGTTTGCCGGCGTTTGTAAACTCCACTCACATGCCTGGAGCAGGCATGTTCATCTGCGCCAGAACTAACCACGCGTCTCCCGTTCCTGTCCGTCTCTGGCAGACCACACAGAGGTTGTGAACCTGATACTCTTATTCTTATTCCTATTTTTACAGTTGGCGGTCTATCCCATTTTTTCGAAGGTGCCTTCCTTTTCCACCCTCCGAAAGGAAAAAGAGAAGATTCCCACGTCACAAACCTGACGCCATGCGGCGAAGCATTCTCACTAGCTAAAATATATAAAGGGGTGCTTGTCGTCATCATGGTTGGGTGCGACCTTCATACTGAAGTTTGGAGATCTGTTGACATTTCTTGCGGTGGTCCCGTGATGTAGCCTATATTCAAACTGACTGTAGCCAAAGCCTAGTCCACTGTTTGATATCATTTAACGGTTTACATTTCAGGTTCTTAGGAGTTAAAAACTTACCCATATCGGAAACCTTGGACCTTGAGCCGCCGCTGATGGAGTCCCAGCTGTGGAAGTACTGCTTGAAGTTGGAGCACTCCATGCCCTCCGCCACCTTGGTTACTTGAACCTAGGTAAAGGCAGATATTTTTTTTATTTTTATTTATTTAACGAAATTTACAGCTCTTAGGTTAAACGTAATCGAGAATACAAATTTTGAAACTGACAGCCAGATATGAGAGAGAATAATTAGTAACTAGGCAAGCCTCACAAGGTTTACTCTGGTGATTGCCTAAAAGGCGGTCCCATTTCCATCATTTCCCAGCAGCAAGTAAAGGATGTTCTATGGTTTTTAGTGAGTATGTCCACTGCGGAAGCTGGGGGGAGAACCCCACATAACCACCGCGACTCCCCGGACAGTAATGAGTTTTCCCTAGTAAAAAAAAGGCCTCCAACAAGGTGGTTGACAATCTGGTGAAGGTCGCAGGTAGCCGCTGGATTTGAGCAGCACAAGACCGGACGTGGCGATCCTTAGGAGAAAGGATTTTGTCCAACAGTGAATTACGTTAATGCGTTACGGGAAAATACTACCCGTACATTTTTTCTACTTTAATAAAATAAATAAAAATAAAACGTTTTTTTATTTTTATTTTCTGACAGTTACAAAGATCCTCATAAAACTTAGCTTAATTATAAAGTAAAGGGAGACAGGAGTCCAAACTAGGTAGACCCCGTCTTTGTAACTCCTGGTCCCCACCACTCGGAAAATATTGTTTTTTACTTAAGTATTCATTTACTAATATACTATTTTGGTAATTTGAGTTATAGGCAAGTTGATAGTCTAAATACTATAATTTCTAAAGTGTTATTATTACTTATTATATTGTTATTTTTATTTTATTATTTAGTCTATTTAGTCTACATTCTTATCATAGTGCTTTCGGTTATGTTATAATTTGTTTTCTTTTTAAATAATAATAGAACACACTTAAAGCAGGCATGTAGTTTTATTTTTGTTAGTGTTATAAGTGTTGACTTCTAATTATCTGATTCATATTTTTCAAAAATCAACTACCCGTACCTTAGCTATTTTTTCATAAAACAAGTATTTTACATCTCTACTCACCCAATCCGGATAACTTTTAGCGTCCAAGTATTTCTGGACGATGTCGTTGTAGTTTTTCTTGGTGTCCGCATCCACGTCCTTGCCTATCCATACGTACAGGCCGGAGCAGGGTGTGTCCAGAATATAGATCTCCTGGAAATAAAGGAGTCAGGGTTACAAAATGATTCCCTTCTCACGAATCCCGATGTGCAATTTTAAAACGCTTCTGAAGGCTTAGACACCGGTGTTAGACCCAGAGATCCCGGATTCGATTCCCAGCGTGGGTGCATTTTTGTGTACTCGGTTTGGTTGGTTGGTTGGGCTTATTAAGTCCAGCTGGTTGGATACCGACATCTTATCTAAATATCTTTAATATTTAAATCTAACACTTACAATGCTACATAGTAGGATAAAATATTTACTAGAAAAAAACCAACCAGTCTCAGGAAGCTCGAATGGGATTCGAACCCATGACCTTTGGATTGCCGGTCCACTGCTCTAACCGCTAAGCTACCGAGAAGCCAGAGAGAAGACATGTTGAATTTTTTCTAGTAGTTGATGATATACGCTGCAAGCCAGCGGTATTACGTCACTGTAAAGCTTTCTGAGACTGGTTGATTTTTCTTGTAAATTTTTTATCTTATATCTTATCTAAAGTCTGGTTAAAGTCACTCGCCATTGTTTCACGCTGATGAGAGGGTGGTAATGTGGTGTTACGCCGGACGACGGACGAGACGGTCCAATTTGTGTTTTGCATCGTTTTGACGGCTTTCCATCAGGCAGGACGTATGCTTGTACGCCAGACCATATCATAATAAATTCAAATGACCACTTGTACTTACAGAAGTAGATAAGGAGCTCTGCTTGTACGGTATGCTGAGGGCGACCAGGTCCAGGTCGTCTCCCACCAGTACCCTGTACAGGTATACCGCTGATACATCTTCTCTGGAGTAACTCTGAAAAGAAACATATATTTTTATAAATAAAAATAAATCGCTCGTACTCCATGCAAGAATTACGATTGGTCTAGTAGAAATCTGTTGACATGGGTTGGTAGTATTATTTTGATGAGCCCATCGCCGCTCTAAGCTGTTGGATGTATGTGCAATCTTTAGTCCGTTAGTCGCCTCTTACGACACCCAAGGGAAGAGAGGGGGTGGCAGTATTCTTTCACCGCCACGCGACACGGCTCATGATGATACATCAAAAGAAGAAGTAGTTTCCACTTACTGTTGTGGAGTCGTCATCAGCCAAGTCATCCTTGGATCCTGAGCCGAGAGCCTCGAAGAACTGGTTGTAATCGTCGTCGGATGAGTAGTCGTCTGCAATATTAAAGATAAAAGATAAAGATAAAAATATTCTTTTTTACACCACAGAAACATTTAAGTATTATGTGTATAGGTAACATAACATGTAAAATTGCGGCTTTCCTTCTAGGCTACCACCGAAAGTGTGAAATTGAGGCAAACAGGCGGGCAGGCAAGTTACCCGATGTTAAGTAATCATCGCTGCCCCTGGACACCCGAAAATCAGAGGCGTCACAGTTGTGTTGCCGGCCGTGATGAAGGTCTAGAACCTTTGAGGAAGGAGTAACAATTGTGAGGGGGGAGGTGGGAGTGCTGGACCTTCGGTGCTTTCACTCACCGCAAGAAATACAAAAGCAACAAGCGCCATTGTTTCACGCCGTAATCCCTCGAACCAATAAATTTAATAATGACGTAGAATCTTACCAATGATCTCAATGGTAGCCCTTCCGTTGTGGTAGTCGTCCCTCAAATTGTTGGCGACGCTGATGATCTTTCTCCTTTGTGTGGCCTTCGCACCTTCCGGCATCAGCACGAAGATGTCGTGATCCACTTCCAGGATGAAGCAGTGAGTCTTTGTGAGCGAGGAGGACTCCGCTGGGACCTGAATGGGTACAACTCTTAGTGAATCCTGATTGCCTGGTACTTTGAAAGATAACTTTGGCATTAAAAATGAGCCACTGGATGGGTGACCGAATTAAAAATATCTGGAACTCCTCCGTGCTTCTGAAGACACGTAAAGACGTTGGTCTCGGATCTTGTCATAACATAGTTGTCGTTGGAATCAACCAACCCGCATTAAGCCAATGTGGTAGGTTATTGTGGCCTAAAACTTTCCATGTCTTTTTGTCCATGTCAAAAGGAACAGAACCCAGGACGTCTATAGGACAAGTATATAGTTCAGAATGACCATGAATGCGTTCAAATCAGGGTATAGGTATAGGGACATGTAGGAGAAAGTATTGCACAAATAATCCTAATTAGTCAAAGTGTAACTTGGTCGGACAATCTAAGATAGGGTAAGATAAGATATTACTCACTTCCTCAATCCTCATATTGTCACAACCGGACAGCCTGAGGAGTCGCTTCTCAGCGCCCGCGTTGATCTCCACCTGGTTGAAGCCAGACTCTGTGCCGCCTTCCAAGTACCTGATGGCTGAGAAAATGAGTAAAACATTTTAATACTTACATACATATAATTACGACTATTATCCCCGAAGGGTTAGTCAGAGACTAGGCAATGAGGAAAAGCAGTCCTCTGTCATAGTCCACTTTGAACCAAATAACGACTGCACATGTGCTCAGCGTGACAGGTGGTGAGCCCATCGCTGCTCTATGCTCTGTTGGATTTGTGTGCAGTCTTTAGTCCGCTTTTATACATCTACATCTTAATACATCATCATTATCAGACGAAGGACGTCCACTGTTGGAGAATACTTCCCCATAGGATCTCCACTACGAACAGTCTTGTGCTGCTCGCATCCAGCGGTTACCCGCGACCTTCACTATCGTGGGTCTACCTTGTTGTTGTCACTGATTTGCATTTAATAAGTATATTTTTGTTTAGTAAACTATTTTTTTTCAATTCTGTTCTTTTTTTAAAATTAAAACAATCTTATCTTATCCACTTAAATTAGGTTACCTATTTTATCTTATCTTATCTTACCCGGCTGGAAGTACCCCACGAACTTGCTCGACTCGTGCCCCTGTATCTCTCTATGGTGCACTGCTTTCCCCCCTAACATGTCATCTAAAGTGACAGTTAAGATTGCTGCTGTTCCCTTCTTGTCCTGAGTCGTTTTGCTGCCCAGCCAAAAGTGAGCGTCATATGAGTACGTGGAGTTCGAGTCTCCTGTGGTCTGGAAATTAAATTAAGTTAATTATTTACCGACCCGCATTGACCCAGAATGGTGCTATTGTCCATGTGAGAAGAAGAGCTGTAGGGTAAATTCATTTGAGTTTGATTATCAGCAGCCTAACCTGCTGATGATGTCAAAGTCAAATTATTTATTCAATGTAAACCTTTAAAGGCACTTATTGACATCAATACTAATAATAATAAAAAACAGTTAACTAACTTATAGTTAAGACTTAACAACTAATCTAACGAGCTATTATAGTCTGTGCCAGACAAATGCGCATCGCTACCCCCAGTACCACTGCACGCCGAAACAGAATCGCGTCGAACCGAAATATAAGCCGTGGTCATAGAATTGTGTAAACATACGTATCCTGGTACGAGAAAAAATAGCGGGCAAGTGTCTCTCCCCTAGCGACACAAACGGCTAAAATTTATAGGTAATTTATCGTTTTTTTGGGATGAAAGGTGAAAAATGATAAATTATAATGAATTGTTAACTTAAGTTATTACTTAATGGAATAAAATTAAATATGATTTCCAATTATCATATTGATATTGTGGTAAGTAATAGAAATTGGAGAGTTTTTGAAGTAAAATAAAGTAACGGCTGAAATGTGTTTTGGAAAACATTAGTACCTAACCAATAAGGTGGACATTTTTAATCATTTAAATATCTTTTTTTATAAAAACTTAAGCATAAAAAAATGTCAAAAATTAATAAGCATAAATTTGTGTGTTTTAAAATTGTTTCGTTTTTCGTCTTGGTACAAGCACAGAATAACTAATATTACTACCGTACAGAAGGTTCACCCTCCAACGACCCCCACGCAAAACCGAAACATATCGCGTGACCCGAGCGTTCATATTTCGATAAGCACAGCCGACTCGACATCGATTTGACGTCCGTCATAAGCGCAAGATTTACGCGCGCGTAGGGATTACGAGTTAAGGCTAGATAGATCGCGCTTTGAGTTTTTTCAAACCATCTGAGACATAGAAAATAATGGTTTAAATTCTGGGAAAAAAAAGTATGTATTAGTTAAGGATCCAATCTATTCAAAGTCTCATTCAGTTACAAGATCCAATAAACTTCACTCGATAGAAAAAAAAATTAACCCCCAAAGTTACCCCTTTTTGTAATGTTTTTTTCAATATTATGACTAAGCTACTGATACTTGACATTTAATTTTTGTACTCAACGAAAGACAAATAATTCGCAGATAAATTAGCAGAGAATCCTATAAAGTCTATAAATATAGGCAATAAAACCTATAAAACGCGCCGCTTCGCTGTTGGTATAACAACGTCCCGTACCGTCGTACCATCGAGAGAGCGAGAGAGAAGCCGCGAGAGAGAAATACCTGGCCTTAAGCGACGATGCGCGACGTGGAGCGTGCGAGCCGAGCGGCAACCTTTACTGTCATACGCCTAGGCGGCCTTCCTGGGAGGCACGCCGGCCGAACGTGCCTAAACTGCAGCACCCCACTGGTACAAGTGGGTCAATAACCCTTCATGCACATCTAGCTGGCACAGACCATAACCTACTCTACCTACCTAATCTACCTACCTAACCAATCTACCACCAGTTCGGATTTTGGGAGAGCCTTCGACTGAGAAGAGCTGGCAAGAAACTCAGGAGGCCTTACTTTTTCTCCCTCTAAGTAACAATGTTACTTTACAGTGTCATAGATCTAATTAAGTAGGTACAAATTATTAAACATAACTAAGTACAATTTGTACGCATCAATAAAATTAATAATAACTAAACTAAATAATTTCAACAATTCATAATAATTGAATGAAAGAATAGTTAATAATAGACTAAAAATACTAATAATAAACACTAGTACAGAGTAGACTTATTTCCATGCATTTTTGTCTGCAACATAGTCATTGATCTTATAATAAGCTTTCGCAATTAACACACGTTTAATGTGCGTTTTGAATTTGTTGTCTGTCAATGCAGTGATGTCGTCAGGTATTTTGTTATAAAAACGAATTGAGTTGTATATAAAAGATTTACTACTTTTGCTAAGTCTGAACTTCGGAGCACACAGTTTGTTCCTGTTCCTTGTGTTATATCCGTGAACCTCATTGTTTTTGGTATAAAGGTGTAGATTTTTAAGAGCGTACATAATATTTACAAATATGTACAAGGACGGTAAAGTAATGATATCTATATCTTTAAGTAATTCCTTCAACGAATCACGTGCTTTTAACTGATATATAAACCGAACTGCTCTTTTCTGGAGAATGAAAATTCTACTAACGTCTGCTGCCGTTCCCCATAGTAGTAATCCATATGACATAACGCTATGGAAATAAGCAAAATAAACCAGCCTAGCAGTAGACTGATTTGTAATTTTTCTTATATTTTTAACAGCAGACCTCTTTGCCAGACCCTCGATATTAGAATCCCACTGTAATTTAGAGTCTATCCTAATACCAAGAAAAGACATTTCATTAACGATTTCTAACGTTTCCGAATCTAATTCAATATTTAAATGACTGAGCCGTGTATTAGGTGGAGAAAATTTAAGAAATTTAGTTTTATTAGCATTAAGTGCTAAGTTATTAACAGAAAACCATTGTGATACTCTGTTAAGTGTTTCGTTAATTTTTCCTTCTCCAACCTTTGGGTCTTTCCTATCTAAAGAAAATATTAAAGAAGTGTCGTCAGCGAATAACGCTATTTCCGACATTTCCTTAACCATTAATGGAAGGTCATTTAGATAAACAAGAAACAGAAAGGGACCGAGAATAGATCCCTGGGGTACCCCCATTTTGACTATCGAACCTCCTGATACTACATTATTTATACCTACTTTCTGACTTCTATTGTACAGATAAGATTTTATTAATTTTAGCGCATTACCACGAACGCCATATTGAAATAATTTACCAACTAAAGTTAAATGATCAACACAATCAAAGGCTTTAGAGAGGTCGCAGAAAATACCTACTGTATCCTGCGAAGATTCCCAAGTGTCAAGTATGTTTTTGACCAGTTTTTCTCCAGCATCTATAGGTGACCGTCCTTTCGTAAAACCAAACTGATCACTGTGTAAAATTTTATTCATTCTAAAGTGTGCATTCATTTGCGTATAGATTATAGATTCGAAAATTTTACTAAGTGCCGGAAGAATAGAAACCGGTCTATAGTTAGCAGCGTTAAATTTATCACCTGATGTAAAAATGGGAGTTACTTTACTATTTTTCATAAAATCTGGAAATGAACCTACTTCGATACATTTATTAAATATTCCTGCTAAAAACGGTGCGATTACTTCTATAATAGGCTCCAAAACTGTCACAGAGAGACCCCATAAATCTTCCGTTCTTTTCTTATTCAAGCTTTTGTACGTTTTTATTATGTCTAAATATATGTTATATCTCTAAAATTAAAGATCGGTACTTTTTTATTAAAATTAAGTTTTATTAAACTTTGTGCTACAGTAGAGGACGATTCTAAATGTCTAGTTGTTTCAATAGGTATATTGGCAAAAAAGGAATCAAAAATGTCAGCAACTTTAAGATTATCTTTAATAAGCTCATCATTCAACTTAAGCAGAAAGCCTGACTCATTTTTACTCACTTTGCCAGTCTCTGAATTAATAATTTTCCTAGTAGTCTTGACTTTATCTTTAGACTTTATAATTTTGTTGCTAATAAATTAAGACTTTGCAATAAAACATACATTTTTAAATATTTTCGAATATCGTCTAACATAATCATGAAAAGCTGGATTAGAATTGAAAGATTTCTTGTCATACAGATCATAAAGAAAATCCCTACTTTTTCTTATTCCCTTCGTAGCCCAGTCACTAAACACTGTCTTTTCCTTTGCATTAACTTTTTTTTTGTACATATTTTGTCAAATTCTTTAGTAATCACACCAAACAATTTATTGTAATATTTATTTGGTTCGTTAACATACTTGTTCGTTTACAACAACTTGATGAAATAGCAAGTAAGGTAAAGTCACGTAAGAGTCATTATTATATGCTGCATAACACGAGGCGAGTTGCTATATTGCCTTACAATTATCTCGTTTTCGTTAACGTGATCGATCGTGAATGTCATTGAAAAAACAGTTCTTTCGATAACATAGAAAATTTTATCTCACGTCATCACTGTAACAGTAGGTAATTTTATCTCACGTCATCAATCTTTCACTGTAACTGCAACGTAGTTAATTAAAATTGAAATCATAAAATAATGAAATCACTTAGTTGATTCAGATTTATCGTACCATCTAATCGCGCATTAATAAATTATTATCGTATTTTTAATGCTATTACCTAAATATAAATGATGATAAACCTATGCAATTTAAAGAATACTTTCCTTTTATATTTGCAGAAGTATAGATAGATATTTAAACGGTATAATGCACACACAAAAATAGAAGAAGGCACAGATATACCTAAAAGGTTCTTTTTTGTTTAAATAATGCTGGCCATTCAGGTTTTACCATTGCAGATAACAGCTGGGACCAACGGCTTAACGCGCCTTGAGAAGCAAAGAGGAAAAATAAGAAATAATACGTATTCAAAATATAAAATATTGGAATAATTAAATTTTAATTTTGATTATTTCTAAAATTCGTAAGTAGTAATTTGTTGTATTACTACATATTTTTAGTAAAAAGACATAACAGAAAAAAATATTCGATATTTTTTGATGGGGGGATGAGGTCGGGAAGGATTCCGCGCGGTGCTTGTGAAGGCTTTTATTGAATAAAGTATTTATTTTGACTTTCACTTTGGCTTTGAACAATATCTCACCTTTAGTACGATGTACGAGTCAGCGTTAAAGAATTTGCCGTACATTTTTGTGTCGACTGCCACCGGTTCGAAATTCTGGAAGAATTGAAGATAGTGTTAGATATCGGGTTTACGCATTTCGGTTTTCCATACATGCTTCCAAGATCAAAACTTTACTAACTATGTGCTAATTTTAATAATACTTTGCATGAAAAAGTATATACAGAGATCTAAACAGGTAAGTACTTACTTAGGTACTTTATTTAGCTTAGTTTTGCGATTTAAAGCTCACTAGAGCAAGATAACGAAAGTTAAAAAAAATGAATTTGATAGCACTCAGTTTTCAAAACTTTTATTTTGCTTTTAGAAGTAATTATTCATTAAAATTTTATTAACCTTTGATTAGTTTTTATTCTGAGATTTGTTTGGCATAGGTATATTGGCATACATTGTCAGTATCACTGTCAGACCTTCGAAAAGATAACTCCTCCTTTTGTTTATTGGTGATTGAAAATTAAAAAAGTATTCAATAATAATCAAAGAGTGAACATGTTAAAACAACAATTCAGCGTTTAGGAAACTTCAAAGTTATTTAGAACTCAGTATTTCTATTTCTTAGCTTACATTTGTATAAATCGCACAAGTCGGAAAAAAATTAACAATAAAATAACTAATTTCTTTGTAAGACGTTAATTTTAACTAGTTAAATACTTACTTCTATACCCCATATTTCGACACCGGGCGCAGTGCCAGCATCAGAAAACGCAGGATGCTCCATAGCTATGAAACGGACGTAGTTTCCCTAACTACAATAACTAAACACTGTATTATCAGGTATAAAACATCTATACAAAAAGGCAACTTCGAATACGAAAAAACAACGCGGTGAAAATCGGAACTAACTTCTAACACTTACAAACGTTGACAGCTCGTGTAGACAGTGGCGCCATTATTACAGTTACAAAGTGACGTTTCTATTTGTTCGCGTTTTAATGCCATGAGTAATTCGGTAGATTATTAATGTGTACATTCGTGAATCACACGTTGATAAACCATTATCTGTTATTATCTGATTTTAGTGCGATATTGAACTTTATAGCCGTATGAAATGTAATCAGGGGCAATCGAACATCAAACGAGCCAGATCGATTTTTACCTCAAGGCCAATTTTATTGGAAGTCGTCCTATTCCAATTATGAAAATGAGTATTCTGTCCATTTACCTTACATGACACTTAAGTGTTAGAGCCTTACATAGAAATACACTATCTAAGACTGATATACAGTTTTTTAAACATTGTTTTGTCTACGTCACAAGAAACAAAACCATCTTTACCTATCTAAATAAAGTATACTTAAAATTAAACAGTGTTTATATGTATGGCCCTTAATTTGTCTCACATGCAAGAATCTAGGTTTTTGAGGATCACTGGTCTTTGGAACCATGTTCCCTTGGGTGTCGTAAAAGGCGACTGACAGACTAAAGACTGCACATACATCCATAAGCATTGAGCGGCGATGGGCTCACCACTTGTCACGCTGAGCACATGTGCAGTCGCTATTTGGTGAAAAGTGGACTATGGCAGAGGACTGCTTTTGCTGTCCTCTTTGCCTGTTCTCTGATTAACCCATCGGGATAATAATCAAGATATGTACTATTTTTTTTTTAATTCTGGCAACGAACAGTCATTAATACAGAAAAAGATAACATACAGACATACATAACATACAGACCTACAGTGTCTAAACGTTTAAAACAAATAACATAAATTTATGAGTGTGGTTAGACTTCAGTTCTCAGACAGAGAAGTTATAAAATTAACTTAACACAAATCAAAAATAAATGTAAGTATGGATGTTCTTTTATACAAAGCGTGCCCTGACAATTAATAGTGCAACAAAAAATAATTAGCCAATAATAGGTGTAGCCATTCTGAAGTGATGTGATTTTTATTTTTTTATACAAGAAGGACGCAAACGAGCAGGCGGGTCACCTGATGGAGAGTAGGTAATCACCGCCGCAAATGGACACCCTCAAAGCCAGAGGAATCGCAGACGCGTTGCCGGCCTTAAATGTGATGTGCGAACATACATTGGTGGCAATTAAATTTTATTTAGATAATAATATCGGGATAAAAAGTATCCTATGTGTTAATCCAGGTTATAAACTATCTGTAGGTATGCCGAATTTCATCCAAATCCATTCAGCAGTTTTTACGTGAAAGAGTAACAAACATCCATCCATACTTACAAACTTTCGCGTTATAATATTAGTAGGATTTATATAACCAACTATTGAGAAATAGCAAAAAGCGGCGATGTGCTCGCTCACCTGAGCACATGCGCAGTCGCTGTTTGGTAAAAAGTGGACTATGGTAGAGGATAGCTTTTGCTGTCCTCATTGCCTAGTCTCTTACTAACCCTTCGGGGAGAACAGTCCTAATTATAAGTATGTATGTACAAGTTTTTGTTAAAATATCTACACAAATAACAAAAAAGACATTACAATACGAATAATTTTATTTATTTATGACTATGTAGTTGCAGTGACATTTTTAATACTAAACATGATTTTTATTCACCTTTCTAAAAAAAGATACACTCTTAATTTTTAGCTCATTATAGAAAAATCTACGTAATATTCTTAGGGTCTTTTCAAGATAAGATAGAGATAAGATAATTATATGTAAGATACGATAAAGATAATGTAGATAAGATTTTACACGTATATTATGAAAATTAACAGTTTCTTCTAGAATGCACGACAGCTTAGTATAGCAGATGCCAAAATTGCGTTGACAACGTTGTTAGCTGCGATTGAAATGGCGGAGTTTCCTTTCGGCGTAGACGTCTGAAAAAAATGCAAATAACAGGGTTATGTACGGTCGACTACAGAATAAGCTTAGCACATTAATTTTTTTTTCTAAAAAGGTTGGTAAGCGCTCGTCTTTTATTTCGATCTCCGTGGTAAATTGGTTTGCACCCCGGTTCTGGCGCGAGGTTCAATTTCCGGTCTAACGGAGTCTAAGCAAGAGTGCGATGATCCTGAACCAGACTCCGATGATGGCGAAGGGGATATTCCGCTTGCACAGCTATTGTACCGCTAACAATTACGTTGTTCGTCGTAAACTACTCATTGGTGATTTTGAAATCATTTATCGTTGGACGAAAACTGCTCCTGTTCCTGCAGTTAGAACACGACAGCACAATATTATATCTTTTATTAATACTATGTCCTTACACCTGTAAAATCGATAAATAACATTAGTTACGTACATAGTAAAGTTTTGAATAAAATGCTATTATATATAAGGCTTTCAAAGACCCCATGCGACCGACGCGCGACGATGTTGCAAAAATTACGCGACCGACGGCGGGTTAATAATAAAACCGCCAAATACAAATCGGACTCGCGCACAAAGGATTTCGTACCATTATCTATACAACATTAGACACTGAATATAAATCTAAATATTCTGTAAATATTTCAAGTTTCTACCTGGTTGTCGTTATTAAGATCAAGAAAAATCGGCAAAAATCATGTTTGTTGTATAGGAGCTTTCGTCAATTTGTTGCCTTTTTAATTTTAATTTAATTATTTATTTTTGAAGTGAATACACAACTAAATATTCTGTGAATCTTTCAAACGTCTACCTGTTGCCGTCATATAAAATCGAGCAAAAAACATAAAAATAAACACGTTTGTTGTATGGGAGCCCCCCTTAAATATTTTTATTCTGTTTTTAGTATTTGTTGTTGTAGCGGCAACAGAAATACATCATGTGTAAAAATTTCAACTGTCTAGCTATTACGGTTCATGAGATACAGCCTGGTGACAAGACGGACGGACGGACAGTGGAGTCAGTAATAGGGTTCCGTTTTTACCTTTTGAGTACGGAACCCTAAAAATTGTTTTCTAAATTGATTTGCAGTGTGGGTATTTTTCTATGCTTCTGTATAAGTATTAATTATCCATTATCCAGTTTAACCATATTTAACGAGTTTCAAATGAAGCTAAACTAGGGCTATGTACCTACATAATTGGTGTGTGTAGAAAGTTATTCCATTCTTATTATATCTCACCGGTTACCTATCATAAATTCGAAATTTGCCTGTACGAATTTTATTTGACCGAATAGGTACGTTTTGTAATTTTTTGTTTTCCATAATTTTCTTTTTACCGAAAACACAATTTACAAAGTTTTGAAATGCCGATTATCGATTGTAATTTTTCTCAAAATCTCTATATTTTGAAATCACACTCAACGTTTGGCCGAAGCTATTAATGCTAGACGATTCATTTTCCAGAAACACGTTTCCAATATTATTAAAATACAACAATTAAAATAATTGAAATCCATAATATCATCGAACAACTTGTAATCGTAGTAACGTTTAAGCATGCAAACAAGCATGCAGTATGGAAGCATGCATGCACCACGCAAGCAAGCATGCAGCATGCAAACAAGCATGCAGCATGTAAGCAAGCAAGCTTGGAGCTTGCAAGCAAGCTGAGGCATGCATGCAAGCATGCAGCATGCAAGCAAGCATGCAGCATGCAAGCAAGCATGCAGCATGCAAACAAGCAAGCAGCAAGCAACCAAGCATGCAGCAAGTATGCAGCAAGCATGCAACATGCAACCAAGCATGCAGCAGGCATGGTTTCTGTCACGGCTCCGGCGCTGCGAGGCTCCGGCGGTCCCACGCGAGCTTATGGTCGCAGATGGCTTACGCTCACCGCCGCAGCTTCGGCTTGCTGGCCAGCCTCAACCGCGAATTTTGAAACACAATCTTATTTGAAACACAATCTTACCGGAAACATAAAAAGACATTTAAGATTATTCACCTAATAATATGAATATATGAAAAACAAAAAAAACTGGGTATGAGTATGATATTTCAGAGTAAAAGTTACTTCGAATTTTAATACTTCAAGATATTAAATTTATTGTAAACAAAACATCTTCTAAAGGAAAAAAAGTAGTTTTGATAATCGGCTAATAGTATTTCTGGAAAATGAAACGTATGTATGATACGTTTATGGATTATCAAAATTATGTAAAAGCAACGATCTGGTATTTAAAACTTCGTCATACCGTTTTCGAACAATTGAAATTCGTACAGGAAAGTTTCGAATTTATGATAGGTTACCATCTCACCTGATGGTCATTTGCCACCAGGTAAGATGAAGGCCAAATGCGATAAGGCCGAAGGTGGTAGAAAAGATGGTGGTAGCTACTGTATTTTTGCGAATGACGACATGGAAGCCGTCAGTTAGATGATGCGCATCCCTGACGCACTACAGTAGCGCGGCAGTTCCAACAACATACTGAAGATACTATTATATTGGATGCGCAGGACATCAAGCGAATATGATCTTTCACAAAGTCAAATAAAAGAACACATTGGCCATGAATAAACTGGTAGTCCTGTGCAATGGTAACAAAGATACAAGTAACAATACTTGTAATTGTAAACAGTTACAAGGTCGTTCATCAATCCTATGTGATTCTTCCTCTGTTGAATTGATTGATGTTTTTTTCAAAGGTTTCCTTAGTCAGTGCACAATTAAAAATGGCTATAGCCAGCCGGCTTCAACATGCCTAACTGGGACAGTTAATCTATGCTACGGAAGGCACGTTAAGCCGTTGGTCCCGATTGTTATTAGTCTAGGCAATGCTTCTACTAGGCTTTTACGAGACAACGCAATGGGCCAATCTTGGGCTAGGACGGGAGTAGGTTCTTCTAACTGCTGGGTGATTAATGTTTTGACGACCTCCTTGGTCGAGTGGTTTGTACACCGGTTTTCATGGTGTCGCCATCTCTGAGGTCCCGGGTTCGATCCCCGGTCGGGTCAATTTAGAAATTATTGTTTTTCTAAATTGTCTCGGGTCTGGGTGTTTTCTATGTATAATAAGTATGTATTTAAGTATTTTAAGTATGTTTATCCGTTGTCTAGTGTAACGGTACAGAATGAATGGTATCCGTCCGTTAGTAAGGAATGCATGGGAGTAGCACTAAAATAAATATTAATGCGTAGCACCATTAATAATAAGCATGAAAAGGGAATAATAAACTAGTTCAGAATAATGGTCAGTGGTCTAGCGCTTTATCTTTAGTTTGAATTTCGCGGGGACTGCTCTGTGTGCTCCTTGCGACATAGGCGCCGTCTAGCGTGAGTTATTTACTTGAGCTTCGTGTTAGGTTGGCAACGGGCTTTATCTTTATTTTGAATTTCGCGGGGACTGCTCTGTGTGGCCTTGTGACATAGGCGTAGGTTGGCAAGCCGGTAGACATACGGGCGGGCGCCACCTATGGTCGGAATACGGAACTTTTTATAATTTCACAAAATACAGGATTATTGGCTTAAGTGGATGATTATTGAGAGGGAATTGTTAATAGAAGGCTACATTTAGATATTCAAAGATGTAATATTGGCTATCTGACGAGATTTGGTTAGATTATGGAAAAATTTTAGAATTGCGCGGCGAAAGCGGCAATGAGCGAGCGAGAGGTTGAGAAAAAGACAGAAAGAGAGGTCGGATGATAGCTCCACGTGGCGCGACGCGAAGGCGGGGGGCATCGGGGAAACGGCTAGCGATTGGTGGAAGGGAAGAAAAGCGGACTCGCGCGGGAAAAATCTTAGGCGCGCGTGGCGGGAAAGTTAAGATGCTGGGGAAAATTAGCGGACATTCAGTTTTGGGACGTCAACGGAGCGGTCCAACTTAAGAGTGCGGTACGACTCATACGGGAAAAATAGCGTCCGAGCTTGATAGTGCGCTAAGTGATATTCGAGCTGCGATATTAATTAAGATTTGTGAAATTGAAAGTTATTAATAAAGTAAACTATTGCGATCGCAACTCGAATCCGTTAACAGAATGAAGTATTCTGGGGTACATCGGCGGAAACGAGTCACGGTGACAACAAAACCCTATGTACCTTTCAACAGACTTCGGTCTGGATGATCTTTGATTGTATTTAATAAGATCGGCGTTTTACACTATTACGCTAAACAATACACTATCTTCGACGGAGTAATGGGGGAGAGACAGTTGTCTCCCTAGTGAAAGTTGAAGATAGGTCAGACACCATTTAGCTGGAGGTAGACCCGTATGACCCAGTCCAATCTCGAGTCTATCTCCATACATACAGTGTAGTGATAGGAAAATAACACACTGAGTATACTGGCTCGACTGATAGAACATTTAGGAGTTAGTTGCTTTCAGGGGCAATGCGACTCTCACCACACACCACGAATTTAAATTAAATGAGGCTTGGCCTAGTTTGCAAGGTACACAAGAGGGACTGTTAGTTCGACAAAATATAGGCATTTTCAAGTGAGGAAAGTTGTAGGAATCTATAGGTAGGCGGATATATATATGGTTAGTTATTAATTCAGACTAATAAGGCAGGGATAATTAAGTTACGGCGCTAAATAAAATTATGATGAAGTGATGTGGGTCCTAGCTAGGCAAGTAATCTGTTACCGCAGGCCGGTAAAATTCTAATTGTTTTCCTAAAGTTGTTACCAATTAATTATTCATTTTAAATAATTAACAGAAGTATGATAATATCGTACCATCATTACTTTGGAGTACCTAAAAGTCTAGACTGGTTTTCTATTACAAGAAAAATACTAAAAAGTTATAGCAAATAAGCTTAGTCGTACTGTGATGTTTGATTTCTAACACTGATATGACCAAACAGGCATTTGTTAGCTTTCCCTGGGATGCAATACGATCTCACATGGCTATACTCTTCAAAGTATGGAAAATTTTACATCCGATACCTTAGCAAAAATAAGCTGATACAAACTGAACAACTAAAACCAGTTTAGAACCTAGGATAAGTCGTTGAAAGAAGACATTGCAAGCTATGAGCTTCTAATAATCTGAAACATAGAAATAATTGATTGATAACAACCAGCTAATTAGCCTGACAATGGTCTACTAATACCATTTGAATAGACCTCTTAAGATATGTAAGTACTTACTTCTAATAATATGAAACATAGAAATATTTGATGGGAACAATCTAATCAATCAGACTAATACCTAGTACAGTCTAATTTATACTTATTAAAGTGAGTAAAAGATAACTTCTAAATGTAATTTATTTAATGATTAACAGTGATAATTAACTACCTACTAAAGGTATACTAACTATGATTTAGTAGTCTATCAAATTAACCACTCAGTCTGGGAGACAGAGGGTGTAAGTTAATGGAAAAATAATTAACTACATTCACTCCCTAAAAGTCAGGGATGTTGAATAAATTAGGCATCTTTCAATAAACTTGAGATGTATTTATACTTTATAAGATCTGTATAATGAACACTAAGAGTAATCCAAAGTAATTTACTTCAAATGATAGTATTCTATTTCAGTTCACTTCCTAAAGTCAAGGATATTGAATGAATTAAACATCCTTTAATAAACTTAAGATGTGATAATCTGCCAATGCAGCCAAGCCAATGTAGTTATATTGGAGCTTTACAGGACTTGTATAATAAATACTAAGAATAAATAAAAGTAGTTTTACCTGTATTAATAGCATTCTACTTTAGCCACCGCCTGAATTGGCGTTTTATTAAATTATCCACCCTTTACGGAACTGAATATAAGTTATTGCATTGAATAATTAAGTTCTTAATGTGAAAAGGATATTTGGATGATAGCAAGCCTTGAGATAAACTCTATTGATTTATGTGGAATAATAAGAATTTAAATTGCTAACACATAGTTCATAATGTAAAATGAAATTAAATTTGAGGAGAGATGTAAATTCTCAGTTAAAGAATTAAAGGCACAAGCTAATAATTAAAGTTAAAGCCAATGTGACGGAACTGTAATTAAACCATGAGATGTACAGTACGCTATGGAGCGGTGGTGGGGCTCATAAATTGCACCAGGCTTCTTATGTATCATGCTACTGATAATAAATAATAATACCTACAAGCTAAGCTATCATCTGATTACCTTTGAGTGGTTACAAATCTTCCCCGCAGCTGCAGTGAAGGATTTAGGTCACAGTTCAGACGGAGTCATTGCTAGGCTACACATATTTATGTTAGGATTTATAGACTGGTAGGTAATTAGGTCAGGAGAAAATAATTTAACACAGGGATAAGCCAATTACTAAACTTTCACGAAAGAACTTGAGTTACTTAAATGCGGTTAACAACGGAGGGTTCACTAGACGATCTGGCCAAAATAGTAGTTATTATAATATTACATTGCTTGACTGAAATTCACTGCAAATAGAATTAAGCTATGCTAAGGTTCCATCTTCATACAAACGCTACACACTCTACAAAACTCCAGACACAACCATTAGATTGTAGATAAATTAGGTTAATTAGTTTTAAGAATTAGATAATAATTTAAGTTAAGGTAAAGCGGCGAGGATGTGTGTATGTATTATAAGCTAGCTAGGCATATAGGTGTGAAAGGCATTAGATTTAGGTTTAGATTTAGGTGTAGCAATTTAATGTTGTGGGGAGGTTACAAATTGGTGCCGTGACCAGGATCAGAAAGTTAAGTTATAAATTATCATTAATATAGTTGTATTGGATTTCAGTCAAGCGGTAATACTTTAATTTAGAAGTGGGATTTTTTCCCACAAATTGTTGTCGTGTTGCGATGCGTGAGTTTAGAATTGGCTTAATAGGGAATAATTCAATGAAGATTAATTAATTCAGAGATATTGAAGAATTATAATTTGACACTTTTCACAATAAACGTTGTTATCTTCTAAAGTTGATTCATACACTTTGTATTACGGGCTCTTGATAATGGGTGAATTATAATTTGACACTTTTCACAATAAACGTTGTTATCTTCTAAAGTTGATTCATACACTTTGTATTACGGGTTCTTGATAATAGATTAAGACCAATATTGTAGACAGTCGCAATGAGAGCTGGAGCTAAAATTTTGTTGTACGAAATCTGTAACAAAAAGATTTTCAGGTTAGGTTAAAGGTCAAAGGAGGAGATAAAGCTACAAAACAATAGCGTAATGAGTATTATTTGAAATATAATACCTTCCAGGGATGTCTGTTGTTGCGAGAGGCAATGTAAGATAATGACACATCTGTCGATTTGGCACTCGATTTTAGGGGACAATGAAATTGCTTCGGGTGTAATTTTTGTTTTGGTTGAGATTGTTACAAGAAAAATACTACGGTTGAATGTATGGTGATTGAAGATTGTAGTACTAAGACTTTGTATTCGATTTTGAGACGCTAAGTTAATTGTTGACGTTAAGAGTTATGGTAACTGTAGTTTTGTTTCTATTCCTGGTGATAGATTTCATATAGGCATAGGCAACTGGTTCATACAGCCTTGTGTTGAGTTATTTTTAGGATCGTAAAAAGTCGATAGGGTGACATAGTTCAACATTTATTGATTTAGAAGATTTGTGGAATAGGGGGCGGTTTAATTATTATTGCTGTCGGATGGGAAGGCTAGGGGGCGAGATTGGACAGAGGTAACCAACTTAATTATTGCTGGATTCAATTTATATTATAGGACGGCGATATGCTGTACAATATTATAAAGTTATGACGCTAACAGCATAATATAAAACTAATAATAATTATATTTTGACTAATAATCGTTGAGCGATTGCGGTTTTTAGTTGATGTGCTATTCCACGTATTATATTTTATTTTGTTGGTTATGTTAGAGAAAAAAAAAATATAATAATGTACTTGAGTCTCACATCTGAAATCCATAGAGTAGTTAGGCTAGTCAAGGACTATTAAATCATTTGTCTATGGTTGGACCATAGAGACCAATGATTTAGCGACACCATAAACAATCTAGAATTAGGAATGATTATAAAACATGAAGTCATAAAACCAATCGGAGAGGAAACTTCCTTATCGCGTAATCATGTGATTTTGTAATAGCAAGCGGAATCACCTGTTATTTTCCATACCTGTTATTTTTAATACCTGCGATTTTTACATTGAAAGAGATTTTCCTAATATTTATCACGTAGTAGATTGGAATGCAATGACATTGTGGTGGAATTATTATTATGTGACATGTAGATGGGGACAATTGCTCTGCACAAGGAAAATGCCGCTTCATTTAGTTAGTTCGCTAAAATCCTAGGAAAAGTAACATAAAATAGTATTACGGTTCAAAACACACGCGTTGATGAGGAATCGCGATTATAAGTAATAACAAGTAGCAGGGATGTCATGTAGGGGATAGAATCATATGACTATTCATTGCTAGTAGGAATTTTGGGTTAAAAGCAACGTAGTTTGGGATGCATAATATAAACGGATAAATACGTCTAGTAGGCGATAAAAGTCGTTACCGTCTGGAAACAACTATCTAATATCTACTCTGTTGTGGGGAGGTTACCTATTAGCGAGGCTAGATGGCGTTGGATTACCAATAAAAGATTTTATTTTGGATGATGGTAAAAGGGTGCGGTCTAATAATAATATGTATAATTGAAATACTCTTGCAGCGTTGTGAGTAGTCGTTACCGGTAATCGTCGCTTCTTACCGTATAGTTGAAATCGTGTTAAATAGTTAATTATGAAGGTTTATAAAGGACTATTATTAGCCTAAGATGAGGTTAATGTACGCAGAGGTAAAGCTCGCTGGGCAAAGCTTACTATACCTACTTAACTAATATTATCAGTTGTGAGTTACCTAGAAATATCTAAGTCGGGAGAGCGGTGAAAAGAAAAGACCTTACTACATGACTAATTAGTTAGGATAGGTAGAGATAGATAAATCATTAAATTCACTGGGTTGGATTAGCCTATTAAGAAGAGTATCTTGCACAATTGTCTATCTCCGTTGAACGATTAAGATGTTGAAAAAAAAAAAATGATATTACTAGTTAAGTGTTGTGTGAGAAAGTGTAGGAAGTATACTAGTGGTAGCATAGCACAGAATAGGGAGTAGTGAGTTTATTCTACTACAAAATATTATATATATTTTATAAATCACATCCAATCAGTACTTGTTACAATACTCAATTACAGTACACAAAGCAAAACATAATCACCCATTTTACAGACAAAAACATTGAATCGGATGCTTGACCGCGTCTACATAAGCCAGCAGCTTTGCTTGTGGGTAAATCGAAAGAGGCACTTGTATAAGAGGCTGGTACTGACTAATCGGGTAGTGCCGAAGGAGAATATTCTGACGCGTATCCCAGACGCTAGCTTTGGTTAGTTGATGGTTCTTCTAGGGCAACCCTGCCGACTTACTAGGGATCATTGACTAGTCGAAGTTTGATTCTACACACACACGACACTAATCTATTATATTTATAAGTACATTAGAACCTGCACTTGGTTATATTTAATTATTGGTTTTATATAAATATATTTGGGCGGAGATACTCTTGTGGGTGAGAAAGTGTAGGAAGTATACTAGTGGTAGCATAGCACAGAATAGGGAGTAGTGAGTTTATTCTACTACAAAATATTATATATATATTTTATAAATCATATCCAATCAGTACTTGTTACAATACTCAATTACAGTACACAAAGCAAAACATAATCACCCATTTTACAGACAAAAACATTGAATCAGATGCTTGACCGCGTCTACATAAGCCAGCAGCTTTGCTTGTGGGTAAATCGAAAGAGGCACTTGTACAAGAGGCTGGTACTGACTAATCGGGTAGTGCCGAAGGAGAATATTCTGACGCGTATCCCAGACGCTAGCTTTGGTTAGTTGATGGTTCTTCTAGGGCAACCATGCCGACTTACTAGGGATCATTGACTAGTCGAAGTTTGATTCTACACACACACGACACTAAAATATTATATTTATAATTATCTTAGAGCCGGCTTTAATTATATTTAATTGAGGAACGGTAGAAATTATATATGCTGAAGAGATGTTAGTAGGAATACGATAGGCGGATTAGTAGAGAAAAAAAAAAAGAAATGCTTCTCGAGGATACCTGAACGGATGATGGATAATTGTGGAAGGTGGATATTAATTGAGCTTGGGAGCAAAATAGGTGTCGAAAGAAAAATATAATAATAGTGGTAGAGAAAAAGAAAAAATAGTTGACTGGCTTGAAGTCGAGATTTAACTGCTAAATTAACGAGTTATAGCACTGTTACGCTATAGGGATAACAATAGCGTATGTTATCACATCAATTATAAAGGCGAGTTGCGGGCGGATGTCACGTCATAATCATTAGTTAAATCGTTTTATCATTTTAAAAGTTAACACCAGCTACTTATAAAACAGTGATCGATTATATATACCACAATTTTAAGTTGCAGGATAAATTTAAACTCATAGTCCGCAGAAACATTCAAGCCGGAAATAAAGCGATGATATTGCGAGCTGAGAATAAATTTCTTAGTGTAAAATTTATTAATAAGTAAATCCCTGATATTGCGTTATCGAGATTACAATACAAAATCAACTATCACAATTCGAATCATACAAAGTAATTATTTAGATGTTATCTCGCGTCGACAGGTACAAAATTTAATTTAGATGGGTAAAGAAATTAGAACTGAAATGGGTTTCGGATGTGTGACGTTCTTAGGATACGTACTGTTTAGTAGCATAATTTAAATTTAATAAAATCGGCCGAATTAGACATAATTCGTTTTGCGGATATATATATTTAATCGAGATTATTGTGGAGGTAGCCATAGTTCAAAGTTTACTAAACCCGACCTAGAGTCATAGCCTATCTTTATATGTCAGAAGAAAATAATAAATTTATAAGTAGTAGATTTTAAAGTCAATAGTAAATTTATTTTCCCGAGGTGCGACCTGAAACCTAGTTCGCACTAGGCCATTCAAATACTTTAACCGGTAATGTTGATTATAATAAATAAAGATGTTCGGGATTTATAATAATATTCTAATACTGCTATATTAAAATTGTTATTATGAAATTAAATAAGGTTGCTTAACAATTGGCAACTAATTATTAACTCAAGAATTTGTTTAGTACAAAGTAAATGTCTACAGGTTTAGAAATGATAGGACGAACGAAACGCGGTTTTGACTTGTGGGAAGGTCAGCGCAGACTGTCAAAGCGGTATTATCTTGTTTTGGTTATTTATTATATTAATATGAATTGCTAGAATTCTTAAATAATCTAGATTATTGGCATCTAATATGTACGTGATGAAATTGTAGATGATTAAAATTAGTGCTAAGGTAGGTTATTGTCGAAATTATGGCACAACCTTAAAATTGTTAGTTAATGTGAACTGCATGTTGCATCTAGATTGTTTTATACAAACTAATTAATTGACAGTTTTCACATATGTAGGCCGGGACATTGAGTTGATGAAATAGTGTTATCAAAATCATTCATCACGGAAAGATAAAGATATTTTATTTGCAAGTGTGAATACAAAAGTTTACTTCGGTTAGTATTATTCTGTTCTATACTAGTTTTGTGGTAGCGTTTTACCTAGGGTTGTTCTAAATTATAAGTAATTAATTGTTAATTGTCTGTTGTTGTCTTCTACGTTAGAAGAGGAACGGAGAAAGATAAGGGGGACTCATTTTGTTATAGTCAGCTGTATGATAGATAATCCTTCTAGTAAATATTTCTTGTGATTGCGGTAGTAACATAGAATGTTTATAGGATGTTTTGTTCATTAACTAATTATCTTTACCGCAGCTGTGGATAGGGATGGCTAAAGTATGTGAACAGGGGTGGAGAAGATAGGTCATTATAAATTAAAATAAATACTTGAATTGCAATATGCCTGACTTAATAGTGCGAAGAGATGGAGTAACTATGTTAGAGAAATTCTCTATTGCATAATATTCGAACTTTTGACATTTTCAATTGTAACTTTAGAATTTTGATTAGAGTATTTAACTAAGCGGGTCCAACGAAGAAGGCATGCTGAAAGCGAGGTCTTTGGTCGTCTATGCACACAATAAAATTATAGATGACACAAAGGAGCATTCTTAATTGGCACTGTTAAATTAGTAAAAGTAGCTTGTTTAGGGTGTTCGAATATTTTTAGTCGCACTGGGCACAAATAGAACTTAGTTAAGCGTGTAGGGTTTATTTTGATTTACCTGGTGAAGTAATTGAATCGAAGTTTCGGAACTGTGCTGTAGAAGTGGGAATTACTCAGCACACAATAAAATTAAGTGGTTTCCATTTAGCTTCATTTCCTAAACTAGCCTTTCTTAAAGTTGCGGAAATTCTGCTGTAAGGTAGTTCCTTTGGGGGCGTCTTGTGAAGTCTAAATCAGGACAATTATACTTGACTAACCTATAGAGAGATAATGTCTTAGGCTGCAGAAACAGAGGCCATTGATGGCATTTCATTTTGGCGTGGTCAGGGGATCTCGTGTTGCTGGGGAATTTTACCATCTGGACGGAAGGCTGAAAAGTAAAGTAGAATGCATAATGAGTAACCAATTAGAGTTACAAACATTCGGGAGATTACCATCTTAATAATGTGTCTTGTGCGAGTATAAAATTTAAAACATCTAATAAAAAAAAAATAAAAAAATAAATAAAAAGAAACTAGCACTATTGAATCACGCAGTTTGGAATTCAGTAAATACGAGAAAGAACTCACGATATTAATTACCATGAATACTAAAACTAAGTGTCACCTTCAGTGGCTTATTATTTACCGATTTGATCGTTATTAGTTATATAAAAGGTAGGAAGTTAAGTAGAGTTGTGGGGGCGGATAAGATAGTTACCGGTCTGTTTAATTTAAAAAAGAAAATGATATTTTTCAAAGGTATAGGAAAGTAAGGGGATATTGACGTATTATATATTAGCAAATGAGACTAAATGTTGTCTTTCGTGCATAGTAATAACTAGGGATGAGACATAGTTACTAGATAGGTTTTGGCATAAGTATTTGCTTATACGTATAAGCTCAGTACTTGTCAATTAGTATACAATGTCCAACGCGTACCGGGGTATTAACAAGTACTTATCGATGACGCATACATTGACAGTTAGATATACATAGCACACAAACTTCTAATAGATCTGAACTACGGGGTAGCTAGTTCAAAACTCAAGGATGTGTTTCGAGATGCGTACCCCCTTAGAGTGAATGAGTTTTTCCTAAGTATTTACGATCGACAACCTTATTGTAAGGCGTTAAGACCTCTATTTGTATGCACGGTGAGTGGGTGTCACTGCGTACCGGACGGAAGCGAGTCTAGTATTCTATCTCGGTTATTTGCAGGATTAGACATTAGATGTATCTCATCTAAAATAAAGTTATAACTCTTGGGCGATGATGGTATGCCTACTGGGTTTGGTTGATATGGGGGTTTGGTTAAGATTTCTTATCCGCGGAGAGGAAAATAGGTTTCCGTTAAAAGAAGTAGCTAATTAGGAATTGTGGAGGACGCGGGTTCGATCCCTGCCTGAGGTAGACAATTGTTCCGACGTTTCGTTATCTTAGGTAATTATATAAGCTAAGATGAGATTGGTAGCGTTGAAGTATGAAGGAAAGTTTTAATTCAAATTATTAATAATTATTCATTAACCTAGTTGGAACTAAAAGACCATGACGGCGAAGTGGTTGATGCTTCACCCACGAAAGATCCCAGGTTCGATCCCTAGGTTGCAACATTTAGATGCGGAACAAGTTGTAAGAAAAGACGTAAGTTAAAAGAAGGCCATGATGACAGATGTACTTGAAATTATTCTAGGAAAATAATTTAAAGAATAGAATAATTGAATGGTTCGGAAGATGTTATAAACTTACGTCGGAATCGTCATAGAGTTGAAGAGTTTTCGCTAGGGGGCGTTACTAGACAGCGCAAGAGACTGTTATATTGATTTAAATTATATTAAGATTTGTTGTTATGATGGTAAACAAAAGGCAAATCATTATTCGGAGGTTGTGTATGATTAAAGAAATGGTAGATGTCTAAGTTATTGGGAAATATTTACCGAGACTAAGTTTACTGGGATTTCGTTTCGAACACGAGAACTGGGTATGCGATTATGATTTTGTGTCAGTTGAATAGAATGAGGGGTGTGGGCTATTTTGCAATAAGAAAGCTTATGGAGGAAGGAGTCATTAGGGATTTGGGGAGGAACTATAAATAGTAGGAATATCTTTGAGGGCTAGGATGACAATGAGGTTGGCAAGGAAGGAGGTGCTATTTTGTACTTAATTAAGTACAGGGTTTAGATATAATTCGCCGCAGATAAGAGTGGTACTTTATCTGCTTAAATTCTATCGGGGGCGGCTGTAACGGTACAGAATGAATGGTATCCGTCCGTTAGTAAGGAATGCATGGGAGTAGCACTAAAATAAATATTAATGCGTAGCACCATTAATAATAAGCATGAAAAGGGAATAATAAACTAGTTCAGAATAATGGTCAGTGGTCTAGCGCTTTATCTTTAGTTTGAATTTCGCGGGGACTGCTCTGTGTGCTCCTTGCGACATAGGCGCCGTCTAGCGTGAGTTATTTACTTGAGCTTCGTGTTAGGTTGGCAACGGGCTTTATCTTTATTTTGAATTTCGCGGGGACTGCTCTGTGTGGCCTTGTGACATAGGCGTAGGTTGGCAAGCCGGTAGACATACGGGCGGGCGCCACCTATGGTCGGAATACGGAACTTTTTATAATTTCACAAAATACAGGATTATTGGCTTAAGTGGATGATTATTGAGAGGGAATTGTTAATAGAAGGCTACATTTAGATATTCAAAGATGTAATATTGGCTATCTGACGAGATTTGGTTAGATTATGGAAAAATTTTAGAATTGCGCGGCGAAAGCGGCAATGAGCGAGCGAGAGGTTGAGAAAAAGACAGAAAGAGAGGTCGGATGATAGCTCCACGTGGCGCGACGCGAAGGCGGGGGGCATCGGGGAAACGGCTAGCGATTGGTGGAAGGGAAGAAAAGCGGACTCGCGCGGGAAAAATCTTAGGCGCGCGTGGCGGGAAAGTTAAGATGCTGGGGAAAATTAGCGGACATTCAGTTTTGGGACGTCAACGGAGCGGTCCAACTTAAGAGTGCGGTACGACTCATACGGGAAAAATAGCGTCCGAGCTTGATAGTGCGCTAAGTGATATTCGAGCTGCGATATTAATTAAGATTTGTGAAATTGAAAGTTATTAATAAAGTAAACTATTGCGATCGCAACTCGAATCCGTTAACAGAATGAAGTATTCTGGGGTACATCGGCGGAAACGAGTCACGGTGACAACAAAACCCTATGTACCTTTCAACAGACTTCGGTCTGGATGATCTTTGATTGTATTTAATAAGATCGGCGTTTTACACTATTACGCTAAACAATACACTATCTTCGACGGAGTAATGGGGGAGAGACAGTTGTCTCCCTAGTGAAAGTTGAAGATAGGTCAGACACCATTTAGCTGGAGGTAGACCCGTATGACCCAGTCCAATCTCGAGTCTATCTCCATACATACAGTGTAGTGATAGGAAAATAACACACTGAGTATACTGGCTCGACTGATAGAACATTTAGGAGTTAGTTGCTTTCAGGGGCAATGCGACTCTCACCACACACCACGAATTTAAATTAAATGAGGCTTGGCCTAGTTTGCAAGGTACACAAGAGGGACTGTTAGTTCGACAAAATATAGGCATTTTCAAGTGAGGAAAGTTGTAGGAATCTATAGGTAGGCGGATATATATATGGTTAGTTATTAATTCAGACTAATAAGGCAGGGATAATTAAGTTACGGCGCTAAATAAAATTATGATGAAGTGATGTGGGTCCTAGCTAGGCAAGTAATCTGTTACCGCAGGCCGGTAAAATTCTAATTGTTTTCCTAAAGTTGTTACCAATTAATTATTCATTTTAAATAATTAACAGAAGTATGATAATATCGTACCATCATTACTTTGGAGTACCTAAAAGTCTAGACTGGTTTTCTATTACAAGAAAAATACTAAAAAGTTATAGCAAATAAGCTTAGTCGTACTGTGATGTTTGATTTCTAACACTGATATGACCAAACAGGCATTTGTTAGCTTTCCCTGGGATGCAATACGATCTCACATGGCTATACTCTTCAAAGTATGGAAAATTTTACATCCGATACCTTAGCAAAAATAAGCTGATACAAACTGAACAACTAAAACCAGTTTAGAACCTAGGATAAGTCGTTGAAAGAAGACATTGCAAGCTATGAGCTTCTAATAATCTGAAACATAGAAATAATTGATTGATAACAACCAGCTAATTAGCCTGACAATGGTCTACTAATACCATTTGAATAGACCTCTTAAGATATGTAAGTACTTACTTCTAATAATATGAAACATAGAAATATTTGATGGGAACAATCTAATCAATCAGACTAATACCTAGTACAGTCTAATTTATACTTATTAAAGTGAGTAAAAGATAACTTCTAAATGTAATTTATTTAATGATTAACAGTGATAATTAACTACCTACTAAAGGTATACTAACTATGATTTAGTAGTCTATCAAATTAACCACTCAGTCTGGGAGACAGAGGGTGTAAGTTAATGGAAAAATAATTAACTACATTCACTCCCTAAAAGTCAGGGATGTTGAATAAATTAGGCATCTTTCAATAAACTTGAGATGTATTTATACTTTATAAGATCTGTATAATGAACACTAAGAGTAATCCAAAGTAATTTACTTCAAATGATAGTATTCTATTTCAGTTCACTTCCTAAAGTCAAGGATATTGAATGAATTAAACATCCTTTAATAAACTTAAGATGTGATAATCTGCCAATGCAGCCAAGCCAATGTAGTTATATTGGAGCTTTACAGGACTTGTATAATAAATACTAAGAATAAATAAAAGTAGTTTTACCTGTATTAATAGCATTCTACTTTAGCCACCGCCTGAATTGGCGTTTTATTAAATTATCCACCCTTTACGGAACTGAATATAAGTTATTGCATTGAATAATTAAGTTCTTAATGTGAAAAGGATATTTGGATGATAGCAAGCCTTGAGATAAACTCTATTGATTTATGTGGAATAATAAGAATTTAAATTGCTAACACATAGTTCATAATGTAAAATGAAATTAAATTTGAGGAGAGATGTAAATTCTCAGTTAAAGAATTAAAGGCACAAGCTAATAATTAAAGTTAAAGCCAATGTGACGGAACTGTAATTAAACCATGAGATGTACAGTACGCTATGGAGCGGTGGTGGGGCTCATAAATTGCACCAGGCTTCTTATGTATCATGCTACTGATAATAAATAATAATACCTACAAGCTAAGCTATCATCTGATTACCTTTGAGTGGTTACAAATCTTCCCCGCAGCTGCAGTGAAGGATTTAGGTCACAGTTCAGACGGAGTCATTGCTAGGCTACACATATTTATGTTAGGATTTATAGACTGGTAGGTAATTAGGTCAGGAGAAAATAATTTAACACAGGGATAAGCCAATTACTAAACTTTCACGAAAGAACTTGAGTTACTTAAATGCGGTTAACAACGGAGGGTTCACTAGACGATCTGGCCAAAATAGTAGTTATTATAATATTACATTGCTTGACTGAAATTCACTGCAAATAGAATTAAGCTATGCTAAGGTTCCATCTTCATACAAACGCTACACACTCTACAAAACTCCAGACACAACCATTAGATTGTAGATAAATTAGGTTAATTAGTTTTAAGAATTAGATAATAATTTAAGTTAAGGTAAAGCGGCGAGGATGTGTGTATGTATTATAAGCTAGCTAGGCATATAGGTGTGAAAGGCATTAGATTTAGGTTTAGATTTAGGTGTAGCAATTTAATGTTGTGGGGAGGTTACACTAGTAACCATTTAACGAGTTTCTTATAGAAGCTTCTCTTGGGCTAGATAATTGGTGTGTGTTGTAGGAAAGTTTATTTATTTTTAAAGTTTTATTTATTTATATTTTAGCGTTTTACTAACACTTAAATATACTTAAGTAAAATTTTTAACACTGAAAACTTCTAAGATTTGATGAAGCAATGTTGGCTAAAAACATAAGCATCAAGCACTGACAAATTTCGACGGTTGATAGCCAGACCTCGGTAGCCAAGTGGTTAAGGCAGCCGCCCGGAATGCGGAAGGTGCGTGGTTCGATTCCCGCCTGAGGTTGTCGTCTTTTTTCAGTGTTTAAAATTTTGCTGGGTGATTTTTCAGTTATTATATATATAAGAATCAAGAATCAATATCAGTTATTCAGGTTACGCCATGTTTGGGTTACAGCACTGATGAATGTTATTATGCCATCCGTTCGTAAGTCTATCTGTGCGGGAGTCTTGTACTGAGAAGAACCGGCAAGAAACTCAGTAAGGGCATTTCTTTTCTCACCTTCTTTTACTTTTACTTTCAGTTGGTGAGCCCTCTATACTGTTGGATTTATGTGTAGTCTTAGTTTTCGGGAAAAACTAGGCTGATATGTCAGTCAGTCAGTAATTTTGTCAATTTTCCTTATCTATGCTAATATTATAAAGAGGAAACATTTGATAGTTTGTTTGTATTGAATAGGCTCTGGAAACTAGTAGACCGATTTAAAAAAATCTTTCACCATTGGGAAGCTACGCTTTCTCCGGGTGACATCGGCTATATTATATTTTCAAAAATATTAGGGATCCTTACTAAAACTCAAATAAATTCCTTAAATCGCGTGCGGTAAGAAAACTATTGATGATAGAATAAAATAATGTACAATAGCTTTGCAGAACACACCATTATCCACAAAAAGTGTCGCGATAGCATATGTCTAACTACTTTAGTTACGTCACAATAAGTGTTATTGGGAGGGGAGTCATTTTGAAAATTCACATGGGGTACGGGGTCCACGCAAACGAAGTCGCCGGCGCGGTCTGCTAGTATATAGTTTAGATATAACGTACCACGGGGTAGCTCAGTTTAGCTCTATTGTCGCAGCTGATTTCATCCACGGAGGTCCTGAACCTCTCAACCTCCGCTTTGTTGTTCAGGTTGGGCTGGAACTTGAAACTGGAATTAAACATAAGAAAGTCTTAACTAACCTATTTATTACATATACACTTCGGGCAAGCGCTTGACCTTCATCTCACCTGGTGGTAAGTGACGATAAACCGAAGGTGGAAGCGCACGAACACGGAATCCTCAACCACTGAGGAACTGGCTATCTTATCTCAAACTGTCGGAACATAACAATGCTATAAACATCGTTGTTATGGCGACAGACTTAGATAAGATGGTGGTAGCTAGCCAGGCGGACTTAGCAGCCCTAGCCTAGCCTAGCCAGCGCTGGGAATCGAACCCGGGACATCTGGGTCTGAGACCAGCGGCTTAGCCACTAGACCACAGAGGCGGTTAAAAGATGGAAGAACATAAGCCAGTGCCTCAATGGATAAGATAAGATAAGATAATACATTTATTTGCTAGAATACAGTAAATTAGGATGTTACATTTATAAATTTAGTACAATTGTATTCAACCTGCAAGCAGGCGTGCAAAAATCTTAATAATTGTGACAAAATTATTACATATTGTGATTTAAGAATTCACTGACCTGACGCTATAAAAGCAATGATCCATTAGCCATTTTGTTAATACAGTTTTAAATTTATTTATACTTATTAGTTTTATATCGTCAGGAAGCTTGTTAAAAATCAAAATACACATATTAAAACATATTTGTCGTATAATATTTATGGTGGTGTATATGGTGGTTGTGTAGTGGTCTCATCGTCGTCACTTACCATAATGTAGAAAAGAAAAGGTTAACCATAAATGAAGTTTAAGGTGAAGAGTCCTCTCATACTGTCATTGGGCTAGCTTGATTTAGAGGAACCCTGTATCCAAAATTGTAGGGGGGCGGGGATGCTCCTAGGAGCTAAGTTAGCCAAACAAATGTACAAAAATGACAAATGTGATAGCTGTTCCTGTCTCACAGAAGTCCTAAGATATTTTTAATCACACGTTCGGGGATCCGATTAACCGTGTCGCATAGCGGTGAAAGAATACTACCACCCCCTCTCTTCTTCCCTTGGGTGTCGTAAAAGGCGACTAATTGACTAAGCACTGCAAATACATCCAACGGCATGGGCTCACCACCCGTCACGCTAAGCAAACGTGCAGTCAATATTTGGTGAAAAGTGGACTATGGTAGAGGACTGCTTTTGCTGTCCTCATTGCCTAGTCTCTGACTAACCCTTCGGGGATAATAGACGTGTATGTACGTCCGTTCGGGGATCCGTATCATATATACAGCAGTAGCTACGTCCCTGTATACTGTCCCCAAAACAAGCGTTCCGAAATACGTCATCAGTCCACATACAAGCGTTCCGAAAATACGTATGTCCATATGTCATTATATATTTTTTGGCCATTATTTAATGTCCACTTAGCGAATTGTGCATAAAAATAACAAAATATAGATAAATTTGACAAGTCCATAGATCTAGAGCCCCTAAGGCAACACAGGGCTCGTGTACTTCATAGGGTACACGAACTCGCTGGAACCACTCCCCGTGTACCACATACGGTACACCGGACTGTTAACGTGTTAAGCGGCAATGGTTTATTTCTTTGTTTATGGATAACCAACAAAACATACACCATAATCAACATATATTTTAAAATTTTTATGACTAAAAGTTATCGAACTTTTAGGAAAAAACGGGATTTTCACCAAGTTTATGTTGTTGTTCTTGGTTTAATTGAGTTAGGTAGGTACTCCGGTGACCATGGTGCATGTAACTGCGCCGAAATATCGGGGACTCAAAACCAACTACGTAAGTAAGTAGGAATTCCGTTTTTTTCCTAAAAGTTAAACAGATATTTTGTTATATTTTAAATCGCTGTCTTAATAAATTAGAGGTTGCCACGCCGCACTTGCACAAACTGAAATAGTAAAGGCGGGTCTCCCGCGACACTGTTTTGTATTTTCTAACACCCAAAGATATTAAATTGCTGACACCTAACATCAAACATCTAACAAAATATGTCAAGATATGTACGTAGGCCCATATTTGTTAGATGTTTGATGTTAGGTGTTAGAAAACACAAAACAGTGTCGCAGGAGACCCGGCTTTAGAGTAATTAAGAAGGAAACTATGCACCTCTTGAACTTAGGTGGGTTAACGGTATGAGACTAGTGTCACTTACTTATTGCCCTTAGATCTGCCTACTGGTTTCGCCACATCCTCGATGTCGTTAGACGATGTTACCTCCTTGACTGCCTCAGAGCTGTCAGCTTTGTAATCTGTAACATATATTTTTTAATTGAAGCTGCTATTTAGCCTAATATTCTATTTCAGAATACGCCGCTGGCGAAGACGCTAGCTCGTTCGGCCTGCGATCTTGCCCGCTAAGCAACTTTCGCAATGCCAGGGTCGCTGGATGGGTGACCAAATTAAAAACATCTCGAGCTCCTCCGTACTTCGGAAGGCACGTGTTCCCGGTTGTTGTCGCAAGATGGCCGTCGTTAAATTCCACCAACCCGCATTGTGCCAGCGCGGGAGGCCTGTGCCCAGCAGTGGGACGTTTATTGGCTAACGAAGCTCGTTATTAAAATAATACTATCAACCTATCTTCTCTTGGGTGTCGTAACAGACTGCACATACATCTAACATCATGGAGCGGCGATGGGCTCACCACCTAGTAGGTAATCGATGTGCTCACCGCGCTGACCACATGTGCTCATCGCGCTGAGCACATGTGCAGTTGTAACTTGGTGCAACGTGAACTATGGGACTATGAACAGTAATTAAATAATTAATAATTTAACCTTCGATCAACAATACAACTAGATAACGCGTCACGTACAAAATCAAAGCATAATTTTGTCCACGTGAATAAATACTTTTTCAAAGCAATAAATTACTCCTGTCACTTAAAAATAAAAAGACGTCAATTAATGTAGTGGTGAAATCTACCCTGAAGAGCAACAAATAAAGTACTTTTTCTTGTTATTGCCTTGCGAGAAAATAAATGCTCCCTTCTCAAGTGCTCTCATAATTACCGAGACACATTTTTAGCGCCAACCTGACTGACATCTAGTTGTATTGTTGATCGAAGAATTTAACAATTTGTGTACGTTCACACTATAACTAAACCAAGATGAGTACTCTTTTGAAACTCGTTAATATTATGGTAAGATAACGGATAAATATACATAAACATAGAAAAAACACCCAGACCCGAAATCTATTTAGAAAAACGTTTTCTTTAAATTAACCCGACCGGGAATTGACCCCAGTACCTCAGAGGTGGCGCGACGCCAGACCCGGCGTGCTAACCACTTGACCAAGGAGGATGTCAAAAAGGCCGTTAAACAGTGGACTGCTTCAACGGTCCACATGTCCTAGTCTCTGACATGAATGAGTCGTGGACGTGGATGAGTGTACGAGGGCGGTTTGATAAATCCATGACTTTAGAAAGAAGAAACACTCTTTTTACTTTTATATATATTTTTTATTTTTCTACATAATCTCCTTTCAACTCTACGCACTTAGTCCAGCGATGTTCCAACCCCATCAACCCATCAAAAAAATATTTTTTGTCAAACCCTGAAAAATAGGCCTAAGTTTCGGCTACCACCTCTTCGTTTGACGAAAATCTTTGCCCGCCAAGCCATTTCTTCATGTTTGGGAAGAGGAAAAAGTCACAGGGGGCTAAATCAAAGAATACTTAGAAGTCGCCTAACTTTTTTGTTTCTTAAAAGCTTGTTTTCGCGCCAAATTTGAAAAAAGAACGGCATGCGCTTCGTAGAGAGTTTCCAAATATGAGACAAAAAAAAAATATTAAAAAAAGTTTTTATTCAACATTAAAGTCATTGAGTTGCCAAACTGCCCTCGTTTATGGTCAAAGAACTGTACCCCAAGCACGAACCATTAGGGTACTAGTTAAGGTAATCGTAATTGTATTATTTTGTATGAAAACCATAAAGTTACTAAACCTGTTTCATACAAAATAATTCGATTACGATTACCAAAACTAGTACCATAATGGTTCGTGCTTGGGGTACTGATTGGACTATTTTAAAAATGATGGACGTTTTTCTTTTTAGACATAAGTCGTGCAAAGCGTATGTAATATGTATTACTTACCTATGTTGTCCTTGTATATTTCTGCAAGTTCCTTCTCAATTCTCGCTTCTTCGTCGTCTTGTTTCGAGTCATCCTCAATTTTGTTCAAGTCTTTTAGTTTCCTACGGTCTGTGGTCTGGAATAAAACAAATAGATACATTTATGTATAGTCTCAGCGGTCAGCCGCTACCGCTGTACCGCGCCTTGGGTATGCGAGCGGCGAGGCGGGGGGGCGAAACAGTTGCTCCATTTTGTCATTCTGCCGTCATCGCTCACGACGGCACGTGTCAGACGCACATGAGATAAAATATCTAAAAATGGGTCGTGCATTATCTCGAGATATCAAGACTGTCATTTTCAAAGTGGCCGAATATTTTAAGAAAAGAAAAGCAAATAAAGAAAGTTTATATTATATATTTCCAAGAATTAAAGATTTATTTCATTTATATTGGTTCTTTAATTGTACTTATCTAAAAGTCATATTGGACAAAAACGGATTGGATGTAATTATACTCGTAAATGTAAAGCTTCAATAAACTGTGCTTCGATATCGTAAGATCTGTCTGACAATACGAATCTCATGTGAGTTCATGCTCTTTACTTCCCACTCCCCACCTCCCCGCGCATACCTAAGGCGTGGTACAGCGGTTGCGGTCAGGCATTAGTACATATCAATACATATATCGGGCGGGGTAGGCAGAGACAAGCAGCTTTCCATTTGATAGGATCATGGAACACATTCTTTTCATCTTTCTTTTAGTTCTTTGACCAATATATGTATAAAAATGAATTGCTGTCCGTTTGTCTAGCTAAAACTCGAGAATGACTGGACCGATTTGGCAAATTTTGATCTTGAAATATTTGTGGAAGTTCAGGGAAGATTTAAACGGTGAGACAATAGTACATTGTTACCCTAGGGGTGAAAGTGCTTATTTACTTCCGAGATGGGGTTTAGCCAATAGTTCGAGGAAGTAAATAAGCTTTCACCCGAGGCAAACATTGTGCTTTTCGTTACGAATATAAGGAAAATAAAAACAAAAACATGAATGTCTTTAGTCCGTTAGTCGCCTTTTACGACACCCAAGGGAAGAGAGGGGTTGGTAGTATTATTTTGATAAGCCCATCGCCGCTCTATGCTGTAGGATGTATGTGCAGTCTTTAGTGCGTTAGTCGCCTTTTACGACACCGAAGAGAAGAGTGGGGTTGGTAGTATTATTTTGATGAGCCCATCGCCGCTCTATGCTGTTGGATGTATGTGCAGTCTTTAGCCTGTTAGTCGCCTTTTACGACACCCAAGGGAAGAGATGTGTTGTTATTAGTATTATTTTAATAATAAGTCACAATTACACATGTCAGAAAAACGATTCTCCCTAGGGCGGAAAAGTACTACTCTCCTCCTGCTTCTCAGGCAACTTCAGACCTACTTTCCGTGTAATGAGGAATGAAAAATTATATAAATCCTCAAAAAAAACTTAAAAAATAAAAAGACGTCGCATAATACAGGATGTGGTTTTAACAGTTAACAAGTAACAGGCAGTAACAGTTAACAGGCAGTACCAGTTGCCATATTGTACACAAGTGTAGAACAAATGGTTATGATTTAAATAAAAATATATTAAAAAAAATCACAGATCTCATGCTCTACACGACTTGAAAGGGCATTGAAAATCTAAATTTTTTTTTAACTTCAAAAAAATTATCCTTTATATAGATCTTCGTATAAAACATTGATTTTTTTATTTATTTTTTATTTTTAAAAGAAATAATCGACTTTTCCAAAGTTTGTTTATACTATCCTAAAGCCCTTTATTTTTCGCGTCTATTAAGTCCTAATAGATCTTCGTATCTCAAAGCTGCGAAGTTCCACAGGGCTATGACGCCCGAGTAATACCGCACGGCGACGCTCCACGCGCCGCTAAGGGGGAGCATACCGCCCCCCCCTATCACTCCCACAAAAAAAAGTATAAAACATAAAATGTTCTCCGTCTCAATATCTCTAGGCATCTCTCTCAGTTATTCGATTTTCGACCTCGTTCACGAGATATCGAAGATATTCCGAGGGTAGGTGTTAAAAAATCAAGGTATTATTGCTTTTTTTTTTCAATTTTCGAAAAAAGTTTTTGACATTTACAAAAATATTTTCACCATCTAAAAGCCATTCAAATTCTGCGTCTTTTGAGCCCTCATACGTTCTCATCGTCCTAAACCACTATATACCACGGGGCAAACACACTTTCAGCGAAAATGGGGGCCCTACTGGAGCGAACGAAAAAACATTTTCAATGTTAAAATATTACCTATTGGTCGGTGTCTTAGATCTTTCGTAACATCTCACGTTTCTATTCAAAATTTACATGTACTACTCTGAGGTCCGTTAACATAAACAAACATTGCCTTCGTGGCTATTTAACGCTACTACATCCTAGAAACTAAAAAGGTACCTACGTTATTTAGTCTAGGTAGATATGTGTGTTACATAGCTACTTCCTAATTAAAAGTTAATGGTTTCATAAAACTTTTTGCTATTTTCTTACTTCTTTTTCGCGACATTGATCTTTTTCCTCTCAGTTGCGTTGGCATTGTGATTTGGACAGGACAACGTCTCGACAGATTCGACAATCTAAGTACTAGCTATCAATAAAATTGTGTGGTGGCAATCCAAAGATAGAGGATGGCAATATTGGCAATCGATCAGGGGCCCAAGTCTGCTAATTTACGAATGGCATAATTGAATCGCAATTGGATCGCATTGTAATTGTTTGACACATTTGGTATTCTTAAATGAGTAACAAAATACCAATGTGTCAAACAATTACAATGCGATCCAATTGCGATTCAATTATGCCATTCGTAAATTAGCAGACTTGGGCCCCAGAGGATCGAAGACCTGGGGGCTTCGCAATCGCAATACCTTACGAGTAGAGGTTCATTGCTTCGCTAGTTTGATTATTTTAAAACTACTTTTAATCAGGGTTGGAAAAAATCATGATTTTTTTTTAAAATCGATTTTTTTTATTATTTAAAAAAAATAAAGATAAAGATAAAGATATCTTTATTTGCCAGAATACAGTTGTGGGTTCTTAAATATAAAATGTGTGTACATGTATTCAACCTGCAAGCAGGTGTGCAAATTAATATTACTACAAAATATTTATTTGATCCTATCCATATATACTCTTTCACGCTATAAAAACAATTTGCCTGCAGCCATTTGTTCAATTTATTTTTGAATGTAGCTGTGTTCCCACGTATAAGCTCGGCAGGCAAATTATTATAGATAGTAATACACATATTTAAAACATTTTTACTATAAATATATTTGCGACAAGGAGGTTGATACAACAGGTTCCGGTACTGGGCCCTTGTATGCCTCACAGTAGTTTCACAGCGATTTTTAAAATAGTTTCCATTTAAATGAACGAATAGGCATACTTCCTTTAAGTACATGCAGGGCAATGGGAGAATTTTGTATTTATGAAATAAGGGCTTACAACTTTCTAAATACCATGCATTATCAAGCATACGGATACACCTTTTTGGAGCCCTAAAAGCTTTGTCCGAGTCTACCGAGTTCCCCCATAGCAACAATCCATAACATAGCACGGAGGAAACGTATCCATGGTAGGCAGCTATTGCAGAGTTTGTTGATACGGTCTGTCTTAGCCTTTTTATTGCAAAACAGAAACTCTCAATTTTCTTACATTTATGGTCAATGTGGCTTTTCCAGTTCAGATTTTTATCAATATTTACTCCAAGAAACCTGCATGTATCTGCCATTTCTAAATGAGACCCATTGCATGTAATTTGTATAGGTAATGGTCTAGAGTTATAGGATTGAAATTGTAAGGCTTTAGTCTTGCTTATATTTATATGAAGTTTGTTATTTTCCAACCATGCTACTGCATCTGACAGCACTTTGTTTACTTCTTGTTCAAAATTAGTTTTATCTTCATTTTTAATTGTGAGTGTTATGTCATCAGCCAAAAGAATACATTTTTTGCCAACAAATTGCGGTAGATCATTTATAAAGAGCAGAAATAATAAAGGCCCAAGAACTAAGAAACAACTTTGGGGTACCCCTACATTATTGTCCAAAAATTGGGATCTATATTTTAGCTTATTTAATAAATTACTGTTCATCCTATTTCTTGTAACTTTCGATATTTCTGTCGACTGCTTCCTATTTGACAAATAACTCTTAATCCAGTCGTGTGCTTTCCCTCTGATTCCATACTTTTCCAATTTGTCCAAAAGTATCGTACGATCAATACTATCGAACGCCTTACTCATGTCTAGAAATATAGATATTACGGACACATTAACGTTGAGAGCTTCTGTAACTTCTTTAACCAAATTAAAACAGGCTAGAGATGTTGATTTTCTCTTACGGAATCCAAATTGTTCCTCTGCCAATATGTTGTTTTTATTAAGAAAATCATTAAGTCTACAGAAGAGAGCCCTTTCAAATATTTTTAAGATAACTGGTATAATTGTAATTGGTCTGTAGTTATAAGGATCTGTTTTGTCTCCCTTCTTATATAACTGCCAGATTAAAGAAAATTTAAGCTCGTCAGGGAAGATCCCCTCTATGAAGGTCAAGTTTATAATATGGGAGAGCGGTTGACATATATTCTTGACACACCGTTTTATTACCTTGGTGGCTATCTCATCATAGCCACAAGCGTTACTATTTTTTAACTTATTAATTATATTTAAGATCTCACTCTCATCAGTAGGTTTTAAAAATATTGTATTTGAATTAACAGGAATTTTATTGTATTTGTCACGTAAAATAGATTTCTCATTATTTGTCATAGATATAATCAAATTATTAAAAATTACATATGTCACTTGGATTAGAAACCGATTCATTATTGAAATTCAAGGTA
Organism: Scoparia ambigualis; assembly: GCA_963921215.1. Classification (NCBI taxonomy): domain Eukaryota; kingdom Metazoa; phylum Arthropoda; class Insecta; order Lepidoptera; family Crambidae; genus Scoparia; species Scoparia ambigualis. The sequence goes on from OY992525.1 coordinate 4,077,638, forward strand.
TTAATATCATTTTTACTATGCATATTATTTGTTAGCCGCGAAATTATGTTCCAGGTCGCTTTACATTTATTTGGATTAGAACTAATATATTTACTATTACAGAGTTTTTGTGATTTCAATAACCATGATTTAAAAATTTGGTTGTATCGCTTAAACTTAAGTTTGTTTGCGTTTTTGTTATGATTTAACATTTTGTATTTAAGATATAGATCACGCTTTGTGGCACTCGACTTTTTTAATCCTTTTGTGAGCCATTTAACCTTCATAGTGCGGTTATTAATTTTTACTCTTATCAATGGAAAGCACAATTTATAGAGCAGGCAAAATTCTTCATAGAAATTAGTGAAAGCGCCCTGGGCTCTATCACAATGAAGTACCTCCGAAAATAAAAACTCTCGATAAATAATCACAAAATTTTTGCACATTTTCGTTACTATAGTCCCTACGGTACTCAAACCAACTACTATAAGCTTTATTAATATTCGTTTTAATTTTTATAATCTGTGCCGTTTCATGGTCCGAGAGACCCAAATGATGTACCTCGGATTGTACCTGCTTAATATTACTAGCGATTTGGTCTATACAAGAATTCAGCCTAGTCGAAGTCTTTATATGTATTCGAAAGTTACATTTAGATACTCCGACACAAATTACAACTTTTTTACGTCTATATTTTTCTGTAAGGTAGTGGAGTAGCTTACTGAGTTTACAAATGAAAAGGCCTATATACTTGCCTTAGTCTGTTCTGGTATTCTATATATGCAGAGTATAATCAAGTTTGAGCCGAAGATCTCACATCCACAGCACTCAAAATGTCGTTCACAAGCAACACCAGATGGAATCGTTAATGGTTTGACGTCTAGCAATTTGCTGACAAGAATGCATGTGCCTCTACGAGTTTATCTAGAAAAAGATGCGCCCCGTTTAAAATTATTTAGTTTAATATTAGTTTCATCGCCTTTTTTTATAAATGTTTCACTGAAACACATAATATCAACCTCCCTGCCTGTGTCAGATAAGTCCTGTAATGCTATTTCTAATGGATCCAGTTTATTACAAAGGCCTGCTATATTTTGATGGAGTATTATTAATCCACTTTGAAGAGGTTTACAAATAGAACTAGCCTTACAATCCCGTTGATTAGTTAAATAAGGCTCGAAATAACAAATGTTTAGAGTCAGTGCTTTTGTCTAAAATTTCATATTTAAGGCCATTTTTAATAAAGTCATGTTCATATTTAATGTAATTAATTTCTATATTTAATTTAAATGTCATTAGGTTAAGTCGTGAGTAATTATAATAACGATAACTGTTCTTTAAGTGTTCTAAGTCAATAAAATCACAATTTGTATAATTATTTGCCAAGAATAATAAATCTGAATTCAAAATTTTTACATCTAAGAACGGGTTATTAGCCACACTTATTAATAATTTTTTTTTACAATGTTTGAAATTAAATAATACATTGCATAAATTGGAGTAAAGAGTATATGGATTTTCGTCGTTATTACCAGCTGATAAGACTAGTATGTCATCTTTACTAATTTGGTTCGATAAGCTAGTCAAATTACTAAATAAGTCCGTTGATGACGTATAAGGTTTCACCAGCCCGCAGATTTTGTAGTTGTCGTTCCACTTCCCAGTACGTGATCTGTTTAGCCGCGCCGCTAAACCTCGTACTTGCTGATCACCAAGAATAACGATGTTTGCCCGCTTCCCTTTATTTTGTAGGATGTTTGTTTGCTGTTGTGACGCCTGATGCGGTATGCTATTTTCTTGAATATTGTGGCTAGTTGCCCTAATACGCATGTCGTAGTCATGACTCTCTCTCTGCCGTAACGTATTTTCTTGGCTTGAGATATTTGTATCGGTATTATATTCATGTTGAGAAAAGTCAAGATTTGTGTCTATTTTGTTCGAGCTTCTAATCCTTTTTTGTTTATGTGTGTTTTTTAACGGAGTTGATTTGCATACCGTTCTAAACAAATACAATTTTCTATCCTGGCTTGCCACAACCTCCTTTAATTTATGATTTTCGGCTAATAGGTTAATAATTTCGTTATCGGCAATTTGTAGCTTCTCTCGCAAGTCGGTAATAATTTTTTGTAAGTCATGTGTTTTTCCATAATTTGGAGTTGGGCAGCTTCTATTTAAGATGGAGTTTGAAGTAGACATAAAAGATGAGTCTTGGTCATCATCACTATCAACTGTTAAATACTCGAATAATGATTTTTTAATTGATTTTTATTGTTTTTTTTTACTTTTATTGATTTTTTTATTTATTTTGATTTTTTGTGTCAAAACCAAATACACTATCATTAGTACTTACTGACAATTGAATAAGCTGTATGACACAAATACTTTTAAAATTATTAAACAAAAATTAATATTTTTAAATTTGTTGATTATTTTAAATTACTTTAAATATTAATATAGATAAATCTTGACCAATTATTGTTAGTATTCAACTTTGCAAGACTGATTTCTGATTTGTTTTGCTACAGTTTTAGACTTTCAAGTAGGTATGCATGCAAGTCTTTTTTTTTATTTAATTTTTGAGACTGCTAATTCTGTGTAAGCCCTTTGACATTATTTTATTGTTAGTAACTACTAAGTATACTTATTTATTATTTTCATTAAAGATAACATTTTAAATATCAGCCAACCCTGGTTTTAATTGAGCAAACTAGCAAAGTGATCTTCAGTCACGAGTACCAATATGTTTACACTTTGATTCTTATTCTATTGTATTAAGAGTTACATTGTTTACATATTTTTGCACAATCGTGTAGCGTAGCGGTGAAAAAATACAACCACCCCCTCTCTTCCTTTGATTGTCATAAAAGGCGACTAACGGGCCAAAGACTGCACTTAGGTACATCCAACAGTTTAGAGGGGCGATGGGCTCACCACTTGTCACGCTGAGAACTTGTGCAGTCGATAATAAGTGAAAAGTGGACTATGGCAGAGGAGTGCTTATGCTGTCCTCATTGCCTAGTCTCTGACTAACCCTTCGGGTAATAGTCGTGATTACACCGAGATTTTTCATTAGTTTTGAAGCCGAAACCCGGTTCATGTTTATCATCAGTAGAAGCTTGTAAACCTAAAAATATAAGCTTAAAATAATCATAAAATAATCAATAAAAAGTGTACGAACGAACCCTTAGTACCGGACGATCTTACGAAAGTCAAACGCTCCGCCTACCCCTCGCCCCGCCGCCTGCGCAGGCGGCGGGGCGAGGGGTTCAAAGTTCAAAGGGGTCACGGTATACGAATTGATAAGGAGAATGTTAACTACGTGATTTTCGACAAACAGTCGCTTTTACAACTTTTTTTCTTTGCTCGTAAAGCAATAATTATTTCATAAATAGGTACTTACAACACTTTTTTGTGTTATAACGTTTTCGGCTCCAAAACCAATGGAAAATCTCGGTGTATGTATATACAACCTTAATTTTTCTTAATACCAAAACAATTAAGGGTAAGTTCCACTCATGAAACTGAACAACTTTCCCCAAGAAACCTGTGTAAAAATGACAAAAAAATTTCGACCTCCCCATACAAAACTGTCCGATCAATTTTGTCATTTTTGCACATAAGTTTCTTGGGGAAAGTTGTTCAGTTATGGGTGGAACTCAACCTTAATTGTTTTTGTATTAAGAAAAATTAGGGTTGTATAAGGCGACTGCTAGAAACCGCAAGAAACTACAAGGGCTGGTCAGGTCAAGTGTTTTAAACATGGCAAAAATGACAAAAAAAGATGGCAGACTAACGTAGGTACTTATCGCCCAGCTGATGCGGACGGGTCAACAGACGGGTGGGTCAACAGCCGGCCGCTGCCCGCGCGTTGTAAATAATCGTTATTAGTTAATTTTTTCATTTTATTTTTCTGATGTTATTGCTTTAAAATAAATTAGATACCAAATTAAAATTCATAAAATGAATATATGAAAAATAAAAAAGCACGAATTTCTTTTTTTCAAATTTGTCATGTCTAAAAACCTTGACCTGACAAGACCATGAAGTTTCTATGTGTATGGATAGGTTGGTTTGCGGGCGTGTGTATGTCCGTTTTAATTGCTGTCTCACTGTGGTCGGTGCTTTCTTGGTGTCCCTCTTGGTAGCGGCTGCAAGAGTAGTGGTTGTGAATAACTTATCATCCTCTTCCATTTCGGCAGATGGTTCTTCCTCTAGGTCACCTGGTAGACCTGTCATAAGGTGTTTAATAATTGTAAACAACAGGTGCCATACTTACTGTATTTTTACTAACAATGGGCGATTTTTCGAGATCAAAAAAAATTAATTGTTTCGTAATGACTTCATAGATGGCGCTTAGAATTGATTAGTATGGCGCTTAGTAAAAGGTGAGTCCCTGCGTAATATTTATTCCATTCCAAAATAAAAATAGGTCCTGGATGTCCTGAATGAAAATAGGTTGTTACTTAAGTACCTACTATTTTTTATTTTTTTGGTAGACAAGCAAAAGTGTAGAGGTAGGTACGGCTCGGCTTTCATAAAACGCCATCTATAGAGTGTTTTAGAACTAATTTTTACTTTTTAATTTGGGCTGTCAGAAAATCGCCCATTGGCAAAGTACACAGCAGTGTACGACGGATTACGAATAGACAGGGGCGGAGCGTTTGCTACTTGTCTTGAGAGTTGGACTTTCGTTCGCTACTTGGCTTAAAACTAATACGTACCTACTTAGGAGGCCTGTTACATCTCGACTGTGATTTTGCACAAAATGGTCAATTTTGGCGTTATGGGATCTCAGAAACAAAAATACATTAACAATTATGACTTATTGAATAGTGTAGAATAGCTATTGGAATAGTGCGTAGTGGCCTCGCTTTTAGTAAATTTTTCTTAACTTTTTAATTAACCCAAAATTGCAGAGAAAGATTTTCATAAAGTGCGCGAAGGCATTTTTTTGAGCTCATCGATTGAACTACTGTTCTAAACAAGTGAAATAAAAAAAATATAATGTTATCTCTTAAATAGTCGAATAGTGCGTAGCGGCCTCGGAATTTTTAGATATCATTGATTATACATAGAAATAAATCTTATTCTACACCAAAAGACTTCGAAAATCGCTATAAGTTAACTGTGAATTTCTCCTATCTACGATATTATTAATGAGCCAATTTTATACCAGAGTAACTGTTACTTCATGAGGAGTAAAGATTTTATAATGAAGTTATTATCCTATTTCGATAAAAACGATAAATACAACTGCAAAATTATTACAAAATGCGATGCGCCGGCCGTCCGAATGCAAGTTATGCTCACAGAATGGAGATTTGTAATATTATGCACAAATTTATTATCCTATTTCGATAAAAACGATAAATCCAACTGCAAAATTACTTCAAAATGCGAAAATGTGCATTTTACGCAAAAATCACATTCGAGATGTAATAGAGGCCTCCTAAGAGCCCTATTTTACATCTCGGCTGTTATTTTAGCGTAAAATGGCCAATTTTGGCGTTCTTGATCTCAGAAACAAAAATACATTTACAATTTTGACCTATTGTTTAGTGTAGAATAGCTATTGGCATAGTTTATAGCGGCCTCATTTTTTTGTAAATTCAGCTTTTTTTAAGATTTTCATAAAATGCGCGAAGACACTTTTTTGAGCTCCTAGATTGAACTACTGTTCTAAACAAATGAAAAAAAAATTAGATTGTTATCTCTTATTACAGTAGTATAGTTCGTATCTCCCTCGGAATTTTTATATAGAAAAAATCTTATTCTAAACCAGAACATTTCGAAAATAGTTTTAAGTTATCTGTGAATTTCTCCTCTACGATAATAATTATTATTGAACAAAATTTATACCAGAATAATTGTTACCAGAATAATTTATTATCCTATTTCGATAAAAACGAAAATACTTTGAAATGCGATGCGCCCGGCCGTCCGAACTCCGCTTATTCTCGCATAGTGGAGATTTGTAATATTAAGCATAAATTTATTATCCTAATTTGATAAAAACGATAAATACAACTGCAAAATTATTACTAAATGTAAAAAAAGTGCATTTTATGCAAAAATCACAGTCGTGATATGCCTCATAATCTCATAATAGGCCTTTTAATTAAAATAAGCAAACTAGTGAAGCAATGTATACTTACTATTCGACTTAATTACATATAAGTATATTGTTTTTTTGAGGTTTAAGCGAGCACTACACATTGAAATGAAACACTTTTTTACGGATTAAGTCTCCCTGTGACCACGGACCCTGTAAAGGGTTCGAAACGTCAGGATAATATAAAAAACTATGTACCTACCTAAATAGTAAATTAAACGCGAGTTAATCCGTAATAACGTGTTTAATTTCAACACATCTAATTAGTGAACAACGCTTTAATTCGTGCTTCAATTGGAATACACTCCGATTCAAGCTCTTAAAGCTTATGGTGATTAAAGCTTATGGGTGAAGCTGATGGTCAACATGGCCGGCCACCCATCCAAAAACCGATCATTGCTGAAGTACATACATATTCACGACTATTACCCCCAAAAGGTTATTCAGAGACTAGGCAATAAGAACCAAAGAAGAAGAAGAAGAAGAAGAAGTAGAAGCTGTTCATTGCCATAAACCACGTTTCACCAAGTTACAACTGCACACGTGCTCAGCGTGCTACGTGGTGAGCCCTACGCCACTTTATGCTGTTGGATGTGTGTTCAGTCTTTAGTCCGTGAGTCACCTTAAGTCGCCACCTAAGAGAAGAGAGGGGGTGATAGTATTTTTAGTGAATCGCTACGAGACACGGCTAATATTAAAATAATAAAAAAAAAAATTTAAAACATTAATAAAAAGACGACAACCTCAGGCGGGAATCGGATCTCAGAAACTTCTAAGATTTGATAGTCATAAAAAACATAAGCATCAAGCACTGACAAATTTCGATGTATGAAAACCAGACCTCGGTAGACAGCTGCCCGGAATGCGGAAGGTGCGTGGTTCTATTTAAAAGGTTAAAAAAACCGAAAAATAAATAAAGAAGAACCGGCACTTTCCATAGAAAAAATGCTTAATTTGTATACAAAAGAATTTGGTCATAAAGTAAAGCTAATATTATTTGCCACCTAAACCAAGTTTTGTCTTATTTTTAGCGAATCGCGGATAAGAGTTATTTAATAATTATTATTTTTTAACATGGAAACACTAATTCTTCAAAAACAGACATGGTACTTTAAAAATGTCTAACGTGGCTGCATAAACCATAATTCTTTTGCTTTTAAAAACGGGGAAATGCCAACAATGCCGTCACGTCATGTTTGATTTGACAGCTAGCGGCAGTCATTTGTCAACAATTGTCATTTGTTGACAGATATTGCCAGATAGCTAATAAATTACAGATTAAAAAATTAAAAAAGTATACAACTTAAGCATAAAACGCCGGGTCTCCTTTATGTTTAAGCTCACATTAATTATCCAGCCCAAGACAAGCTTCTATTGAAACTCGTTAACATGGTTAAACTAGATAACGGATAATATACATAAACATAGAAAAAAACCCAGACCAGAAAACCATTCAGAAAAACAGTTTTCTCTAAATTGACCCGACCGGGAATTGAACCCGGGTCCTCAGAGATGGCGCGACGAACCACTCGACCACGGAGGTCGTCATATAATTATAATCGAACACGTAATAATCTATGCAGATCGCATAGATGCTACTCGACATGAGAGGGTTTACTCATACAAATTTCCAAGTCGAAATTTTTAAAAACTACTAAGCCAGTTTTAATAAAACTTTGCATGCTAAAGTAAAATATAGAGATCTAAAAAGTTTGTTGAAAACATTTTTTAAAAACGTTTATTTAACTGTATTACTACGATTTTAAACTTTCCTTAGTGGACATTAAATCGCAATAACTCAGCTAAATAAACGTTTTTTATAAATGTTTTCAACAAACTATTTAGATCCCTTTATTTTACTACAACCTGCAAAGTTTTATTATAATTGGCTTAGTGGTTTTTAAAAATTTCGACACGGAAGTTTGTATGGGAAACTGAAATGCATAAACCCTCTTAAACTCGTCTAGTTCGAACAACGCTTTTTTCGTGCTCTAATTACAATACCCTTCATACACACACACACATTAGTAAAGCTGATGGCCAACATGATCACATCAGAAAACCGACCATTGCTGAAGAAGCTTAACATTCTTTATTATCGAAATTTTGCATTCACAACACTATATAGATATAGGATAAGATGTTTACTAGAAAAAAAATCAACCAGTCTCAAAAAGCTCGAATGGGACTGGTTGATTTTTTTCTAGTAAATATCTTATCGTAATTGTAATGAAACGCTTTTTTACGGATTAACTCGCGTTTAATTTACTATTTACATAGTTTTTTTAATATTATCCTGACGTTTCGAACCCTTTACAGGGTCCGTGGTCACAGGTCCCTGTGTAAATAGTAAATTAAACGCGAGTTAATCCGTAAAAAGTGTTTCATTTCAATGTGTAGTGCTCGCTTAAACCTCAGAAAACAATATCTTATCCTAAGCTTAACATTCGTTCGTTACCTTTAATGGGCGAGTTAATTTCAATGATCTCGTGGCCCATCGATTCTGTCAAGCTCTTCACATTGCTCTTCGCTGCAGAACAACTTGTGACGATCACAATAGTTAAAAATAGCGTAAGACGCATTGTTTAAATTGTAATAATTAACGTCTTGATCAATACTTTAGCTAAGCCAACTTGATTTTAAAAAACTAATCTAGTTGGGTATTAAAAGTAATCATAGACATAGAACGTATCTACTTATCCAGAGATGTTATTTATTGTTATTTTTTTTTCAATATGTATGATTGATATTAATAATAGAAAATAAAACAAGAAAAAATAATAATTATAATAATACAGCAGGTACTTACTCCTTGACACGGGACGTATTGTCAGGAGGTTCCTCACTCTGCAGCCCTAACCACCGATAGCTTAGGTATATCCCCGCGCTGCCGGTGGCAACCTATGTTATGTTTTTTATAATTATTTTATATTGTAAATATGTTTTTTTTTATAAAACCTATAACAACTTGTGACGTTTGTGTAGAGTAAAATTTAAATAGGTAGATAGAGAATATATACGGTCTTTCAGATTTTTTCAGACTATTTAAAGAATGCAGACTTGACATTGTGGAATCAGGATCGAGTTTTGGAACGAACCTTTACAGTATCGCACTGCAGTTTAAACTAACGCTTACAGTTAAGAAATCAGTTAACTAGGCCTTTCATTTGTATAATGCGGTCAGCGCGCTCTCTGCCAAAAGATAAGACAGTAACAGTTTAACTACGGTTCGGTTTAGTGCTATATTCGAGCGGTGTGACAGTTCGGGCCAGATCGGGGGGTTTATGGAGAGGTGTGTGCTAATATTGAGAAAAAAGTGAAAAAGGTAATTTTGTTTTAATTTGTTTTTTAGGAGATAGTCTCGTAGGCCGAGAGGCGTTGCGGTCTTGGATTCTATTCCCAATTGGGGTGGTCGTTTCGGATATTTTGAGACATAGCTATTATATCAACACACGGTTGCCAAATGCGAGTTGTCGATCAAAAATCCGGGCCATCGACAAATATGATACACACTTTGGACCTGGGAATAAAAACCATTGCATTAAGTACTTATTTATTATTGTTTATATTCATATTTTGTATTTTAAGCATAAAGTTACTATACCTCCGCTAGGTTTAGCAACTTTATGATTTTATGACCTGGTTACGACATTTAAAGTAGTATACGACATATAATTAGTAGTTTTAACCGCCGCTGTGGTCTAGTGGCTTAGCCACCGGTTTCAGACCCAGAGGTCCCGGGTTCGATTCCCAGCGGGGGGTACATCTTGATGTGCTCGGTTTGGTGGGTGGTAGGGCTGTTAAGTCCGCCTGGCTAGCTACCACCATCTTATCTAAGTCTGTCGCCGTAACAACGATGTTTATAGCATTGTTGTGTTCCGACAGTTAGAGATAAGATAGCCACTTCCTCAGTGGTTGAGGATTCCGGGTGAAGCGCGCTTCCACCTTCGGCCTTATCGTCACTTACCATCAGGTGAGACGATGGCCATAAGTGCTCACCCGTTGTAAAAAAAAAAGTTTTATATTTTTAAAATGTCGTTGCTTCTGTGCGCTGTGGTTCTTTGCGTTCTTTGGCCACAATTAAAAATAGGACGTCATTTTTTGGACGTCCTGAATGGGTGTTAAATTAAAAAAGATTTGGACGATTCAAAGTACTTACTTATTAATTATTGAGTTTATTGAATAAAATTTGAGTTTGAACCCCAGACCGGGACCTCCGGATATCGGGACAAAGATATTCGGAGGCCTAATTCTGGTGTATCAGACACAATAGACAATTGTTAGCAGCCTCTAGAGTCTTCGTGGCGGGCAAGGGGTTAATTATTATGTTTTTATGACTTTATATATATTTACATCTAACAGCTTTCAAAACAAAAATCGTTAACAACTTTTTTATGGCAACTTAATGTTATAAGCGATAATGAGGAGCTCGATGGCGCCGCGGCTAGCGCGTTCGGCTTTCGATCTTGCACGCTAAGCAACTTTCGCAATGCCGGGTCGCATAATGGGTGACCATTAAAAACATCTCGAGCTCCTCCGTGCTTCGGAAGGTACGTTAAGCCGTTGGTCCCGGTTGTTATCGTAAGATGGCAGTCGTTAAAACCCACCAACCCGTATTGGGCCAGCGCGGTGGGTTATGGCCCAATATCCCCACGTGCTATTGTTCACGTGGGAGGCCTGTGCCCAGCAGTGGGACGTTTATAGGCTGATGATGAATGTTATTAGATAGCAGTAGCATAAGGCGTATATTACAAAAGGGCACATTAACAACCCATTTTTACATAATGCAATACATACATTTAATCAAGACTATTATCCCCGAAGGGTTAGTCAGAGACTAAGGCAATGAGGACCAGGAAAATCAGGCCTCTACTTTCCACCAAAAAACGACTGCACACGTGTTCAACGTGACAGCTAGCCCATCGCCACTCTATGCTGTAGTTGGATGTATGTGCAGTCTTTAGTCCGTTAGACGGGTTTTGGGTGAAAATCATTTGACTCAATCATTGTGACAAAAATGAAACAAAAATACTTAAAATCATAACAAAAATGAAACCCGTAACAAAAAATAACAAAACTGAAATATTAGGGTATTTTCACAAGTCCCGTAAAACTAATTTAAATATTATAAATTAGTCAGGCACCCGTCGAAAATAGTAAATAGGCTATATTTTAGTTGGTCTTTAGATATACCAACAGCGTAAACAAAAAAGAATAAAAATATATATATCATATTCCCATTCTCACACCAGTTATCTAGCCAAAAAGTTAAGCTTCTTTCTAAACAATTATTTCTAAATTGACCCAACCGGTGGACCTCAGAGATAGCGACCAACGCCAGAACTAACCACTTGACCATGGAGTTCGTCAAAATATATTAAAAAAACAATTACTTATAGGTACAGCTACCTATGATAATTTTAGTTTTTATATTGGTCAGGTGTCTACGGGCAGTTTTTTAACCACATCTGTGGTCTAGTGCAGGGTTTCTCAAAGTGGGGTTCGCCATTCGACGGTATGGGGTTCTCAACAAGATTTACGTTATGGTGGCTAGACGATTGGCAGGCGCATGTTCTTAAATTGTTCTTCATCTTTCTCAGCTCTCCGATGAACTGAAAAAGTATTATAATGCTGAAGATGGCTGGATCGATACCCATTTATGGTCACGACCGCAACAGCTAAACTCTCTGTAAAAACTTTAATAGGGCTACTACGGTACGTCGAGCCATAAGTTTGAGAAACCCTGGTCTAGTGGCTTAACCACCCAGTGGGGGTGTTTTGATAGTGGGGCTTGTTAACTCCGCCTTGCTAGCTACCACCAGTAGTCTGTCGCCATAACAACAACGTTAGTAGCATTGTTGTGTTCCGGCAGTTTAGAGATAAGATAGTCAGTTCCTCAGTGGTTGAGGATTCCGGGTTCGTGCGCTTGCACCTTCAGTCTTATCGTCACTTACCCTCAGGTGAGATGAAGGCCCTAAGCGTTGACCGGTAGCGGAAAAGGAAAGTTTTTCATTCTTGGATTCTTTTAGACACTTTTTTTGGCGCAACTGTCAACGTCAAATTTGACAGAATCGAGCATAGACTATGCGATATTTTGCGATAACAATGCCTAAGATGTACCACAGAACCGAAATAACCAAACTTGTTCATACTAAAGTAGTCTGTAAGTCTATGAAAACACGGTACAAAGTCAAGTGGTTTTTGTTGGTGGGGCCTGAGGGGTTGACGTATTGTTCTGATCTTAATCGTGTCGTAGCGGTGAAGGAATACTACCACCCCTTCTCTTCCCTTAGGTGTCGTAAAAGGCGACTACCGGACTAAAGACTGCTCATACATCCAACAGCACAGAGCAGCGATGGGCTCACCACCTGCCAGTTCTGTCACGCTGAGCACATGTGCACTGCTTTTGCGGTCCTGAATGCCTAATCTCTGACTAACCCTTCAGGGAAAATAGCCGTGATTATATGCGGTTTCACCCGCATGGTTCCCGTTCCCGTGGGAATATCGGGATAAAAAGTATCCTATGTGTTAACCCAGGTTATAAACTATTTGTATGTCGAATTTCATCCAAACCCATTCAGTAGTTTTTACGTGAAAGAGTAACAAACATCCATCCATAGAAGCAATGTTGACTAAAAAACATAAGCATCGAGCACTGACAAATTTTGACGGTTGAAAGGCAGACCTCGGTAGCCAAGTGGTTAAAGCAGCCGCCCGGAATGCGGAAGGTGCGTGGTTCGATTCCCGCCTGAGGTTGTCGTCTTTTTTCAGTGTTCAAAATCTTACTTCGGTATATTTAAGCGTTAATAAAACGCTAAAATATAAAACATTAATCCATCCATACTTACAAACTTTCGCGTTTATAATATTAGTAGGATAGTAGGATATGTTCTGATGTACCAATGTTATGTCACTAGATGGAGCTAGACGTGCATCTGCAGAGGGCCGGGGCGGAGCCCTGGGGCTTCCGGCTCATCGGTGGCAAGGACTTCAATATGCCGCTTACAGTTGTCAAGGTATTTTTTTTTATTTTATATATCACTAGCTCGGTCTGCCCGTGACCTTGTCCGCGTGATCACCTTATTACCGACGTGACGAATTTCTAATAATTTTCTTACGAACACATAAAAAAAGAATCAGCCAAAGCGGTTGAGCCATTCTGAAGACACGAACAAACATGTCGGCAATCGTGGACGGTGGCAGTGCACTGCTTGTGTGCTCACTGGTCCTCATTGCCTAGCTTTTCCCCTTTCGCCCTCAGAATTCCTACTCCTTTCTTAAAGGTCCTACTTCTTCTTAAAGCCCGGCATCGAATCTGCGTAGGGTTGTCAACTATACTGTTAAAAACAGTATTATACGTTATTACTAAAATGTATAACTACTAAAAAAAATATTTTTTTTCTAGTAAACATTTTATCCTATATCTATATAGAATTGTGAATGCAAAATTTTAATAATAAAGATATTTATAAGCAATTACGTCTTTATCGATTGTTAAATACTTGCAATAGTATTCTTTCGACTGTGAGGGTAGACTTCACAGTGACATAATACCGCTGGCTTGCAGCGTAAATCCAACTACTACGAAGAATTCAGCGAGTCTTCTGGGGTCTTGGTAGCTTAGCGGTTAGAGCAGTGGACCGACAATCCAAAGGTCGTGGGTTCGAATCACGTTCGAGCTTCCTGAGACTGGTTGGTTTTTTTTACTAGTGTTATACTGTTTTTCACTATGTTATACTTTTTACTGTTGAACAAAAATAAAGTATCCAAAACACTGTTTTAGTATCACTGTGCACTGGGTAACCATATACCTGTTTAAAAAGTAAAAAAGTTGCGAACATTGTACGCGCGGTGCAGCGCAGCCTTATTTATATCTTTGAAAAAATAAAATACCGACCATTTTTCTAAAATACTGTTTTTTTTTCTTATCTCATCATCATCATCATCAGCCTATACTCGTCCACTGCTGGACATAGGCCTCTCCAAGAACACGCCACTGAGCACGATCCGCGGCCACTCTCATCCAGCTCTTGCCAGCCACCTTGCGAAGATCGTCGCTCCACCTTGTCATTGCCGGCACTGCCGATTTGCCGATACGCGGTCTCCACTCCAGAACTCGTCTACCCCAACGGTCATCGGTTCTGCGACCCACTGCCACTTCAGCTTGCTAATCCGGTGGGCTATGTCGATTACCTTGGTTCTCTGCCGGATCACCTCGTTTCGAATCCGATCCCTCAGAGAAACACCGAGCATAGCCCTTTCCATAGCCCGCTGAGCGACTTTAAACTTGTGAACCAGCCCTACCGTCAGTGTCCACGTTTCGGCTCCGTATGTCATGACGGGTAGGACGCACTGATTGAAGACTTTCGTCTTTAGACATTGCGGAATTCTTTTTCTTGCGAATTTCTTATCTAACCTAAATATAATAAATATTTTATTAATAAAAAATACTTTATTATTTTTTTTTGAGTTTGGCAACGCTATCTGCGACTCCACTGGTTTTGCTTTTCAGTCAGGTGACCCGCCTGCTCGTTTGACTCCTTTTCCCAAAAAATAACAAAAAATCTCTGTGTCTCTGTGGTAACTCATACATACATATAATCGCGACCATTAACCACGAAGGGACAATCGGGACAGCAAAAGTAGTCCTCTACCATAGTCCACTTTTCACCAAATAGCGACTGCACATGTGCTCAGCGTGACAGGTGGTGAGCCCATCACCGCTCAATGCTGTTGGAAGTAATGTGCAAAGGAAAATGACCATTTGACTATGGGAGTTAGGCTAGTTTTTTAGCTAGCTAGCGTAACACAGCGCTTTAATGAAATAAATAGTAGTCAATAGCAGCAATGCTCTGAATTATGTAGAAAAAATTACATTACAATATCATGCAGGAGTTTGAAGCTATCTTCATTAATGTCTTATATTTTAGCGTTTTATTAACGCTTAAATATACTTAAGTAAAATTTTAAACACTGAAAAAAGACGATCTTTCGGATCTCAGAAGTGAAAACTCCCAAGATTTGATGAAGCAATGTTGACTAAAAACATAAGCTTCAAGCGCTATCTTCATTTTTAGCTTAAGACTTTAGGTATTTCTAGGTATTTCGAGGTTATGACAACTGTTATCGTATGACTATCAGTTCAGTTTAGCATTTATTTATCACTTGACTCTTAACAGTAATCATTATAAGTTAAGAGAACACTTTTGTTATGTGAATGATTAAGACGCAATAGATATCGAATAGGCTGGTTTGGTCATTCTCCTTTAGTCCATTAGTCGCCTTTTACGACACCCAAGGGAAGGGAGGGAGTGGTATTCTTTCACTGCTACCAGACACTGTTAGCTCATGCGTTGCCTAAACTGTTTTGAGTTCGCCAATTTTATCAGTCAGTTTTATTAGTCGGTCGGTCTATATGCCGCCCTCTAATTTACTGACGAATGCCAACAGTGTTGACATTGACTGACATGGCTTAAAATAAATCAGCGTATTGGCAGTCGATTTCGTACAATTTGATTGAGACATTGGCGCTGGCAAACATAATGATATAATGCGATTGGAATGCTTTGTTGTGGTTTTTTAGGGTTCCGTAGCCAATGGGCAAAAAACGGAACCCTTATGGATTCGTCATGTCTGTCTGTCCGTCCGTATGTCACAGTCACTTGTTTTCGAGACTATAAGAACTATACTGTTGAAACTTGGTAAGTAGCTATGTATTATGTGAACCGCATTAAGATTTTTACACAAAAATAGAACAAAAACCATAAATTTTGGGGGTTCCCCATACATTGAACTGAAACTCAACAATTTTTTTTTCATCTAACCCATCGTCCCATCCGTGTATCTATAGATAGGTCTTCAAAAATGATATTGAAGTTTCTAATATAATTTTTTTCTAAACTGAATAGTTTGCGCGAGAGACTTCCAAATGGTAAAATGTGTGTCCCCACCCCTGTAACTTTTAAAATAAGAGAATTATAAAACTAAAAAAAATATATGATGTACATTACCATGCAAACTTCCACCGAAAATTGGTTTGACGAAATCTAGTAAGTAGTTTTTTTTAATACGTCATAAATTAATTATTTTAAAAAAATACACTATTATTAAAACATCGATCAAAGTTACAACGAACTACAAGAACTTTTATATGATGTTACTTGCTGCTACGGAACCCTTTTTATATTCTACTCATAGAATAATAACTGAAGCATAGAAGGAGTGCAAATGAGACTCGTATAGTTGCCCTATTTTTTTAAATGGAATAAAGATTGAAAGAAAAGAGACAAAATAAGTTGCCAAAAACGACGTTGCCATGTCTAGCGAAAAAAGAACCGGTCACCATTTATGATATAAAATTCAAAAGCGACCTATACAAATTATGTAATTCGAATGGTGACCAAACGAAGTGCCCACTCAAATGTCATAGCGCTCCATAAATGCTTAAGTTATTATTACGTTGTCCTGTCCAAATCACAATGACAACTTAACTGACGGAAAAAATATCAATGTCGCGAAAAATAAGTAAGGAAACAGCAAAAAGTTTTACGAAACCAATTAATATCTATATTGTACGACGTATTTTTATTTTTTAAGTTGTTTTGAGGATTTTTATTATTTTTCCTCACCGTTTAAACCTGCCCTGAACTTTCACAAGTATTTCAAGATCAAAATTAGCCAAATCGGTCCAGCCATTCTCGAGTTTTAGCGAGGCAAACGAACAGCATTTGATATACTTATCTAAAGAAGAAGAATCTTATCTGACGTGAGACAATAAAATCATAAATTGTGAATTATAACCTGAGGACCTACATTAGTATTGTGTATGCGTATTATACTTTAATTACATCTAAATAGGAAGACGATAGAGACGACGACAACCCACCAACCCGCATTGGGCCAGCGTGGTGGGTTATGACCCAATATCCCCACGTGCTATTGGCCACGTGGGAGGCCTGTGCCCATCAGTGGGACGTTTATAGGCTGACGATGATCAGCGGTGTACAGAAAAATCTTTTAGACACCGTAACATCTTTTATCTTTTATCTCTTTGTGACACCGTTTTCTATTATGTAACTAACTACTAGTAGTAAGCTTAATTTTGAAGAATAAAAAAACAAAGTGGCTTTTCGCTTTTTTGTAAATAACACCAGTTACCTATATAAACATTACGGTTGCAATAAATATAGACGGACGTAGTTTTTAGTTATTTAGAAGAATAGGCGCATGAAACTGAACAGATTTAATACAAAAGTAACGATATTTACAAGAACAAAAGAATCTACCAAAAAATCATCATAAAATACCAAACGTAAAATACAAAATCTTAATTACTTACTATTTCATCAATTTTAATACACAATTAGAAATAGCTGTTTAAAGTGCTTGTAGCATTCCAGACCCAAACTGTTTTGTCTTCTGTATAATCCACACACTATATAAAACGATATACTTATTAACAATCCTATACTTTATAATAACTAACTTGATACGCTCACATCAATTATCTAGCCGAATAAGCTTATTTTTAAAATTGATAACGGGTATACTTAAATAAACATAAAAACACCCACACCAGAAATCAATTCAGAAAATCTAATACTTTAGTTTTTTAAATTGACCTGACTGGAAATTGTATCCGGGACCTCAGCGTGACGCCAGAACCGGGGAACTAACCACTCGACCACGGAGGTTTTCAAATTATTTTACAATCAGATAGTTAGCTATAGCAGTTTGTAAAATAGCCCATGGCACGGGGCGAGTTAACAAGCTGCTAGCGAGCTCGCTGGCTTGTAGGTCATAAACTAGCCCCGTGTTATCGAGGCTTAAAACATAAAAATATAAGTTTATGTAAATAGGTATCCTTCTTAGTTCTGTTTTGTTCCCTTTACAGGTGGTCCCAGATTCTCCGGCGGAGAGAGCCGGCCTTAACAACGGCGATGGCGTCTGCCGCATCAACGATAGAGATACCTCAGACCTGTCACATGACAGCGCGATGCAGGCGGTGGACGAAGCAGCTGACACCATGGCGCTTGCAGTGAAACGGTAATCATACATACATACTTAAGAATGTCACGACCATATCCCCGAAGTTTAGTCAGAGACTAGGCAATTTATATTGCAAGTTATATTGAAGATTGTCAAAATAATTATGTGGTATGTTGTGTTTGGTAACAATACAGTAACAAAAACACAATACTTCTTTCTTTGAATTTCCGACAATGGCAATAATTATAGAGCATGAATTAAAACGGGCCTAAGACTGACCCTTGGGGTAAGCTTTTATACTTTTGATTAAATTTACGAAATTTAGTATTTAGGTTTCATAGTTACAGTAGCGGCTTTATACGAGTATCTTGCTCTTTCAACCTTTCTACAACGTACTAGAGATTATAGATCTTAAGTATTAACAACAATGGTGTCGTACGCTGTAGATAAATCTTTGAGAATTTATCATTCATTAAAATTATAATTTTGAGCAATCGGGGCAATCAAAGCAAATGAATGGAATTTATTCGCCGTAAATGTTCGACAAAATTTCCGTAAAGGCGCTTGTTTGTAAATTAAACTAAATATTTTAAACCCTGCGTACTGATTAAGTAAAGGATATTCCTCAGAAAAGGATTAGGCAGTCGGTTTTAGGTTTCTAAAACGGTGTAGATATCCGCAAAAAAGAGATTTAACTACCTCATTACCTTGTGGATCATGGCGGGATACAAGTGCATACGCAAACGTAGTCTTGAATACAACTCATCGCTACATTGAATACAATTAAGTACATTCCCGTTAGTCTACCAAGACCATACGCTAGATTTAGATTGTTTGAAACAGTTTCAAATGTTGTCAATCAATTATTCTTTCACAACATTAGGTCACTTCGATGCCTAATTTATTTTTAATAGCAAATCGAAGCCAAAACTTAAAATAGATCATTGTTTCCATTGATTACTATTGACAATCAGACAACGGTTTGTTGCCAACGAAAAATCCAATCATAACTGTCCTTTGCACAACTTCAGAGACATATGTGGGTGGCGCTGTAGTCTTCACGAATGCTGAAAACAGTATGACCAAAATTTAGTTCCTTACTTTGCCGTCTGCCAAGATAAGTTTGTCACGACCTACCACCGAAATAAATTGAACTAAACTACAGGTGCACGCCTTTTTTTGTTCATTTACTATTTAGAAACGAAAACGACAGTTTGGATACATCCCTTTTTTATTATTAACAATTAAAATCTTTGGTTGGTCGCACAATGAAGTTTTACCTGGTCTATAAGAATAAGTGAGCATTTAAAATTTATTTTTCTGTGACAATGAGTACTGAGGATATTCCGGATGTGACGTTGCTAGCTATAGTGATATCAAGATATTATAGAAGTGATGCTTACAGTGTAATTTTACTTTATTTTTCAATGTTTGACGATAAACGAATAATTTAAAGAGACTCTTTTCTAGTACTAAAGTATTTGGAGCTGGAGTCTTTAAACAATTAAAAATTCACTGATTAGTTTCACGCTATTTTGTTGTATGCCTGGAATATACAAGTAGTGTTAATGAAACTGTTATTGTAATG
The DNA here is from genome assembly GCA_963921215.1 of Scoparia ambigualis. Taxonomy (NCBI): domain Eukaryota; kingdom Metazoa; phylum Arthropoda; class Insecta; order Lepidoptera; family Crambidae; genus Scoparia; species Scoparia ambigualis. The sequence goes on from OY992525.1 coordinate 4,097,305, forward strand.
TAGTTGTTATTGTTTCGTCAGATTATCGGAGCCGGTGATAATTATCAGTTATCACCGGCATGAAAACCTTAAAAGCGCCATTCAGAAAATGTGAAAGTGAATATTCAAAAGCACCATCTGTGTATAGTTCAGGGGACCAATGTTATGTGATGTTGAAAGCTGTTTTAGTAATCACTCTTAATTAAATACTGAACCTTATTCTCGGACTTCAAACATCACATTTCATCAAACTTAAACAACACTAACGATCCTTTTTTAATCTACAGCGGTCTCTACGACCCGGTTTTGGACGAGTACGAGCCAATATACGACCAGATAGACCAGGAAGATTTCGACCAACCATCGCAACCGACTGAGGTAGACCCCTTTGCTATACTGCAGTTCCTAGATCAACAAACCCCTGAAAGGCTGCCAGAACTTCGTGACATTGCCACTCCAGGACTTACAGATGCCTCCGAGCTTCAATCCAGATCTTTAACCGCCTCACCTTTTGTCCTTTCAACTAAACCATACCGGCCTTTTTCTACTGAACCTTTGACTGTAGTCCCCCCGTTAGAAGATCCTATTATTTTAAATCCAACCTACCAGGATGAATTCGGTAAGCTCGAAGATGGAGATTTCTTGCCTACAACTAGATTTAAGCTTCCCATTTCAGAGCAGTATGACCCGGATGGAAGCAAAAGAAAGGGAATGGAAAGCATTGAAACTACAAAACAGATTACGACTACTCAAGATAGTGTGAGAAATGATGTTACGTTTGAGGAGAGAGTAAAGAAAGAAACGAAGTTTTCTGAAGAAATGCAGCATAAGTCGATGGTTGAAGAAGTAAAGTTTATGGAGAAAATGAAAAAAGAAATTGACTTAGACAAGATTGAAATGACAGCTGTCAACATTGTCGATGAAAGTATCGAGAGAGCCGTGTCTGTAGCAGATGAAATTAAAAAAGAAATTGACGTTGCACTATCCGAATCGTCAGTAGTCAGTTCTCAAGTTAAAGAATCAGTATCAGTCAAATCATCAAAAACACAAAAAGAGTCTGTAGCCATACCAACAGAATGTAATAAAAAGACTTCCGAAGAAACTAGTAAATTAAAAGAGTTGATCGACAAAACTACTGAAGAAATCATTTGTTACAATGGCAACAAATCTGAAGTTAGTGTTGCTAAAGAAGTTGCGAAGATTGAGACATGCGACAAAAAAGAGCAGGCTGTTGTTATCGATGATATGAAATTATCTGCTAAACAAGAAATAGAAGAGACTATTGTCGCTGGCAGTGTTCAAAGAAAGTCTGAAGTATTTGATAAAAAAGTTGAGAACAAGTCTGTTGATGCCAAGGAATCCGTCGGAAAGAAAAAGTCAGCTGAGATTCAACATAAAGATACAATTGAAAAAAAAATTAAAAAAGACCGTGTTAAGACAGAATCAGTTAGTCAGAGTGCACAGAAAACGACTGAAGTTAAAAAAGAGTCGGTAAGCACTTCACAAAGAACAGGTACAAAAACTGACACCAAAACTTCAAAACACAACGTGTACAACATTGGTTTGCAAACCATACCTAACATTAAGGGAAGCATACATTCATCTTATCACTATAACTTACTGTTAAAAACTTTCTTTCTCCATCTTACTGATGTGATGGTAGCACTGTCAAGATTTATTTTGACTGAGCCTGTGTTCAATAAAGAGGAAACTGAGGAAAAGAATGATACCGTAGCATCGGAGTATGTTTCTACATACAGCAGTGTTAGCCAGGACTCGAATGAGAAAATTGTTTCTGATGAAAACCGAGAAGAGTATGTTCAGGCTGTGAACGAGAAAGTGCAAGGCATAAAGCAAGAAGTAGCAGAAGAGAAACAAGAAATAAAGAAAGCAGCAATTGAAGAAGTCATTTCCACAAAAAAAGATACGTCGATCGCAGACAAATTGGTAGACACGGAGAGAAAAGTAATTGAATTTGATAAAGCTGAAGATGTAAGAGAATATCTTGAAATGGATGAAGTTGCAGAAACAAGAATGTTGTCAGGCTCTAAAATGGCTCAACTAACTGAAAGAAAATCTGAGGAGCTGACTCAAAGAATGGATGCCGTCATAATAGAATTTGAAACTAAAGCAGGATTAGAAGCGTCTGCAGAGATAAGAGAAAGAAGATCTAGAAGTCGAAGCAGAATTGAAGAAGAAGTATCAAAGGAGAGTGATCCCCTAGAATGGCTCGATAAAGTAGATAAACAATCACAACGAATCACTGAAGTTAAAACGGAATCTAAGTCTTTAAGTTCTGAATCAGTTGAAAAGAGCAAAGTCGTGCATGAAAAACAAGAATTAACAACGTCAAAGACAAAAGAAGGCAAACAAATGTACGTAGCTATTGTTGAGTCTCATGTCTTTACTAACAAGGATGCTATATTCCAAGAACAAGTTGCAGAATTCTCTGAAACATCTTCAGTTCAAAGTGCAGATAAAGTAAACGTTACTTTACAAGCAAGTGAAGCTATTTCGACAGAGAAAGTTGCATTAGAAAAAAGACATACAAAACAGGAAGTAGCTGAAACTGTATTGGAAGAATCTCGTGAGCTAGCAGCAGTCATAAATGCTCAAAGCAGAAGAGTTGAAATAGCAAAGGAAATTATAGCAACCATCGAAGAAGTAAAGAATGAAAAAGCTATTGAAATAGATACTAAATCCACGGTTCAAGATATTGCTATAGAAGAACTTATTGAACCTGAAGTGCTTGAAATACAAGAAACACAGACAACCGAATCAGCACAGGAATTCAAAGTAACATTTGAAAAAACAAAAGAAGCAAAAGCCCTTGAAACTGAAATAATAAGCACAGTACAAAATATTGCTATGCAGGAAGTAATTGAGCCAGTTGTAGAAATACAAGAAATAAAGGCAACAGAAGTAGAAGAAGTTCAAAGAGTTGATATCAAAGAAGAAGAACATGTAATGACTGTTAGTGAGAAAACTGAAATTGCTATTGAAGAATCAAGCCACAAAATGGTCCAAGAAATAAAACAAGAAGTGCAAGTTGCATCAATTCTTAAGGAAAAGAGTCTTGAAACAGCTGTTGAATCCGTAAAAGATAAGGCGATAGAAGTAAAAGAAGTTAAAGCAGAAAAACCGGTTGAGAGAGTTTGTACAGAAGTGAACATAGCAAGACCTGCAAAGTTAACACCTTCATTAGACGAGGAGACCGCTGAATTAAAGATAGTAAAAGAAAAAGTGTTAGAAATTGAGCAAACGTTAAAACATACCGAAGAATCTGAATTGCTAATAAACAAACACACCGAAATCGTAGAAACGGAGAGCCACTTTACCGCATCCCTTAAAAGTACCACAGAGAGTTACGAATCAAAGGAAGTAGAGCAAGAAGCATCGTTTATTGCTAAATCATCTGAACAGTCCCGAAACAATCTACAATTAGATTTTTCTGAACAACGAAGTGTTAAAAGCCAATTTTCTATTGAAAATGACCCTCCTAGCACAATTAATACGCCAACGCCATCGACTGTGCCACCTACACCATTGACTGATGAATACGTATTTAAGCTTCAAATCCCTTTGCCCAAGAGTAGAGGAACTACCCCTGTACCAAGAGATTGCACGCCTAGTCCACCTGTTGAAGAAGACCCTCACATAGTCAAGAAGAAACTGATACCACATATTGACACAACTCTAGAGTCACCTATCATCTATGACCCTCCTTTACCTACTCCTCCTGAAGACAAAGTCCAATCGCCCGTTTATACAAAACCTGGTTTGAGAGGTGGATCTGACAGAACCGAATTTAGGAGGCAGCGGCCAATAAAGGTTTGTTATTCAACGCTACCAAAATCCGTCTCAGTGGTTTAGATACTTAGACCACCGCTTTCCAGAGGTCTCCCGGCTTTTTACCCTAAGGTACATATTGTACTCGGTTGGTTGGTCGTTAAGCTTGTTCTGAATGCGCCTGGCTAGCTACTTCCTACTATGTTATTTAAGCGTGTCATAACAACAAAATTCAGAGCATTGTTGTAAACAGTTAGAGATAAAGTAGCCAGTTCCTGAGCGGTTAAGGATTTCGGGTAATGTGCTCTTCAACTTTTGGTGTTACAGACACAGACCTTATATTTCGCAGGATCATAATACTTCATCAAATATATATGTACTGTTTTTATTTTTGATTGTGAGTTATAGATACAGTATAATACCACTTATTAATAACAGTAAGTGTAATCACTGCGGAACTAAGCTCAAGGACTCATCAATTCTTTTTAATCTCACTTATTTATTTTCAAAACTTCATGGTCATTATTTTTTTAAATTGGTTTTATCGTATGTTTTATTTTTTTCTAAGACAGTTCATTTAATTATTTATCGTTGAAACAGGAAGAAATATTAGAAATAGGAAGAAAATCAACTCTCCTTGCATCAGCTATCGACCAAACTATTAAAAGCATCGAAGAATATAAAGAGGAAGTTGGTATGGATACAAAAAAAGAGGTGAATTCCAAAGAAGTTACAAAAATCGAGAGAACTAACACTAAAACTATAGAAGAGCATAAACTTTCTAAACAAGAAGTGAACTATGAAAGTTTGCCTATTATATATAACGGTTATGCGAAACTAGAAACGAAAGTTTATGACTCAATACCAGAAAAAGAGCTTAAAATGGTGGAAGAACATAATCATATCGACGAACGAGTTGAAACAAGTACCGATAATGATCTATCTAATAAATTAAATGGAGACATAGTTGAAACCATAATAAACACCAATAATAGTAATGGAGAAGAAACAATGCAAGCGGCAACTAAACAACAAGAAACATCAAAAATTATAGAATCAAAAAGTAGTTTAATAGAAAACGGAAATTCTGAAGATACCGTCATAGTCAGACCAAATCAAACAGAAGTCGAACCTATAAACGTTTCAGCTACTTATGAAGTTAAATTAGCTTCTGAATTTAATAGTGTGGCTGCAGTTGACACGCCCGCAGCTGTGTACAACTTTGAAGAGAAAAAAGATCCTTTAGAAGGATACAGACCTGTACAGTTCCACCCGGAAGAGCTAATTGCTGCCAAAAAGAATTTACAGAGCATACATTTACAAGTTCAGGTAACAAATATTGTTTTTCTTTATTAAGAATTGGTTTTGCATGCTTAATTTACTAGTAGATTTTAAAGGAAATCGTTATTTAAGAATCAGGGTAATTTGTCTTCTTTAAATAATCATCCATTTTATTGTTTTTAGACTCCATTGCAAAGGGAGTCGTCTCCTAGCTATATGACAGCCAGTGGAGAGTTGTTGGGCACCCACCAAGGCATAGTGGATGGATTGGAAGAGGCCATGGTGGATTCTGAAGTGGCAAGTAAGTTAAACTCATTAATAGAATACTAACAACTCACCTCTTTATTTGGGTGTCGTAAAAAGCGACTAACGGACTTGCACATAAAGCGGTGGTCGGCTCACCACCTAGGTATTACGCTGAACACATATGCAGTTGTAATTGTTTGAAACGTGGACTATTTATTTTTTATTTATAGAGACAAGAATAGTGTACATATTATTATATTATCAAGGTTTCATAAACAGAAGACAAGTAGGTACTTATAATATATTCACCTATTCAGGTACGCACAACATTCCCTTGGACTTTTTCATATGGGGTTATGTTAAGGACAGATTGCCCAACGGTTTTCGAGATGGAGCAGCGTGTAAGATCGGTGTTCGCGTCAATAACACCGATGATGGTGCGAAATGATACACAAGCCATACCATATCCGGACAAGCGAGGTTGTGCATTGAGCAAACACTTCTAAAATAACAGGAAGTTTAAATTAAGTTATGAACTATGACAGAGCACTGTTTTTTCGGTCCTCATTGCCTCTGTCTAACCCTTAGGGGATAATATTCGGGAGTGTACGTCTGTATGTATGTAAGTAAGTAAAGATAATTGTTGAAAGAAGACTACCTCAGTTGGGTATCGACCCACGTCTTCCGGGCGTCTGCGCGACCTCTCCTCTACAGTGTTATACCTGTCGAAATTCTTCAACGCTTATAACTCATGCATTTTTTCTTAAGTAAGGAATAACTTACTACCCCCTCGTACTGTAGTTTATGTTCCTTCGCTGGAAATAGAAACCGTTCAACTTTTAAACCTTGAAACCTTTGGTGATACCAGAGCCAAATACGATTAAAAATGTTTATAAAGATTCTATTCTATAAAGGTAACAAATTATACACACCTCTTTAGGCATATATCTAGCGAAACGACATACATACATATAATTGCAACTATTATCCCCAAAGGGTTAGGTAGAGACTAGGCAATGAGGACCGCAAAAGCAGTCCTCTGCCATAGTCCACTTTTCATAATTGCACATGTACCTACTCAGCGTAATACCTAGGTGGTGAGCCCATCGCCGCTTTATGTGCAGTTTTTAGTCCGTTAGTCGTTTTGTACGACACCCAATGAAATGGATGATTATAAAACAATCTTCATAACTCCATAAACATCGAATTTGGCACTAATATAAAAGGCACTGGTAGTCTAGCGCCAAAACGTTAGAGAAAAAGATTTTTTTGTAAATAAGATACCTAAGATTGTCGACATTTTAAAATAGCAGAATCGAAGGCCCAATTAGATAGTTCATTTAAAATTATATAAATAAAAACGTATATTTTTAGAGGAACTCGGCAAACCCGGAATCACGGAAGACAAAATAGCAGAATTGATATCGGGCGAATCGGAAATGTTGAGGGAAGCGCACGTCATGGGGTAAGTCAGCATTTTTATTTTCATCTCATTTCAAATAATAATCGGGATATGATATCTAATATCGCCACAATTGTAAAAAACTATCGAAATACTATGTTTAGAGTTCTCTTCATTTGTTTTCAAATATTTGTAAAATTAAAAGAATTCACTTCATTTGTTTTTCAATATAACGAACGATAAGCAGATGCCACTTCACTTGTTTTTGAATCAAACAATTAGCAGACTCTACTGCATATTGTTTTCGAATCATTGTCTTCAACTAAGTAAAGTGGTATTAGTTCCAGAGTGTCTTCTTAAGGTAAGTTGTAATGTTGACATACAAATTTTCGTTTTTATTAACGTGATGAAATGGTGAATAAAGATTAAAGCTTATCTTAGATTAAAGATTTAAGATTAAAGATTATCTTTATTCACCATTTCATCACGTTAATAAAAACGAAAATTTGTATATCAACATTACAACTTACCTCGTCGATCACCAGAAGGCCCTGCTTCAATGTCATAATAAATCGTGTTCTCGTAAGAAATAAACGAAAACAAACTCTGCCTTGACTTAACATGTGCAATTGGGCAAGGCCTGGGCCCAGCATTAAGAATTTATACTATGATTGAATTTAAAAATAGAGCTTTCTATAAATGAATATATACCTCGGTGGCCGATTAGTTATGCGCTTAGCTCTATAATCCAAGGTCCCTAGTTCACCCAACCCGCATAGGCAAGCGTGGTCATTATACCCATCATTTGTAGTGATAGAGCGATTAAAGTTGAATGTATATTAAAGAATTTCATTATAACTTTACATTGATTGTACATTGACATTGTTAGTTTTATGACATTATAATATAGCATTTCAACCATTTTGTCTGTCACTTCACAGCATTGCCACTGAAAATCACCTCACATCAAACCAAAGAACACAGTCTGTTAAAAAATATTCAAAATCATTAAATGTAATCTCTATAACACCATTTGCTGAATCGTCTTTACATTCTTAATAACATTCATTATTTATTTGTATATTTGAGTGCAGTTTGCTAATAAAACTTAACTATATTGTTTAAATAAATTGTTAATGCAGTACCAATTTGATAATTCAGCTCTGTATGATACATAATGTTTTCATAATTTACATAGGTATTTAATTTAAAAAACTAAAATGCTAATGTCACAGAATATAATTAAAAATACAATTGAAATAACACCGTTCTGTAGTATAGAGCCCTAAAAATTGTAGACTGTCACTTAAACACTTTCAAACTTCAACACATTAATACAAACCTTCCCACAAAATGGTTGAAACAGGCTATCCCGAGTAATAAAGTCGCACATGCACCGCGCCGATGACAATTCCAGCGTTGACTTCAAGAAGATAAAGCCAATCATAGAATCGTTGAAAGACTCCGAAGTGCTGAGAGCTTTGAACGAAGAGCTGATAAGGACTCAGGAAGAGAGGAAGAAGGAAGAAGAGAAGAAATGGACGACCTTCATGCAGAAGCCACTGAGGCCGGTGCCGAGAATGAAGTTCGGATACTACGGTTATGTGCAACCGGAAGAAGAGGTTAAGGTGAGATATGCTTTGGCTATGCTACTTATTTATTTTTAATTATCTAATCCCCTAAGCACCCATGATGACTTTACATTGAAAAAATGTCTTTAACCGTGAAGACGTAAGCCCGTTTTTTATATACGAAGGAGGCAAACGAGCAGGTGGGTCACCTGATGGAGAGAATCACCGTCGCCCATGGAAACCCGCAAAACCAGAGGAGTCGCAGATGCGTTGCCGACCTTTAAGAAAGGAATAGGGTTAAGGAAGGAATAGAAATTGTGAGGGGGGAAGGGGCCTCCGGAACTCTCACTGGCCGGACGAAGCACAACAGCACCAAGTGCTATTATTTCACGCCGGATATTCGTGAGAGGGTGGTATTATCCCGGGCGAGCCAGCCCAATGCGTGCTGCAACGCAGCGTGGCTCTACCACTCAATCAGTGTCACTCATTTAGCACCACCCAGAGGTCACGTGTAGGGTCTCAAGGGTAAACCTACGGACGCGAGTAACTTTTAACCTTCTATTTTGGGAGGATGGAATTTTGGGAAATTATGTAAGTACTACGTAGTCGTTAATGATAAATGATGTTTCTGAGTAGGTACGTCAGTCAGAATATGTGGTTAAGCACTCGACTCGGTATCTGGAGGTCCCGTTCAATTCCCAGGTTGAGCAAAGTGTTTTCGGATTTATTTTCGGTTTGTGATCATCAAACCCGCAATTGGCAAGCATGGTGTTTAAACCAGCGATATATACGTTACACTAGATAGGCCCTTCCAAACACGCACTATGTTCCACTCATCTGCGGAGTCGACTCGGCACCTTGCTTGGCTTTGACATTAGCGCATGCGGAGCAGCGAAAAAAATTCTTTATTTCTTTTTAAAGTGTATACCTACATTTACTACAATTTAGTTGTCATGTAAGTGAAATTAATTGTTATTCAAGTCATTATTATGTAGTTATGTCTTGACAGTTAAGTATTTCGCAATTTCGTTGGCTCGCTGGGTAGGTTGATATGGATAAACGCTAACGTGGGGCTGTGGATCTTCATGCCCTACTCCCAGAAAGGAGGCAAGGTTATGTGGGGCTCCATCTTTCTCCCTTTTCACAATGAAAGCGTAATAATCAATCAGGGATGAGAGGGAGGTGAGTTTACCCACTAAAAACTGGAGAACAGCAAATTCGAGTTAAGTGGATGCCGCGGGACCTGTCCACTAAGGAATTGAACCACGTTCGTTATTGTACCTACCAGTCCTATTGTTTTTGTCAGAATCAGGTCTTCTATCATCATCATCATCATCTTTGTAATTAAGTTTGGAGGTCAGTTGACACAATTTGATACGGTCCCATGAAGTAGCTTGCTTCTACAAATTAGTTCAATCAAAACTAAATGAAATTATTTTTTATTCTTTAAACTTGAATCTCCCACCTATTAGAATTTTCGCAGAGCCTTTAACTGTGAAGAGCTGGCGAGATACTCAGAAAGCTTTGTTTTCTCCATATGAGTAACCAAAATTACAAAGTATGTCATAATTATATTCATTATAAGTAACCAAAATTATTACTATACATATTTTCACAAATATTTTTCACGTTCGTAACCAATATTATGTTTTGAATGACGCCTATTTTAATGAAATGTAGGTAAGTATACCTACTACAACGGAGCTCAAGTCTATTCCTGTGTCCCAACCTTAATCGAACCAAAATCAATCGGCTCAATCCAATTATTTTTGGCGGCACTGCCAAATTTATACTTTTTTATCACCAAACGGAATAAGGAAGTGGTCTTGCAGACCGTGTAGCATAGCGGCTATAGAATACAACTTCAGCTATATACCCCCTCTATTCCCTTGGGTGTCTTATAAGGCGACTAACGACTAACCCTTCGCGAATAATAGTCGTGATTATATGTGTGTATGTCCATGCCCACATATTTTTAACCCCCGACGCAAAAAGAGGGGTGTTTTATGATGGACGTGTTTGTGTGTCTGTTTGTAGCATCGTAGCTCTTACACGAATGAACCGATTAGGATGCGTTTTCAAAGCTGGCGTGATTGACTTAGTTTTTAGCTATTTATGAAGAGTTGTTTAGGTGTTTCAAGGTCATCAACTCTTTTAATAGTTCCTTTTGTCAGAGGTTACAATTTCTAATTTTATCTTTTTAATTATTTCTTTTGTCTCTGCATCTGTCTGATTTTGGAACTTTTTGGTGGGATAAGAAGGCTCTGCGCTAACATAAGACAATTTCTATTGCCGACACAGAAAACTATCATCGAAAAACATGATTTAAGTGTGCGGTAGCGACAGATGAACGCACTGCAAATCCGGCCTCCGAACAAAATAACATTCTTCCTCTATTTCCAAATTCGTTGAAGAATGTTCGTGACCAAATTTTACTGTCATTTCTTTGTGCAAATATTCAGTTGCACTAGATTTTTTTACTGTTTTTTAATTAGAGACACCATCGTTAGTTGTTTTCTCGTGAA
>OY992525.1:4807328-4864880 GCA_963921215.1 Scoparia ambigualis
ATCCGAAGAGTAGGTTAACCGAAAGCCGTGGAATATTAAATTACAGGCTATGCAGGGCACGCAGAGTAGTTAAAATGCATTTGGGATCTTGGCAGCTCGATGGATGTACAAAAGGCCAATGGTAAGGAATAACCAGCCATTTGATACCAGGTAGATACCCGACTTGAGCATCGAAAATGAAAACGAGTTCTATTACTTTTTTAATTGTTGAACTCTTTATTTTTGTTATACAGTAGCACTTATTATGTTCTGCAACTTTTGTTTTTTTTTTTAAATAAACGCGGAAGTCATTGTTTATACCTACTGGTTTACTTAATTCAGAGACGAACAGGAAACTGTAACAACGTTTGTGTTTAGGTGGTTTATAGATGTGACGAAGGTTACTAACATTTCTAGCCAAGCGGCTAAAAACGGCTTGTTTGGCTTATTATAATTTATAGCGATAACTAGCGGCTGGAAACGGCTGCTTACATTTCATTGATATATTCACATGATTTAGTTTTTTGTTCTTGTTGTTTCTCTTCTGATATTTACTATAGGATACATTTAACATAAATAGACATAAACAATAACATTTTCATCTGTATTAAATTAAGTGTTAAAAACTCAAAATTCTCATACAAAAATATGTAACACAGCACAGCAGTGGAATACGACTATTTTAATAATTTATTTGTAAGAGCTGTTTGTGAAATAGTTATTTATCCATGAAATAAGTGTGGACAGATACCTAGTAATAGTAAGCATTTAGTTTTATTTCTTTAATGCAGCGCCTGACTCTTGCCGCGACTCGCGGGTGGCGGCGGCCGGCGGCGGGCGCAGCACTGACAGTAGGTACTTCTAGTTGTTGTTGGTTTATCATGACGATTATAGATCCATAGTACACTAATTTAGCTAAGTACCTTTGAATTAAGTAAATTAGTGGATAGATAGATAGATAATACTTTTATTGCAACAGTTATTTACATTACATTATATTATACACTAAACACAAAAAAACAAGTACGATATACACAGTTGCAATTTGGCGGTCTTATCGCTATAAAGCGATTTCTTCCAGACAACCAGTCGGATAGAGAGAACTTATACACTGTAGAATCGGAGGTAGGTAGGTATAAACGTTGTCTTCCGTGTTCTTTAAAAAAAAAAACAAAAATAACATAACATAATAAGTGCTACGACTTCTTGGCGGGAAAGTGAAGCGTCATGTCTGCAGATTTGTTTTATTTTCTATAATTTGTGTTTTGTCGAATACTAATGAGAAATAATGGTGGATTGTTTACGTTAAGTGTTCGTGAACGTGCATGAGTGTTGGCAAATATAACAAAACAGTGCATCATCACTTTTCAAATTCTCTCAAAAAGTCCGTGTGAGACCTCAATAAAGTCCCACAACCTTATTGAGTCTCGAGGGCTTTGGGGGGGAAATCATTTACAATTAAACGTTCATTATCACTCATTATCATTCACTTAGTGTAAAGAAAATAATAATCACTATTAAAAATTTGCACTGGCTAAATGTGCTGATCGCAGGAAGCCATTATGTGATATAAAAAATATAAAAAAAGAGATAATCGTTTTTTTCGATGCCTAAGACGGGTATCAAGGTATCAAGCGGCTGGTTAGTCGTTTCTAGCCCCTGGTTTCGGTAACTACCGGCTTACAAGCCGCTCTTTTACAACTATAGTGGTGGTGCATAGAATAATAACGCATATAGAACGATAGTCTCGTATTAGAAAACTGTCATGGCGTGAAGCAAGAAAAAATGGATGTACGAGTAAGTTACGCGTACTATCTCGGCGACACGCACACAAGTATACAAGTAATGTTGCTAGAGGAATTAGATTTGACCCAAAAGTAAGGAAATTGGAACCGTTGATAGATACATAAGTTTAGATTATTAGTACTGACGCGGGCCGTTTCGGTACCAAGCCAGTATGGCTTGGTTGTATGAAAATTAAAAAAAAAAACATTATAAAGCTGGCTTCTCACGACGCGACATATCACAAGTCGTGCCACGCCAGCTCGCGCCTACGGGCAGTCTGAAAGTAATGGCTCGTAAAGTCGTAAGTCGGTACTTCAAAGGCGCGCGCGGCTCGAGCGCACTCGTGGCGACTCGAGCGCGCGCGGGGTGGCGGGGGTGAACAAGTCGTCTTTTACTTTTCTTTTTTTTTATTAAGGGGATCCTGCACGAAATTGTGAAAATTCACCACTAGACCACGGAGGCGGTTAAATTGTGAAAATTTAACCGCCTCCGTGGTCTAGTGGCTAAGCCACCGGTTTCAGACCTAGAGGTCCCGGGTTCGATTCCCAGCGGGGGGTACATCTTTGTGTGCTCGGTTTGGTTGGTGGTAGGGCTGTTAAGTCCGCCTGGCTAGCTACCACCATCTTATCTAAGTCTGTCGCCATAACAACGATGTTTATAGCATTGTTGTGTTCCGACAGTTTGAGATAAGATAGCCAGTTCCTCAGTGGTTGAGGATTCCGGGTGAAGCGCGCTTCCACCTTCGGCCTTATCGTCACTTACCATCAGGTGAGATGAAGGCCAAGCGCTTACCCGTTAACCGTAAAAAAAAAAAAAAAAATCACGTATTTTTAAGTCACCTGTACTATGCGCTGAAGTAATTAAATACATTAAAAGAACTTAACGTAAGTTAGCCTGATTATTGCACAAGGTCGTAGCCTTGTTGAAATTTGAAACAATAACAAACAATACATAAATCTAATGACTCCTCAAACATTTTTCTTCGACAACTTCCTTAATTTTACGCATGAAACAATAATTCTTACATGAAAATATTTGTATTGATATTCCGCAGGTCGCCCCCGTCGTAAATTTTTATTTTTAACACAAGCGCGTGATGGTTTTGTACATTTCGCAGAATAAAAACATTGCTCTAATCAAATTACTAGGTCTGAAACTTCAAAGCAGTATTGTTCTAATTTTAAATATTAATATGATTGATTTTGCTTTGAAGTTCATTATGAGACTTATGTCAGTTTTTGCGATCGCGCGGTGCCCTCCTAAGTAAATAAATAATAATGACTAAATAACACCGAGCGGCAACCTACAACTGCCATACGCCTGCCGGCAGGCGCGCCGGCCGAACGTACCTAAACTACGGAGTGACACCCCTTGCTGTTACTAGGTATCTGTCCACACTTATTTCATGGATAAATGCCTGTTTTCATAACTATTTTCACAATAAAATTATTAAAATTGTCCTATTTCACTGCTGTGTCATATTTTGTATTTTTCAGTTTTTTTTTAAATTTTCAGGTTTTTAACACATAATAATTCAGATGCAAATGTCATTATTTATGTCTATTTATGTTAAATGTATCCTCTAATAAATAAATCAAAAGAGAAACACCAAAAACTAAAAACAAAATCATGTGAATATATCAATGAAACGTAAGCAGCCGTTTCCAGCCGCTAGTTATCGCTAGAAATGATAATAAATAACCCAAAAAAGCCGTTTCTAGTCACTAGGCTACAAATGGTTAGTAACCGGCTTCACATCTATAGGTAGAACGAACTGATTGACAAAGTGCTGAAGGCTATGTGTGTTCTACACAATTATTTTATTGAAAATTCTGATACGTATATTGGTGCCAAAGATAAAGTAACTACAGTAAGTACAAACCACACAGAATCAAATCAACTATTGCCACTGGCACCAACGGGATACCAATTTACAGAGGATAACTTCATTGTTCGAGAGGAGTTTTGTTAGTATTTTAATACTTTGGGCAGTGTGCCGTGGCAAACAAACCGAATTCAACACAGGTTGTAATAGAAGATTGTTAGAATAAAAATAATTTAATTTTGTACTACTGAAATAAATTAAAAATACTCACCAAACGGCAAATCACACTCTTTTACTACCTCCCTCCAGGCTGCTTCTTTTTCACTTACTATTTTTTATATTTTAAGGGATATAATGCAGTTTAAATTCTTAATAAGATAGTACTTTGTAAGTTAGACCACCCATCCACGGAATTAAAACAATTGAAAAGTGACGGTGTACATGTTGGTGCCCACAGATACTTTATGATAAAATATAAACTATCTGCTCTGTGTGTGTTAGTTCATATGAATTATATAGAGAGCGATATTGAAAGATATACACTCAGATACCGATACAGATATCTTACCATATCTGCGTAGTGTGTGATTCGCTTAATGAAAGAGGTAAATGAAAGAAAGACGGACAATTACATAGTCCCACAATCTAGTAATTTCTTTCAACGCAAGAACACATTTTATAGATACGATTCAAGTCACAAAAAAGATGTATACGAGCTATTTGTGGTATAAATCCCAGAGAAAGTTGTGTGCCTGTGTTTAAATCTCTAAAGATATTAACATTGCCATCTATTTATATTTTAGAAGTTAGTATATTTGTAAAAACAAACCAACATCAATTTGTAAAAAGAACAGATGCAACAAAAAGACATTTACGTGCTCAATATCAAAACCTACTAGTTACTGGTGGATATAGCACAGCACTGTTGAAAAAGAGCATATTTGGTATGGCACCAGTTATTTATAATAAGATACCAAATAATATTAGGGCATTGCCATTGTCACTCTTTAAGAAGAGATTAAAGTCCATCTTGTTGGACAGATGTTATTATTCTGTTAGTGACTTTTTAAATGATGATTTATAATATTTCAATTTAGCTATTTTTTCTTTTTTTATTATGTAATTCAATGCAATATATCCAATGAAAATTTTTATATAATAATTAATTTATTTTATTATTTTAAACTCGCATGACAAATATATTTAAACTATTTAATTTTGTTATGATTCTATGTTTTACTTGTATTAACTTTTAATTTCTAAACATTTCTACGCTGTTTTACGGCAAAATATGTGATACCGAAATTTTTACTGATCCATCTTATTTATGTTACCATATTTTATTAGAAATAAATTATGAATTATGAATTATTATGAATTATTATTATGAATTATTATGAATTACGATGGATAGACTCTCACCAAATTTTTGCACGTATCCCAAACGGCTGTTGCAGTGTTTCAAGTTGACTTCCAACAGATGCTGCCAGAGAAACGTAGCTCCGTGAAACAAGGGATTATCTTAATAGTCCTAAAATAACACATACAATCATAGCTGGGTCAATCCTGGGACACTTGATTTTGAGGGTTACAAGCATAATATACAACACACTAAATTAATTTAGGATTTATAAGATTAGTTAACATATTGAAACATATCAATTAAAACCAATATTTTAAGGAATGAATTGTTTAAAAATTCATTTGGAACTGAAAAATGGGATGTTTTGACAAGATTTTTACATGTCACACACGCTGCACTCAGTGTGTTACTGTGTATTATATATTTTACAGACAGCGTTAATTAATACTTTGTTGAATACGGAAAGAGTGCCTCTATCGAATCATGTATTCGTTGTTTTAATATAATCCATAAAGTTACTATACCTTTCCGTTAGGTATATAGTAACTTTATGATATAATCAAAACCCTTGTGTCTGTAGTCATTCAATAAAATGTCACGCGGTGGGCAAATGTTGAATTGCGCGACAAAATTACGTTTACCTACCTACTTCATTAAATACGTGGTAAGCCTCGTGATTGGTCCAAACCATCGCAAATAGTGCTGTAGCATTTCTTCAGGAAGGACGTGGCGCTAGCTTTCGCGCAAATACTTTATTTTAAAGTTCTTTCAAATTTTTAAAACTTTGGTTCGGTAGGTAGGTAAAGCTTGTGTCTTGTTTTGGTACTAACTTAATAATTTTGTAATAACTTTGCTATTAACTTATGGCATTATATTTTGGGGAAACTCTGTTAATGTCCAGTCAACTTTTATTCTGCAAAAGAGATGCTTGCGTATTATATACAGCATGTATTCAGATGAATCCCTTAGAAGTGTTTTTAAGGAAAAAGGTTTTCTGACTCTGGCTAACATTTACATCTTAGAAATATCAATTTTTGTTAAAAAAAGTCCAGAATATTTCGAAAGCAACAATATGCGTCAAAATGTCCGCGATATATATAAGCACAATCTAAGTATTCCTAGGATAAATAATCACATGTTTTATAAGAGTGCTTTCAGTACCAGCATAAGAGTTTTTAACCATTTGCCATCTAATATCAAAGCCCTTGATCTACTTAAGTTTAAGTCATCTTTAAAAACCTGGCTTGTAAAGAATGTTTTTTACACTTTAGATGAATACTTTCATACTAAAAATAATTAAGTTAAGTTGCTATTTAGCGTAATAATGTTGCATGCCCGTAATGGGCATTACTGTTGATTCCCATGTATTGTATTATCACCAGCAAAATGTACACAGTATCAGCAATAAATATATTTCTATTTCTATTTCTATTACTAAATAATGAATGTTACATCACAGAATAAGTAATAACTTTACTGTCCCGAGAACATGGTTACATTCATCCCTGAGTAGGTTTAGAAATCTACATTAATACGATTGTATTTAAAGCTAAATATAAAAAGCTTCATTTTTAAACTGTCGTCAGATCCATGGCTGTAAAATCGGTGGAGGCTTGGATTTTAAATAGCTGTACTTACACGAATTTAAGTAAAAAAGTGTGCTACTTTACTGTAATAAATCCAGAGACTCCAATGCTGATTTTCATTTTCAGCGGAAAAGATTACTTTTCGAGTTAAAGGTCATAGTTTTAATTTTTTCACAACAGTCAGTCAACAATTTACTACTTAACTATCAATTTTGACTATATCGTTTTGACTTTGACGTTTACAGATTTTTTTTTTTTTTTGTTCTGTGAAGGAACAGGCTAAGGTCTGAGACCATACTGCCTAGTCATTAGTTTCTTTATTTCTTTTATTTTCCCTTGATGATAATGAGTGACGATTATGATGATGAATGATAAATGATGTTCCCCTAACCCCTTCAGTCCTCAGTAAAGATTTGGGACTTTACTGCAGTGTGATTCTCTAAGTTAAAGCCTTCGTAGCAGTGGCTGCCGCAGCGCTGAGAATTGACTCTGCCTCTTTCATATTCATAGAATTGGAAAGAGACGGCAGATCACAGCCATGCGCGCAGCGTCTATGTGTCACTTAGAGAATCGCATAGCTGAGGTCTCACGCGGACTTCTTGAGAGAATTTAAAAAGTGATGTTTCACTGTTTTGTTTCATTTGCCAACACTCTTGCACGTTCACAAACACTTAACGGTTAATAATCCACTATTATTTTACATTATTGTTCGAAAATACACAAATTTTAGAAAATAAAACAAAACTGCAGACATGACGCTTCACTTTCCCGCCAAGAAGTTCTGACGTTTACAGATTTTATTTTTTAGGTTCCTTAAAGAACAGGCTAAGGTTAGAGACCATACTGCCTAAACATTTTTTTTTCCTAGATGATAATGAGTGGTGATTAAGATGATTAATATTATTCCCCCAAACCCAGTAAGTCCTCAGTAAAGATGTGGTACTTTACTGAGATCTCACGCGGACTTCCTAAGAAAGTTTAAAAAGTGATGTTGCACTGTTTTTTTTCATTTGCCAACACTCATGCCCGTTCACAAACACATAGCGGTTAATAATCCACTATCATTTTACATTAATGTTCGAAAAAACACAAATTTTAAAAAATACAACGAAACTGCAGACCTCAGAATAATATGTAAATTACACAGACATATAATGAGAAGCAGACCAAACATTACAACAAAAAAGCGTGCCCATTAAGGCGGGTCTCCTGCGACAGTGTTTTGTGTTTTCTAACACCTAACATCAAACATCTAACAAATATGGGCGTGGCCTACGTACAAATTTTGACATATTTTGTTAGATGTTTGATGTTAGATGTTAGAAAACACAAAACAGTGTCGCAGGAGACCCAGCTTTACGCCTACAGACAAATTTCATGCACACATTTACAATAAAAGGGGCTGAACTCAGGCACGCAAGGGACCTCAAGTACCTACATCTAATAGTAATGTTATACGTAAAGAGGATAATTTTATATTTTATAGACATTTGAAGATACTCATTAAATTAAAAAAAATCATTAGTAGAATGCTGCTATCTATCATTAAGTGCCAGGCAGGCTATGTCTGTATCTGGCTGCGACGCCACCTCATTACCTTAATAGGCCTATTACATCTCGACTGTGATTTTTGCGTAAAATGGCCAATTTTGGCGTTCTTGATCCAAGAAAAAAAATACATCACCAGTTTTGACTTATTGAATAATGTAGAATAGCTATTGGCATAGTTCGTAGCGGCCTCGCTTTATATAAATTTTGCTTAACTTTTTTATGAAACCCAAAATTGATGAAGGTTTTCATAAAATGCGCGGAGGCACTTTTTTGAGCTCCTAGATTGAACTACTGTTCTAAAGAAATGAAAAAATTAGAATGTTATTTATTATATAGACGTATAGTGCGTAGCGGCCCCGGAATTTTTAGATATCATTGATTTTACATACAAAAAAATCTTATTCTAAACCAAAACACTTCGAAAATCGCTTTAAGTTAAATGTGAAT
This sequence comes from Scoparia ambigualis, assembly GCA_963921215.1. NCBI lineage: Eukaryota > Metazoa > Arthropoda > Insecta > Lepidoptera > Crambidae > Scoparia > Scoparia ambigualis. The sequence continues at coordinate 4,815,865 of OY992525.1, forward strand.
TTCTCTTATCTACGATATTATTGAGCAAAATTTATACCAGAATAATTGTTACTTCTTGAGAAATAAAGATTTTATAATGAATTTATTATCCTATTTCGATAAAAACGATAAATATAACTGCAAAATTACTACACAATACGATGCGCCTGCCGTCCGAACTCAGCTTATTCTCGTAGAGTGGTGATTTGTAATATTAAGCATGATTTTATTATCCTACTTCGATAATAACGATAAATACAACTAAAAATGCAAACAAAAATCACATTTGAGATGTAATAGATCTCTTAATAAAATGCATGGAATACTCGTAGTAGAACCGTTAGGTAAAATAAAAAAAAATGAAATAAGTAATTAAAAACAACATAAATACATACTTTGCTGGTATTTTTTTTAATAAAAATAAAAATTACAATAAATAATGTCACAATTTTTAAAACTAGTGATAAGACCGCGGGGTGGTCGAGTAGTCAGCGACCCTGACTGCGGGTTACTGTATATTTTGCAAGTCCCGAAAAAATGATATCCGGGATACTTTTTACTGAGTCTGTTCAGGAAGTAATGATGAAGGTTTCTGAAAACAAATAAATTTATCATTTTCTGTATATTTAAAAGTAACACAGTTGAGAGACTGCTCAGACCCATCTTCTTCATGTTATACCCTAGAATACTGTACAACAATATAATACTAACGTTAACTCACATAATGTAGTTAATACGGCACTTGAGGTACTCGGCTGTGAATTTTGCAAATTATTCAAAACATGATCTCCACTGGCATTGCTTCTTACCGGACCTTTTAGTAAAGATTTAGATGAATTCTGAAAAACAAATGTAAAAAGTTATTATTTTATGCACATTTTCTTACAAGAATACATCCCTACGACTACCATAGGGTTAAAGTGGTAGGATAGGGTTTAAGTTAACAATATTATAAAAATCATTTACTCATATTTAATTTATCCCTAATGAAAAAATATATTGCATACTTAAATCTAATCAATCTTCAAAAACCAACAACATAATAAACATTCAACCTATTAAACAAAACTGGAGCCTAAATACGGCCCCGTAAAATTGTACAAGTATATGAAACGTCAAACGAGATTAGAGTTACTATATAATTGATTATTGTTACCACAAGAATCCTTTAGAAACTACTTTACGTTAAGATTTTACGAGATTTGCACTTATGACTATTATTCACTGCTTCTACAATGCCGAAAGATTAATAATAATCACACAATGACTAAAAAAAACATTATGAAATTCAATTCAATTCAATTTCTTATTTGATGGCTCGCTATGATTTAGCCAGTGTCTAGTTTTTGGGTAGACAATGTGGTTTAGTTTTTGTTTGTGACTCTGCTTTAAACTTTAAGGCGTTAAGCTCATACAAGAGAACTGTCAGAAAATAAGATTTAATTTTGGGGAACTGTCTACCACAAAGTACTTTTTTATATACGGAACTGTCTACCGCTCGGACCAAATATTACATGGACAGAGTCTTACGACGTTGCCGCTTTTACATACGTGTATCAAAGTAAAGTATTTGTATCTCTGTCTGTATGACTGTAGTGTGATATGAGTAGAAGAGATAGTGAATGTACGTTTGGCAACGACGCACTGTCGGTGTGAAACGTGTCATTTCATGACCGACTACTTGGTCAAAACATTGCTGGATTGTGCGAAATAATAGTGAAATAATAAGAAATCTTAGTGTTTGTGTTATTTGTGTAATATTTAATTGACATAATGTCTTGTTCAGCTGTTTATTGTTTGTCAAGAACAACAAAAGGAGGTGTGAAAGACCAGGAATTATCACTTCATACGTTAGTGATTTCTCATAATATGTATGCTTTACTATGAGATTTTTAATAATTAAAACGGCAAAGCATTAATTTTTGCTAATTCTAAATCATACTATATCGTATACTATTCATAAGAATCAGGATTTAAACCTTAATTAAATGTAATTTAAAGGCTTTGTTTTGGCATAATGATTAGTGATGTACGTATTTGTGTATTGAAGCTTTATCGATATTACTAATATTCTTTTTATAATTCTTTTTTTAGGTTTACAAAATGCCCGGAAATAAGACGTGAATGGGTAAAGCTATTAGACGTGATAACTGGGAGCCTACAAAATATTCAAGGCTCTGTTTCAAACATTTTGAAAAAAATTTTTTACAGTAAAAATTTTACAGTCGTAGTTTAAATTTGAATCTTAATAATATGGGCGGGAATATGAATAGTAAAAAGTATTGCTCTTCACTTTACTACACAATTTTTTTTTGTTATAAATAGAAGGAGGCAAACGAGCAGACGGGTCACCTGATGGAGAGTAATTTCTGCAGCCCATAGACACCCGCAACACCAGAGGAATTGCAGATGCGTTGCCGGCCTTTAAGGAAGGAATAGGAATTGTGAGGGGGGGGGGGGAAGGCCTCCGGAACCCTCACTGGCCGAACGAAACACAACATTACCAAGATATTAGGGTGTTACTAGACCAATCGATCGACGGCATCGATCGATGATAGAATAGGTAGTCGACTGTAACGTTTTGTTACATTAAAACTTCTTTTGCGCGGACGAGACGAAGTTAGAAAACCTAAGCATCTACTATGAAGGCTTTAAGCGCGCGCGAGATTAAAAACTCTTTGCGCCTTTTTTTCCGTCTTCCACGCGCCTCATGAAAAATACGCTTTGTCACTTTTGGCGCCAAAGAAATTACAGTGCGAACCGTATTGTAATTTACGCCTATAAATTATTGATTTTTAACTTAAAGCTTACTTACGTTAACCATAATTACTTAAAGTTTTCCTTGTCCTAGTAATTAAGATATACTATTAGACTAAACTGCGTTACGATTTAATCGGTTCAGCAGTTATTTATAGTGCCTGATTAAAATCCCTTACTGGATAAGTTGTGCATTTAATATAATGTGTTATATATAATATAATAAGTGTGTTGTAGTTCTTTTACTGCTGTTTGTAAATAAAGTATGTGTTAATATAATTATTAGGTACTTACTTATATACATTGTTTAATAAAATAAGTACCTAATTAGCTTTTAAATGCCTACAGTTATCTTGTAACCGTTACTGCTTTTATTATAACTGCCACTTCAAGCCAGAACAGTTGAGAATATCTAGGTCACTCCTTCACTCCTTGTACTTACTAGTGCTTTAAGATTACCTACTGGAAATGAGACTAGTGGCAGTATCAGACGTTGTCGTTCCGAGTATTAATTAGAACCATTGACTTGTTAAAAGGAACACCGTACGGGTTGAGATTGACCTCAGTTCATCTTGGACATCCTGGGCCTGCTGGACTTGGAAGTATTATCCCGTGTCTCGCGCTTTGGGAGCCTTGAGCCGACGGTTGAAGTAGAAGTACAGGGGAGTGCCCTACTACGGCGTTCTACCTTAATTAACCTCTAACCTACCCCGACCCTGAGACCTCACCTAGACTTAAATAAATTTGTATTCTGTATATATATATATATATATATATATATATATATATTGTCGTTTTACTTATCTTAGTAGAACCCTGTCGATCGATAGGTCTGGTAGACACATCTGAAAATGGACGCCGCTGCAGAATGAGGAGGAGAAAAAGGCGGCTCCATGTCAAATCCACAAAGTGAGCCAAAGTGCGAAAATGCATACTTTCCAAGATATTTTTTATTTTGAGGTTATTTTAGGTTATTTTTAGGAAAAAAAAACAAATATTCTACTAAGTTACCATTACCGTACCCCCTCCATCCCCCTATCCCCTACCCCCCCCCCCCCCCCCAAGATATTTTTCAATAAAGCTAGCTTTCTATTGTGTAATAAAAAAATAACTTAGAAATTCATGACAATCGCTACGCAAAAAAAAAACAAAAACAAAAACCGCTGCTTAAAATGTCATTTGGATAAAATAAACGATCGTGGCTTTAAAAAACGGCCGCATCCAGATTCTTCTGCGTTTGCGTCTCCGTAATAATAGTACGAGCAACGAGTCTTTTTCTGAATACATTTCGAAAGAAACTAATGGAATTTAGCCAGGGTTAATCGATGGGTTAGACGAACGGTATCCGTCGATCGATTAAAGCTACCACACCTATCGATCAACGTCGACCGACCGTCGTCGATCGATTGGTTAGTCAAACGGTATCCGTCGATCGATTAAAGCTACCAGACCAGTCGATCAACTTCTGGTCTGGTAAAACCCTTAGTGAGAGGGTGGTATTTACGCCGGGCGAGCCGGCCCAATGCGTGCTGCAACACAGCGTGGCTCTACCACTCAGTCAGTGTCACTCATTTAGCACCACCCAGGGGTCACGTGTAGGGTCTAAAGGGTAAACCTACGGACGTGAGTAACTTTAACCCCCAATTATAATAACGAACTAGGTACACACCACATTAAAGTGATTATATCGATATACTAGTCACATCCTTAGTCACGCACACATGTACATATAGAAAGCTGCACACTAACAAAAGACGGACATGCTAAAAATCCAAAGACTCTGTCCATTGTGATATTTGGTCCGAGGTCTACCGAGTTTGACTGTTGAGATACCTGTAACAATAACCAATAGATGGGTTAGTAAGTGAGTGAAGCAGATAAAGATTTGCAGTTACAATTTAATATTATTAGTGTTAATGAACGAACACAGGACTTTGACAAAATCAGTATCTACGAAAGCTAATACGGATTTAAAATTAGTAGGCCGAGGGATACACGGAGGAAGAAGGGAGTATAAGGAGGGGCTGTTTTTAGGGCAATTAAAAAATATATGTTCTGTTGTACCTTCGTCAAGCCCACACTCGCATAAGGAACTAACTTTCACTCTGACTGATTGTCACGGTGACTGAAAGAATGTGTCATTTACACTCGCACTAAATAATTATTTTTTATAATTAGAGAGCTTATTCTGACAAGCCGAAGTGCAACATGTAATCCAGCCTTGTGACCACGCCTGCGCTATTGTTATCAACTGCGTGCGCCGCCGCTGTAGCGCCTGTGGAGCAAGGAGCACCCGATGATTTTTGGCGTTGGTGTTCCGTCATATGCCACCTTCCTTCTATCACAACACATCAAGCTGCCTTTCGTCGCCTCGACGATGGCTCCGCTTCGGCCAATAGTGTAGCGTTGAGCCTACAATTTTTCGTGCTGCTGACGTTTCGCGCCTGCGCCCGCCATACTTAAAGACTGTCAGCCTGTTTTTTTTATATTTAATTGTTTACTTTTTTTTGGGTTTATTAATGTTTGTAGTTACATATTGTAAGTTATAAGTGTTTTCGAATGCAAACTCAAAGCCAAGATGCAGGGACTTCCACTGATAACGCGATCGTGTCTGTAGAAAATCTTGTACAGTGCTTACAATGCCCCCAGGCCCGTCTGTTCAAAAGTGAAAGAGGCCTGCGCATTCACATTGGCAAATGCCACAAACAGGCCACGGCACCGGCTCCAACACCCACGCCACCTGCTTCTATCCCCAACTCCACCGCTGCTGATCAACCCTTTTGGCAAACAATATCTGCACTAAAACATTCCGTGCCAGTTTTAAAACGAATACCGCGAGGTGCGAGAGTGGCAGTGTCCAAGAAGCTCGCCGAAACTATTCGCAAGACAGTGCATGAGAACACAAGACAGGCTTGGGAGCACTTATTAACTTTTCCATACCGCGTCCTGCATGTTTCCAGAGATCCACTCAATAATGCCTCCCTCACTTCTCGTGTTAAGCAAAATTGCATTTCGGACTGTTTAGATGGCAATATTAGTATCTATTCCGCCTCTCCAAATTATAATATTTATAAGTATGTAGAAAACAAGATAAGTGAGGGAGACATTAAGGGGGCTTCGGCTACGACTCCTTTTTTCTAATGACACGATCGCTCCTGACTGCCCAGAAACCCTCACCGCCTTACGTAGTAAGCACCCCTCATCTACGCATGTACCACTTACACATATTTCTGCGAACTCCACCGCCGTTGACGCCTCAACTACACCTATACAAGCGTTAGTAGATACCGTTCGCGGTGCCATCTTTTCTTTTCTTCCAGGCTCTGCGGGCGGTCTTGACGGCCTCACCCCACAGCACCTTAAAGATCTCACCAGTGGTTGTTGCGGTGAGGCAGGCGATTCCCTGCTTCAGGCGTTGACAAGCCTGTGTAATCTGATGTTGCGGGGTGAGGTAGCACAAGATGTTGTGGATATTTTATACGGAGCAAACCTCTGCGCTCTGAGGAAGAGGGATGGTGGCATTCGCCCCATTACCATTGGCTCTACTTACCGGCGCCTCACAGCTAAAATTTGTTGCCAATCTGTAAATTTTCTAACCAATTACTTCCAACCGAAGCAGCTAGGTTTTGGCAGCAAAGGAGGCTGTGAGGCAGCTGTCCACTCACTCCGATCATTTTTATTTAATCAGGGCGGTGAGGTGGTATTGAAAGTCGACGTTAAAAACGCTTTTAACTCTGTCGACAGGGTCGCCATGTTGGATCAAATAAAATCAAAAGCTCCTGCATTATTACCATTCATGATGCAGTGTTATAACAACCCATCCAATCTTTTGTATAAGAAACACCTCATCTCATCTGCCGTAGGATGCCAACAGGGCGACCCTTTGGGCCCAGCTATTTTTAGTCTCGCCATTCACCCGGTCATCGAGCAACTAAATTCAAAATTTAACGTGTGGTATCTAGATGATGGGACTCTAGGCGGCGATGCATCAACTGTCCTTTCGGACCTCCTAATCCTAGTCCGCGAGTTCCAAGCCATTGGTTTGGAGCTTAATTTTGCTAAGTGCGAACTTTTCATAGCGGACAGTTGCGTCGACAGACACGGTATAATATCCAGCTTTAGAGACGTTGCTCCTCTCTTAAAAGTGATAGACGAAAGTTCTCTTCATCTCCTGGGGTCTCCTAGTCTAGATGATTTCTTCCAAAATTTTATATCATCAAAATTACAAAATTTTAGTGATACATTAGACCGCCTTTTCAAAATTAATTGTCACATGGCTTTCGCTTTAATTCGCTATTCACTTTTCGTTCCTAAGTTCACGTATGTCTTGCGGTGCTGTCAGCTGTGGAAGTTTCCTGACCTTCTTGCCAGCCTAGATAGCACCATAAAACATACACTGTCTTCCATTTTAAACATTAACTTCAGTGACCGTTCTTGGACCCAAGCATCACTTCCAATTAGATTCGGTGGCCTGGGTATCCGTAAAACTGCTGACGTTTCTCTCCCGGCGTTCTTGTCCTCGGTCCATGCCTCCCTACCACTTACAAACAAAATACTGGACCGAACATCCAATTCCTTTTTGATACCCTACATGGACGAGGCCAAGGCCGCCTGGAGCGCATCTTGCCCGTGTTCTGATCTTCCAAACAACACCTCCTCCCAAAGGCTTTGGGATGGGCCCCTCTGCGAACTGTTGCGAAATAACCTTGTCAACACGTCTTCTAGTTCCGCAGAGCGTGCCCGCCTTTTAGCTGTAGGGAGATGGGAGTCGGGTCTTTGGTTGCAGGCACTACCCTCATCGAACACGGGTACTTTGCTAGACCGCAGCACTTTTCGCCTAGCCACTGCCCTGCGTCTTGGCGCCCCCAGTATCGTCCCCCATCAATGTCGTTGTGGCGCACCGGTAGACACCCTCGGACACCACGGGCTGTCCTGTACACGGAGCGCTGGCCGCATTGCCCGCCATCATTCTTTGAATGACATCGTTCGTCGAGCTCTAGTCACTGCCGGAATTCCAGCCGTACTAGAGCCCGCTGGCCTGGCGCGCGATGATGGCACGAGGCCGGACGGCATGACCCTGGTACCTTGGAGGGTGGGACGGGCACTGGTGTGGGATGCTACATATGTCGACACGATTGCCCCGTCCCATCTTCCAAGTTCATGCATCAATGCTGGCTCGGCTGCAATTAATGCGGAGAACCTCAAACGGCGCAAGTATGAGAATCTGACTGGAGATTTCATAGTTGAGCCGTTTGGGGTGGAGACGTTAGGACCGTGGGGTTTGGGTGCCCACCAGCTCTTTAGAGATATTTCTAAAAAACTGGTGGAAGCCACCCGAGACCCCAGAGCCAGCAGGTATCTGGGTCAACGTCTAAGCCTCGCCATCCAGCGCGGCAATGCGGCTAGTATTCTGGGTACTCTGCCTGATGGGGATGATGAATTCTTTTTTTTATAGTTTTCTATTTATCTTTTTAAGTTGTAAATATTTTAATTTTAATATTAGATGTTACTTTTGTTATTTTGGATACTACTATTATATCTGCTTCTAAACTAATAAGAAAATCTTTCACTCTTATCTTAGCCAAAAAAACTGGAGTACACACGTGTCCCAATCTAAGTCTGGGTAAACCTTTTGAATCGAGTCGCCTGCATCGGGGGTGGGATGGGGGTGGAGAAGGTAGGGGGAGGGTAGAGGAGTACTCCCCCACTTACCCCCCCCTGCCGCCAACAAGTAGTTTTTAAGTTATGATAATTTTTGTATTTTGAGGTTATGTATCGTAGTAAAAAAATTGAATCGAGTAGCCATAATTGGTGGGGGAAGGGGAGGGGAGAAATAAGGAGTGCCCCCCCACTCACCCCTCCTGCCACAGACAAGTAATTTTTAATTTATGTAATTTTTTTTTAAATATGGAAATTTACAAAAATGCCATTTCTGGCGCTTCGCCGGCCGCTCCCGCGGCACGCTCGCTTCGCTCGCTCGGCTCGCGCGTTTTTGGTCAACATACTAACCTAACCTAACCTAATTAACTCTTGAGACTTTTTTCATGGCGGGGGGCTTTGCCCCCGAGCCCCCCTCGTGAGGGGGCTGCGCCCCACACCCCGTCCCCCCGCTTCGGTTCTGTTACTATGGTACTGTATAACCTAAAAACGTGTAATTTTTTGTGATTATATCCAATTTTGACAAAACTTTCAAGTGGTTTTTTTATATTTTAACGCAACGGCGGCAGCTAAAATGTTAATAAACCTTTATTTATTTATTTATTTATATTCAGGCAACGCAGGCCCATAGATTACAGACTAACATACATATAATCTATATTATTAAACCTTATCACTATTTCACACGTAGACACGGCGACGTGTGACGCAACGCGGTGTCCAGTAGCCGTCCACGGAACCGCCGGAACAGGACACCTTTCGGCCAAAACTCCTCTTTTATAAAGGCCGATAGATGGTCGGTCGGTACTCTCACAAATGAATTATATAAGAACCCCTTAGACCCCCCCACAGTGTTAGTTTCTTCAAATTCAGGCGACTCGATTCAAAAGTCAACCCTAGGTCTGCAAACAACAGAAGTCACTCTCTTATTGGCACTACGATATTTAAAAAACCATGGTATATGGGGAATGTCTGGTTGGATGTTGGCATAGTGTGAACCTTTAGAAACGCTGCTCTTTTTCCAGTAATCTGACCAGTTCAAGAACAGGTCTTTCTTAGCTATTAATGTGACATCGTTGGTGTAAGTATAAGACAGAATGAGTAAAAGTACCGTTGACAGTAGCTTGCTTAGCGCAAACATCAACAGTTTCATTGCCCTTAATGCCTACATGGCCTGGAATCCAAACAAGGACAATATGCAAACCTTGCTGGTGACACTCAAATAAAATTGTTTTAATTTTCAAACATTATGAGATTAGATGGCACAACAAAACTTACCAATGGAACGTAATTTCAGGTGTTTTTCTTTAAGAGGAGTTGCTGCACAAGGCCGCACTACACTTCACCATTTTATTTTAGTAGATCACAAAAAATAAGCGAAAACAATCTCCTGTACGTCCTTTGTTGACAAGTCTAGGAAGACATTTGTAGCATAATTGTAGCTTGTCAAGATGGCGTTTTGCCTCACAGTCCAGTTTGTCTATGTGTGTGGAAGTGTTGCGACATTAAAAAGAAACGAGATAGTCTTATTAATTTGTGGTTGGAGAGAAAGAAATAGAAATATTGTTTTATTGTCATCTATGTAGTTGTGAAATAATGTTTGGTCTGCTTCTTATTATATAAGATGTCTGTGGTAAATTATTATTTTATGCTGCAGACATTCCGTTTCACTGTCCCGCCAAGAAGTCCTTGACGTTTTCAAATAATTTGAAGAGACAACCATTGAGCTTTATAACTATAGAGAGAGCATAAGTTTGCTATCTCTTTCTGCCATTAACCATTACTATTTTGGTTCCGTTTCGGCACATCATGTTTACCCTAAGTAAAACAAAGACAAAACATAGGATGAAAGGAGCGTGTCGGTGAAACTGTGCTACATTTTACATGGAGCCAGCAATGATATTATAGACAACAGATATGCTATAAGCGCGCGCGATGTGAAGACTCAAATACGTCCTAATTGGGACGTCTTGTATTTAGTCTGCGTCGATCGCAATCACGAGCGTGTCGCACCGTAGTTCCTGTGTCCTTGCCAAAATAAATCAAAAATGCCATCGTGTGTGTTTCGAAGTGCACCCATTATTACTCTAAAGTAAACAAAATACAAGGGTTCTCTTACCACATGTGGATATGCAAATATACCTAAATTATTTAGTATATTTCAATTATTTTTCCGAATAATCTAATAACTGACGCAAAGACGCCATGTTCAGGTGAAGAAAGAGAGAGCAATCTAGTTTTGACGCTAGAGCAATAAGGATGCGTGCGCTACGGACATAGATTAGTTAGTGCAGAATCGAATATTGGTATTGATTTAAATGCCTACAATTAAAGACCAGTTGTTCTTTTTTTTACTTCTTCTTTGTTTATTGTGGTGTAACGTCACAGACATTTAGCCAAATGTCACCTGACCAACCGTTTCCGCAGAAATTTTAGATGAATAAAGAAAAATATGTATTTTTCTATTAAATAAAGCTTTTTCGAATAATAATTGTTGTACGTGGTATCAATGATATTAAAATAACTATAATATCATTGCGTGGTATAAAATAAGAGTTTGTAATTTTCAAAATACTTTTCCGAAAACTGTCAAGTAGCCAATTTGTTTTATACTGATAATTACATTACAATTACAAAATACATTATACTGATAATTAAGGATTATTAATGTTATTTTCTTTTAATGAATTAGGTTTCCGAGTGATTAGGTCAGTTCGTGAACAAAGAAGCGAATTTGTCATAAAATCTCATTTAAATGAAAAAGGGTTACATTTTGCTAGCAATGAAGAGGTAGAGAAATTAAAGTGCCGCATTTTAAAAAACTTTTTGAATTCTAATGTTTTGACTCATTTTTCGAACATTCACAACATCAGACACCCATTTTCAATCATCGAATCTCATTAATATCATAATTGATAAATACATAAATATTCGTCGCCATTCTGCACATAAAAAATAACCCCGAAATACAAAACCTTTCAAAGTGACAAAGAAAAATGTTTTGGAGGTACCTATTAAAAATATATATTTTATTTCGTTCCTTTCATTATTAAATATTTCATTTTTTTAATTTTCAATAAACATGATTTTTACTTTTTTAGGATGTTTTATTTTTTACCTTTGTACTTACTTTTTAATGAAGTGTCCACCTACGTCTATAAAATTTATTTGCATTTAACATTTAATGTTAGGTACTCAATGAACAAGAAACATTTGAAGTGCAATCATTAAAATTATACTATACCTCTTTTATTTGCGTGCTATTTCGTATCTTTTGTTTTACTTAACAGTGAAACTTGTCAATGTGTACAGTTTTGGATAGCTCGGAACAGATTTTAAACGCAAATTACTATGAACGTAACATATCTATAGTTTATAATATCATTGGGAGCCAGCGACACTTGGCTCTAAACAAATCGCTGTCATAATTTTATATTTTAGGTGTACATAATATTATACCGGTGGGCTTAATTGAACAATAGTTGTTCATTCAAACATTGCAGTAATAGAAGTGAGTGGCAAGTGCCTGGAATATCGTTTCTTACGTAACTTTTGTTAATCTGCTTTCGTCATGATTATTAGCAATTTACCATGCCATATTTGATTTGTTTCTATTCAAAATGCTAATAAATGTTTGCAAATGGGCATTTTTTTTCGATGTACCTTAGTTGTTCACGTGTCAGAAATTTTTGAAATGCTCTAGAAATGTATCCATTAAAGTTAGGTCATTAAAACTTTTAAATTCCGGTAGCTGAATCATAATTTTCTTAAAAGTTAATAAAAAACTCTTAAATACCTCATGCATTAATAAAATATTGGTAAGGAAAGCAGCTAACTACCTTATTTTTGTATGTCAGATATTTTTTTTGGAAAAGAAGTGTGAAATTTTTTTGCATGTATCCTATCATTTTCGTTGATGATTTTTATTTCATAAAGACTTAAGTGTAAATTTACAAAATCGAACCTCATTTCCACATAAATACATATTAAAATAGCTTAAAAACAAGTTCAACTATTCAAAAAAAAAAGTTTCCCCTAATACGTTACCAAAATTATGTTTGTCATATCTCCCAAATAGTGAAAAAAACTATCAAACAAACTACTTAATTTGCAAGTGGCAACATTTTTCTCTACAAGAAAATACTCAAAACTGTCCTTTTATCAGGTCTGTCTAAAATCTAATAGGGAAAAGTCGTGTTCTGCGCGTGCCAACTTGTGTTCTCCGCAATACCACAGGTTAGTATTACGTATTTTGATACATTTGTTAGTATTATTGTAAGTTATTGATTTCATTAGGCATCAATATTTATTCAGGAATATGAATGTAGTAAGCATGTATTCATACCGTTTGTAAAAATATGTATTTTTCGATTTTTCTAACAAGGGAAATTTCCGTTACCTATCTTTTCCGTTTCTGGAATGGCAGTAACGTAGGCAAGGAAAGCAAAAAGTAACGGAAAAGAAGCTTAAAGACACGTTCAAACTGGGAAATTCAACTCAGTTTTTTTTATATTTTTTTAATAAAATATAAAAATAATATTAGAGCACAAGAAAGAAAGAAATTACTTATAAGTTTTTGAACTGAATTTAACTACACAAGATATATATTAGTGAGATAACTGCCATAAAATAATGACTTAAAGAGATTAGGAAGGGTATGTAGGTAAGTTAGTAAGTTTTAGATACTGAAATTAACTATATAAGATTAATAGGTATTAGTGATACAAGAAGTCATATAAAACTAAAAGTTTAGTAAAAAATTAAAAATAATGAAAGGGAACATATTTTATTTTTCTTTCCACAAAGAGTTACTGAATTGTAAGATGCATTTAATTAAGAACTTCGTTTCTAAAATATCAAGTATATTTACTGCTAATTAAAATCTAAAGAATCTGTGTAATAATGAATCTATAAAATCAGAAAAAAAGACTGTGTGTTTTACTTATGACGCATTGGCTGCTGATTACTTTATACACATCAAAAAGTTATGCATTAGGTACACAATATAAATACTGCCTTAGAATTCCGTTACCGTTCTTTCCGTTATTTACAGAAAAAAATATGTTATTTAATTCACAATTACTTTATTAATTAAAGAATAATTGTTCAAGTTTCTTTTGTATATTATAAACTATTGTTATCCGCTTCTTATAAAAAGGAATTACTTCGTTACTTGTCATGGTTTTTAAACAGCAAAGATAAAAATACTACGTTTTGCGCGACCTGGTAACGGAACTATATGAAATGTGCTGTTATTTTAAAATTATACCAATTTTTATTTTTTAAATGATAAAATTATAAAGAGAAACTGTTGCTTTACTAAATCAAATCATTTTCTATAACTTTTCTTGTCTTTATTTTCGTTTTATCTTTCAATTTATGTGGTAACGGAAAAGAAGAAATTTTCAGACCCAGCTGTAGTAATATCGCAATTTAAACGAATTCCGTGGGTATTTTCTCAAAATTTATCAGTATTTCAGTAAATATATTAGCTTTTGCATTTTTAGCTACATTTAGATCAAGGTACACGTTTAAAAAAATATGCCCAAATCTCTAATTCTAGTCTAAAATATGTTAACATAACCTGTAATCAGTATTGTTAGTTAGGTACGTGGCAAAGTTTACCCAAAAAATATTTAAACGGTGATGTTTGATGTTAGGTGTTAGAAAACACCAAACAGTGTCGCAGGAGACCCGCCTTTAGGTTTTATTATGGAACGAATAGCATAAAATAAATTATCTAATTGAATTATATCACCCTGTGCTTTTTACCTTTCCTATCTATTCGAGCGTTAGACTGAGCGTGCTAGAAATACTAAATTTTTTAGGGGCCTGACGAGAATCAAGCCAGCCTAGTGTAAATTAACGTTTATTTTCTATATTTTAGATTTCCAAAGGATGAAACACTCAAAAAAATGATGATGGAGACATAAAAATAATCAATAAGTAAGTATCACAAATCATAAAGCTTCTTAGATTTTGCAAACTTGCATTTTTTTATTATTTCATATATTTTCCCTGAACATCAAAATTGTTGTTTGTTTTTAACTTCTCTATTGGTTTTATCAGTGACCGCGATTTCGCAAAATTCTCTTTTATTTTATTATGAATTTTCGGTATTCCACAAAGTTAATATGAAGTATTTTTGTTGCAGGTTGTTTTATCGTGCAGTAGTTGCAGTACCGAAGAAACATTAGAACCAAAGCAGCAATGCATCTTTTTCACTTAAATAATCTTGACTTTGTTATTCGGATTGATACTTCACGTGTTATTTTATTTCATATTGTATAAAATTTCTCAAAGATTGATTGATATTTGGACAATAGATTGTTGTTGATTTTATTCGTTTTTTTTTATCTAAACCGTTCCACATTCGACACAAAAATGAGAGGTGTTATGTCGAGAGGTAGAGACGTGGTATTTGTTATTGACATCAACACGACAATAAATCGGTTATTCCGATTTCATTATACGCGCTAAAACAACCCTACCCACTCAGTTGCTCGCACCCAGCGGGGCCCATACCCTTACGTGGTTGAGTGGCGCCAAATTTTTGAAGCGGCCTGGCGCCTGCTGGCTATTGTTACGAAAACATCGACTGTGAGCTACTGGAGGCGATTTAGGCCAAATTAATTACTGTTTTGAATAGTTAGATGAATAGAGCATCTGTTTTTATAGAATGCGTGGTGACAAAGTATTGTTTTATTTTAAAAAAACATGGTTTATACTTTAGTGACAAAATAAATCACGGATTACTTCCTATTTTATTTTATATTTTAAAATCAAATAGCCTGTGATGTCTTTTTTATATTTTACACGTATACTATATTAAGTTATCTTTCTATTAAAAATAAAGTACATGTATGTTTCATCTAAAAAAATATTCAGAAAAAAATCGAGAAAATCGCGCAAAAATTCGCGTACTGCGTAATCTGCTTGTTAATCGGGTTGGATGTTATAACCTATTTTACTCCAAATCTAGAAGGCCTAGAACAAAAATATGGCCAGTTTTAGAAAGATACAGTATTTGTCTATTATAATTCGTAAAAAACACATTAACTTTCCAATAAACTGTAGTCATACAAGCTAAACAACAAAAGCTTTGATAGAAAAATCGAACGTTTTTGGTTGTCTTATTGCCGAAACCAACACGGAGCTATTAAAATATAACTTAAATATACCAAAAGAGCAAAGCCTGTAGTTTACAACCGTATACAATACGTTTCAAGAATACTCATAGTTTTTATGCAATAAAGTCATCAAAATGCAGCTCTAGAGCGCACGGACGACCGCTTTATCGGCAATATGGCGTCGAAATAAGGTTCGGGGCACACACGTTTGTGAATAGGGTGGGTCGCGATTATTTGCAAACAAAGATTGTTTTTTGGTTTAGTAATTATTTATGTTAATTTATTAAATGAATGTAATAAAAAAATATTCTTCGTAGTATGTTTTTTTTATTACAAATTATTTCAGTTTAAAGTATATTAAAATAAACATATTAAATTCTAAAATATATTGACTTTGATACGTAATAAAATATATAATGTTATATACGATGTTTAGATTATTTTATTTACAATCACTGTAATAATAAATGAAAATTATTAAAACAAATGAATAAAAATTAATATTTTATATCAATACCTATATAATAATAATAATATATATGGTACTAATATAAATATCAAACCCAAACGACACCACAACAAAGCTAACCGCCACAAAAAAAAGCAACTGCCCAAAAATAAATATGTGCCACCAACCTAATCCAAAAAAAGTTCTATTGCTTCCTGTAATTATAGGAACATGCCATAAGTTAGACTTACGTTGCGCCTTTAGAGAGTCAATCTGCATGTACACAACAACAATACAGTGAGATTAATGTTTTAAATCACTATTTAGTAATTACTCTCCGTAAATACATACAATTCATGAAGTAAACAATAATAATCACAAAAGGAAATCACTAGAAAACCACCGCCACTGCAATAATTTACATTAAGACCTAATTTCGTCAGATTTTAATAGAATATCCATCCAGTTTAAAAACAAATAACTAGATAATTAGTTAGAACCTGAAATTATGCGTATTTTGATATATAACACCTCTAGAAAGAAACAATAAGTAAAAAACATACGGCGTTTAAAAAAATACATGATGAGCACGTAAACACAACCTAAACACGTCCACTAAAAATAATCACATTGACTTTATTTGTTTTTATTTTTGACAGATCAGCTCCTATTGCTGATGCTTCGTTCATGTTCGTTCAGTAAGGCATACACGTCCCGCGAGATACGGATAAGCGATATTTCGAGCGTCTTGCTTTACTTTTGTATTATGTAACAATTGTAACAGGAAGCACGTGGGGGCATTATTGAGATGTAACGATTGTTACATGAAGCGACGGAGTGGCTACGTTTCAAACGACAATATTTTATTTTTATCCCTCGGGACGCCACAAAGGAACACTTGAATCATGGAGCCTAATTCATGGTGATTCCAAATATGTACGGCATGTCACTAACAAATACCAAACAAAGGAGCATAGAGCCGAAATATGACACCCATTTTTTTAGTTTGTGGAGTGGCTCAATTGAGCCAGTTCACAGACGCGCGATACAAAAATTGTGGCTCAATTGAGCCAGTACACAGACGAGAGGATAAATTACAAGATAGTTCACATCACAGACATACAATAAATGTCTGTGGTTCACATTTACATATTGATTTTTTGTTCTTTAAAACTAAAAAGTGCAATTTTTTTATTTTTGACTAAAACGTGCTATTTTTTTATTTATAATCTGCATAAATATAATACGGGCATTGTCCTTTTTGGTATTTTTTAACCTAAATATTTACACGAGTTTCTGAACGTACTGATTGTGTCATTGAGCTTTTTAACTATGGAAAGAGCATAAGTTTGCTATCTCTTTCTGACTTTATCCATTGCTATTTTGGTTCCGTTTCGGCGGCAAAAATAATTCAATTCAAAGTTTTGTCACCGTAAATCCGTCATTTAGTTCACGATGACAATTCGACTTTTGAAAGTTTTTAAATTGATGTTTGATCGTGGCGTGACCTGACGAAACCTCACTGAACACCCGCCCCCCGGCTTGCCTTCATTCGTCGGCCGTGATCACTGGGAAAAAGATGTTTGATATTGATATTTTTTTTAACAAACTTTCGTTCGCAGTATTTTGTCACTACCATAAGTCATTCCGTTTGAACATATAACTGTAAAAGCATCAACCACAAGTAAATTCTAATTTATGCATTTATTAGACCCTGGTGCCCAACGATAAATGTGTTTAGTTTTACCTATTAACTTCTTATTTAGCAAAAATTATATTAAAACATTGCTCGTCTTGTCATTACGCTCTTAGTCATTACGTTCAAAAGCCAAAGAAATGAAAAGCCTACTATTAGGTTTAAGATTATTTTTTTATTTTATAATCAGATTACAAACTTAAAGTACTTAGGTGTTTTTGAAACTAAGTACTTTACGAATTAAAAATTCTCTTGATCTCGAAGATGCTACGGATTTTGGAATATTTTATTATTGGGTAAATGTAAATCAAACTTGTAATTTATGTTCCTAATTAGCACCTAATTATTCCTTGCTTTTTTATATTGAAGTTAATACATAATTGTTACCTATTAAGACCAGCACGTGTAGACCAGGAGAGGAAAGGAGAGTGCGGGATAAGATCAAAAATTCTTCAAAACACTCTCCGTAGTAATTCCGGTAGAAGATACTGAGAGAAGCAATGTCTCTACGCAGCTGGAGGTCCTCAAGGGAGGCTGTAACCTCAGCATCTCCAATAATGCGTACCGCTCGCCTTTGCAGTCTATCAAGTGCATCGAGGAGGTATTTGGCGGAGCCATCTAATACTCGTAGATGGGAATAATACTCTATACATGATCGCACCTGAGTCTTGTACAGCAAACAGCGCTGCTCGGGAGTGAAAAACCGCCTCACCTTATTGAGAATACCCAGCTTATGGGAGGCAGTTAAAATAGCACTCTCGATGTAGCATTTTGGATTCAGTTCCCGGCCGATGTCAATGCCATGAATGCTGAGGTTCACCGAAATGGGTAACGGAGAGTTCTGAAGAGAGGGAGGAGTAAGGAAGGGAGTTACCTTGGACGAGAATGCACAAACCTGGGTTTTGCTAGCATTAAACTCGAACAGGTTTTTGGATCCCCACTTAGAGACACGATCGAGAGTCAGGTTCAGTTTGGCAACCGGTTCTTGCCTTTTCACCATGATATCGGCTTGCTTTGCCGCAAGATGTCCCAAATACCGCTCATGCATCGTACTGTCATCCGCATAACAATGAATATTGCCCAAGGACAACATGTCATTAAAATGCAGAAGAAATAGAGTAGGTGAGAGCACAGAATCCTGTGGCACTCCGGCATTGACTTTGAAGAACGCAGAGGAACTACCCTCACAAAGGACAGAATCCTCCGCTCTTCTAGAAAGTCTGCAACTCAAACAAAATTAATTGTAAAGAAAATTATATTGTTCACATTACCCTATTGTAGTAGTTGGCCACAGGAGGAAAATTCTATTAGTTAAAAGCTTAACCTGACATTAGGTTTATTTTGCAAAAATGCATTTTAAGACACTAACAATTATGTTACCTAGTAATATTTATTTGACAAGAGATAATTATTATCTCCCAAATTATTTTAAGCGACAAATAGCTTTTTCGCTATCATATTGTATATAAACGTCAGCCAAAAACTTGGCTAAACAAATTGCTTCTTTGACATAGACGTCAGTAGTGTTTCTACTGGCATTCCAATTAATTATTTAAATTAAATTTTATGACAAAAGAGGAACTCTCTTGCGAAATGTTTGTAAATAAAATAAAATAAAATGAATGTAAAATAGCTCTAAGAAAAACCCCTGTCAATCATTCAATTTAAAAAATGTACAATCTATGAATGTTGTCCTCCATAATATTCAAGGAATGATTGGCAAAGATTTAGAGATTGAATTGTTCTTGAACTGTAATAAATTTGATATTCTATGTATTACCGAACACTGGCTTAGAGTGTAGTGGAGCGTGCCACGGCATCATGACTCAATAAGAAACAACTGTTTTGTTATTTAAAGCAAATACGTGATAAAATGCAAATACGTGCTAAAACAAGTAATTAGGGAAAATTGTATCGATTACTCAGAATTGGCAGTCAATGCTTTCCATTGTTCTAAAATACTATAAAAACACTGTTTTCGCTAAATAAAGTTAGTTAAGAACCAACCTTCGTCGTATAATTTCGTCTCCCGACTTCCCACATCACATGGCGACCCTGCCAGTCCACTGCTCCTAGGCAGTGCTGGCTTATTTGGAACCCAAGCCGCAGAGGAAATCAAGATCACATCAATGAAGTCCACGCTTCGCATCCGAAAATCCAATCACGCTGCGAGACATTAATGAGGCCGCTCCGCATCACATCAGCACACGTGACGTCACAACTGGTCCGTGTGAGTTCCGCGCCGAGCAAATGAATCATCGCCACGCGTTTATACACCGCTATAACCATTTAGCCGTTAAATAAAAATATGGGAACAAAATCATCGAAAACCGAAGATCGAAAAAAAAAGAAGAAATTATCATAGCACAGAATGGTGCAGGAAATAGTGCGACACAAGAAAAACCAGATCAGCACCTTCCTGTCTCTGGTGTACATGGTTGCTGTTTTAGTCGCAGTAATATGTATCATATCCATTTACCTGGCCTGGAAGAAGATCAACAAGTGCCTTACAAAGAAGATTGAGCGCCAAGCAGTTGCAGTAGTAATAAATAATAAATAATAATAATACGTCGAGCGAAGAAAAGAAGATACAATGGTGTCGAAGAAAGAAAAATAAAAATTAGAGGTAAACAATAGATTTAACATAAGTTTATAGAGTTCGGATAAAATGAGTAATTAATGGGCGATTTTCTGACAGCCCAAATTAAAAAGTAAAAATTAGTTCAAAAACACTCGATAGATGTCGTTTTATAAAAGCCGTACCTACCTAAGGGCTGTATTAAATTCTACACTTTTACTTGTCTACCAAAAGAATAAAAAAATAGTATTTACTTACCTATTTAAATTCAGGACATCCAGAACCTATTTCTATTTTGGAATAGAATAAATATTACGCAGCCATACACGTGCTCTTCATGAACCCGCCTTTTACTAAGCGCCATACTAATCTATGCTAAGCGCCATCTATGAAGTCATTTACGAACCAATTTCTTTTTTTTTTGATCTCGGAAAATCGCCCATTACTATAATAATAATAATATGTATTTAATACTTTTATGTGGGTTATTATAGTATGTCAGAAATTAAAAACTATCTTGATCAAATCACGAAGTTACAAGAAGATAACCATAATTAATTTTAAGAATCACTTGGTGGGAAGTTCGTACAGTCGAGGAAATGCAATACTTGGTGTAATAAAAAGTTTAAATTAAAGGAACGCAAAGACATAGGTTATTGTTTTTATTCAAAAGAGTTTGTCGATTATAAGGCAAACTATCTAAGTTCTAAGATTAAGTATAGTAATAACAAAATAAAAATGACATGGAATATTATAAATAGTGAAACAGGAAAGGTCAAAAGTCGTAATAATTAGTACAATTTGAATTTTGATAATAAAACCTTGATTTCTGATGCTGATGTTGCTGCAGAATTTGAGAGGTTTTTTACTGACATTCCAGTTTCAACCACAAAAGCCTTGATTTCCTCCCCCACTGAATCTGTTTTGAAGGAGAATGTAAAAGACTGTGAAAGTAATTTCAGTTTAAAAAAAAATTGTGTTAGAGATTTAATAAAAACATTTAACACTCTCAATAAAAAGAAAACTACTGATCTGTGGGGTAATTCCGTGGACGTCGCTAAATCAATAATTATGACAATAGCTCCAGTTTAGCTTGCATATTTAATGAATGCATTGACTGTGGTGTTTTTCATGACCTCATGAAACATAGTAAAATAATTCCATTATTTAAATCATTTAGCACTTCTGACCCCTCTAATTATGGACCTATTTCTGTGCTACCCACATTTAGTAAAATTTTTGAAAAGTTGATGCTAGACCAAATGCAAATTCATTTTTTAGAAATAAACTTTTACGTTGTAAACAGTAGGGTTTTACTAGGGGTCGTTCTACAACTGACGCCGGTGTTGAGCTTTTAATCCAAATATTTGATACCTGGGAGGAATCACAGGATGCCCTAGGGGTATTTTGTGATTTATCCAAGGCTTTTGATTGTGTTTTACATGAAGCTTTGGTCAGGAAGCTCAACCACTATGGAATTAGGGATGCTTCTTTGAGCCTTCTAATCTCATACTTGAGTAACAGAATTCAAAAGGTCGACATTAACGGTAAAAGATTTCCGGGATCAGTCGTTAAAATGGGAGTTCCGCAGGGTTCAATACTTGGTCCATTCTTGTCTATGGTTTATATTAATGACTTACCTTATTTTGTAAAAGGTAAGTGGTTTCATCACATAATGGGTGAGGTGGGTGGGTGGGTTCCTGTGCCTATCCATCCATCCATATAAAAAAAAAATTGACGATTCAAAACGCTTAATTTAAGCTTACTGAATAAAGTTATTTTGATTTTTGATTTTAATGTCGTACGGCATTTTACTGTGGGGAAATGTTACCAAAGTAAGTACTTATATGTCTGTGGTACTTATTAATTGAGTTTATTGAATAAATATCTTTTGACTTTGACTTTGAATGACAAAACATAGGATGAAAGGACCGTGTCGGTGAAACTGTGCAACATTTTACATGAGGCCATAGATACCCATAGGCGAATACTACACGCTGGATATTAAATATCATGATAAATTTTATCACGATATTTGGATCTCGATCCAGGATCACGATATTATTTATCGACTGTGTAGTACAGTGTATCATCGGATCGTGATAATACGGATCGTTGGGGTTCTAAAAACCCAGAAATCCACGATCTATATCGAGTATCACGCGATAATTATCGGACGTCTAGTCGAGTTGATATTTATTTATTTATTATTTATTAAAACTTTTGCAACAATATATTACATGGCGGACTTAATGCCTAAGGCGTTCTCTATCAGTCAACCATAGGGTGGTGCAGAGATGACATGGTAGGTTCAATTAGCTGCGGTGACAAAAGATGTAAAAAAACCATTAAAATATATTTATTATAAATAAACATATACATACATATACATAGGTGTAGGAATATACCTAAATACTTTTACAAAAATATAAATATACTTACATACACTAAATAATATATAAATAGGGCGTTATTGATTATGATTGCAGAATGGTTCTATCAAAACGTATCATCTGGACTTTCTTTTTAAAAGCATCACGAGTCGTAGCCATTCCGACTTCCTGAGGTAGCGCGTTCCAGAGGATTATGGGCTGAATATAAAAGTAAGAATGAACGAAGCCAGAAGAGTGGCAAGGAGAGATAAGGAGAAGGTTATTTGAAGATCTGAGATTCCTGTCGTGAAAGGTGCAAAGAAAATAGGGAGTAAGATAGGAAGAAGCATTAGGAGAATTTAGGAAGGAGAAAAATGTGGTAAAGGCGCGCCAACTCCTCCGCTGGCGATTGGGCAACCATTTTAGCTCAGACCTATGCTGTGAGATGTGGTCGTACTTCTTCAGGTTGCAAATGAATCGTTGCGACATTAAAAAGAAACGAGATAGTCTTATTAATTTGTGGTTGGAGAGAAAGAAGTAGAAATATTGTTTTATTCTCATCTATGTGGTTGTGAAATACTAAGAACAATAACTAAAGCATATTGTGCTGAGGTGAAATACGAGTAATGTTTGGTCTGCTTTTTATTATACGTCTGTAATGTATGGGCATGAACCATTGGGTAATAGGTCCATGGCATGAACCCTCCATGAACCTATACTAAATTATTATCTGGGGCCCAAGTCTGCTAATTTACGAATAGTTTAATTGAATCGCAATTGTATCGCATTGTAATTGTTTGACACATTTGGTATTCTCTTGCTCATTTAAGAATACCAAATGTGTCAAACAATTACAATGCGATCCAATTGCGATTCAATTATGCCATTCGTAAATTAGCAGACTTGGGCCCCTGGACTGTGCACTATGAACGCAGCGAGACGAATGAGAAGCATAAAAAGTAGTAATTAGTCTCTTTGAAACTGGTGTCCATGTTTCTTTAGTATTTACCGGGGGACACAACAACTAACAAAAGTAAATTTTATTTGTTTGTAAGTTCTAAATTGATTCAATCAAACCATGTTATCTAGGTTTCCATTGTTCGATGCTAGGGTACTTAGCTATTTTGAAGGCGGTGAATTAATAAATCCGGAACAGACACATATAGAAGGAGTACAGAGCACAGCAGATAGATATTTAAATAAGCACAAGCAGAATAGTGACGCACATAAACATATAAGCAAGCAGTTACGCAAGCGAGCGCGTCGGAAACTAACGGGAGGCAATCGAACGTGCGTACGGTGTTAAGCATAGATTCTGACTGACTATCGAGGCGGCACGCAGTCTGCGCGTGCGCCGACCAGTTTCGACGACTTCTTGGCGGGAAAGTGAAGCGTCATGTCTGCAGTTTTGTTTTATTTTCTAAAATTCGTGTTTTTTCGAACATTAATGTGAAATAATAGTGGATTATTAAACGTTAAGTGTTTGTGAACGTGCATGAGTGTTGGCAAATGTAATGGCGGCACTTCACTTGGCGTATCGTGTTCGTGTGGCGATATCGTTGTGTTTGCCCAAATAATCTGGCACATCGCTTGGCGTCAAACAAGCCATCCACACATGGCCTATACGGGCAAACAACGCAAATATTCACCATAGGGATGTCGGAAATGAAAAAAAAAATCGATATATCGATACATTGATATTTTTAAAAATATCAATATCGCCCTCGATATATCGCGAAAAAAATATCTATATATCGATATATCGGTCAAATTTTTAACCGACTTTAAAAAAGAAGAACCTCCTGGTTTTTTTTTGAAGTCGATTAAAAAAATAATCTATATCTATGATCAGCCTAGCCCGGTAATAAGAATAGATTTTCTTTTTTAATTATTATTTTAAAAATTGCACTTACAACAAAGAAATCAGTTAAGCCAGTATTTGTCCCGCAGTGAGAGTAAAAAAACTCTATTTTTGACGTGTTTTACCGTCAGCCGGCTCCTGTTGTTAGGAACCGCCAGATTTACGGCAGAAGCCACTCTCTCTGACGACACGAAGGAAGACGTAGGTGTTAAATATTTCCGTTGCGTAGACGCAGCACACAAACACACATGACATGACTTGATTGAAGCAATGCACTGACAGTGACAGTTACGCACTCACTACCACAGATTAGATTAATGAAATTCAGCACAACTTCATCCCAACAACAACATCCCTTTGTCGTACCTCTGAACTTTGAGGGAGCTCCCCTTGATACCAATCCGATTATTAGAATCCTTGGCGTCGATATTTCGAGTGACGTTCAGTTTCGTGGTCATTTGGAAGGTAAATCTAAATTAGCTTCGAAAAAGCTGGGTGTGCTTAATAGAGCGGGTCAGTATTTCACGCCGGCCCACCGTTTACAACTGTATAAAGCACAGGTCAGGCCGCATATGGAATACTGCTCCCATGTCTGGGCTGGAGCACCCCAATACCAACTCCTTCCATTTGACCGCATTCAACGCAGAGCTGCTCGAATTGTCAGCGACGTGGTTATTTCAGGTCGGCTCGATCCACTGGCTCTTCGGAGAGACGTTGCGTCTCTCTGTATATTGTACCGTATATATCAATGGGGAATGTTCTGAGGAATTGTTCGGCTTGATCCCTGCCGCTAATTTCCTTCACCGCACTACACGCAATCGACTGTCCACATCACCTTGATGGATGGCGGTCTACTACTGTGCGTTTTTCAAGAAATTTCATGCCTCGAACTACAGTGTTGTAGATCCAGCTCTCGGCGGCGGTATTTCCGGACCGTTACGACTTAGGGATCTTCAAGAAAGGAGCCTATTCCTTCCTTAAAGGCCGGCAACGCGCCTGCGATTCCTCTGGTTTTGCGGGTGTCCATGGGCGGCGGTGATTACTTTCCATCAGGTGACCCGCTTGCTCGTTTGCCTCCTTCTGCTAAAAAATAAAAACTAGATTTTTTTTAATAATCTTTTACGGCTTTGAATTCTAGCGAATTTAATTAGATCGTGATGAGATAATAAATAAAAAAATATCGATTTTGATACGAATTTCGATATTGGGTTTTTTGTATCGATGTATCGATATATCGGGAAAAAAAATATCGTCCAAAAATATCGATATATCGAACAAAAAATATCGATATATCGATGTATCGATATTTTTTCAACAAGCCTAATTCACCATATTTGCTTGTTCACAAACAAATTAAATGCAACAGTGATGGACGTGTCAGTGGCAGCAGCTTATTATATTTATCTGAATGCGGCTAGCCAACACTTGTTTTTTTTATTGTGCAGGGTTCTCCTAAGTTATTTTGAATATCGATTAATGCAACGTGTTTGGTTTTTGTTTTTATGAGAGGCATTTTTGGGGTCCCAAACACTAGGATGCATTTGGTATAATTCCAAAAATCGCAATACGGTTTCGTTTATCCAATCCATTTTACTATGTTTAGCCGAACGCGCGCTTCTGAACAGAACCAAGTGTGGACGGCCGACGCAAATATTTGCCGTATTTGATTCCTTTGATGTGTGATTAAAAACCGACAAGTGGACGGAAACGCATAATCGCTATTTGCGTTGTTTGCCTTATTCGTGCAAATAAAGCAAATATATTCAAATAGGCCGTCTACACATTGCCGTGTTCGGACAAATAATGCAAATACGCGAACACGATACGCCATTTGAAGTGCCGGCATAACAAAACAGTGCAACATCACTTTTCAAATTCTCTCAAGAAGTCCGTTTGAGACCTCAGTAAAGTCCCACATCTTTACTGAGGGCTCAAGGGGTTTCGGGAACATCATTTATCATTCATCATCTTAATCACCACTCATTATCATCAAGAGGGAAAAAAAGAAATAAAAATACTAATGACTAGGCAGTATGGTCTCTGATCTTAGCCTGTTCCTTCACGTAACAAATATTTAAAAAGAAACAACTTTCTGACAGTTGTCTATCGTGTCAAGTCAAGAACTGTTTTGGATCCGCTTCGCGAGTGTCAGTTGGCAGCACGTGTCATTGGATTTTTTTGTTTACTTGCGCGTTATAACGAGCAAAATCGTGACTGCCTAAACAAAATCGGTGGTGGTTTTTTAAATTTTATTTAGTGTATATTTGGGTAAGTGTTTATAAACTAATACAATCATGTCACCCCCTTCACCGGAGCCCCCGGACCCTCCGGATCAGACCACATCACAGATGGACGTGTCATCCCCAATTCAGGAGTCTCAGCCTCTGTTTTCACAGACTGCAACGAAACGTCGTCTAGACGGCGATAAGGAGGAGGCCTCTGAACCAGCAAAAAGGGCAAACTCGGATATTCCGGCTGCTTTGTCATCTCCCTTTAGCTCCAGTAGCCAACCAATGTATGTTCACCCCTCCATTGTAATAGCCCCAACGGCATATAGCGAACAGGACAAAGGCCCTTTTGTAGTTCATGTGTCACATATCGAATCTGATCCAAATAGTGCTGCATTCATCCAACCAATGAAGTTTGGAAAATTTTTAGTATCCAACAAAATTAAAGATGTCGTTTTAGATGGAGTAAAAAAGATAGGACGTAACAGAATTTCCGTCGAATTCAAATCAGCATCGGCAGCTAATACATTCCTGAACTGCAACCTGCTGTCCCTATACAAATATACTGCGTCAATTCCGACATATAACATTACCCGCATGGGACTCATCAGAGGTATACCTACTGATTGGTCGATGGAGGAATTAGCAGAGTCGATTTCTGTCCCGGAAGGCTGTGGCATTCTTCTAAAAGCAAGACGGTTGAATAGAAAGCAGGTAACAGACAACCGCCCAACTTGGATACCTACCCAGTCAGTCGTGGTCACATTCAGGGGCCAGGTTTTGCCTGAGAGGGTATTTTGTTGTCACAATTCAATTGTAGTTGAGACGTACCAACTCCCTACTATTCAATGCATGAGTTGCTGCCGTTTTGGTCATGTCAAGGCCCAATGCCGATCGAAACCAAGGTGCTTCCGGTGTGCTCAACCCCACGCCGCAGAAAATTGTAACGTTGCAGAGGATAAAGCCACTTGTCTCCATTGTACAGGTGCACATTTTGCAGTTAACAGGGCATGTCCTGAACATTCACGTCAAAAGTTGATTAAACTCACAATGTCACAGGATAGCGTCCCGTATGCTCAGGCATCTTCGCTTTACCCTCCAGTGCGTCGGTCATATGCTGACATTGCTAGAACCCCTGCTTCCTTACACCCTACTCAGACACCACGTTCTACCCCACCAACCTCAGTCTCCTACAAAAAGACCGTAACATCTCGCCCAGTTCCTCGATCTCGCTCTCCTTTGGGAAAGAGTTACGACAGGCAAGCACATCAAGCCATAATAGGCAATTGTACTTCCTCTCTTCCAAATGGATGTGCATTAAATTCCGATTCGCCTTCTCCTACGTCGTCTGAGGATAATGAAAACCTCATTGAGTTACTCCTGTCCCTAATCATGCGCATTGTTTCCGGTCAAGGTGACCGTCTACCGTCCATCGTTGCCCATAAACTTTCCCAATTCTCCCATTCCCTGTCTGTACGTGGTTTCAATAATGACCCAAAAGGTAGTTCAGTGGAACTGCCAAAGTCTTAGACCAAAAAAAAGTGATATTTTATATTTTATAAACAAATATTCCCCATCCGTCTTTGCCGTCTCGGAGACGTGGCTAGTACCAGGCTCACACTTCCGTGTGACGGGCTACTCGTGTCTCCGAGACGACAGAGACGATGGCTATGCGGGGTGCGCTTTACTTGTGAAGCGCTCCCTGTCTTTCTCCCAAATCCCGCTCCCTCCCCACAGTCGCGATATTAATTTCGTGGCTGTGCGTATCTTCGATATCTCCCTCCTCTCTGTATATATTCCTTACCCTTCAACTTCTTCCATTAATGAACTACACACAACAATTTCAACCCTTCCCCCTCCAGTTCTGGTTATGGGTGACCTTAATGCTCATCATGTATCTTGGGGTTGCCACCTTTCTGATAATCCGGGGTTTCTACTTTTGGACCTTTTGGAAGATCTCAATCTTTGTATTTTGAACGATGGACGTCCAACAAAACGTTGTGCTCCTAATCAAAATCCTGCCTCTGCTGTAGATGTTACAATTTCATCCCCATCTTTAGCTCCTCTTGTATCTTGGTCTGTTCTTGATTCTACATTTGGTAGCATACATTTTCCTATCCTGATTTCCCTCTTAGACAAACAAGCTACAACCACACGTCTCTCTCCTCTTCAAAAATTTAAATTAAATGACGCTGACTGGTATGCTTATGCATCATCAGTTAGAGATCAGGTAAGTTCCCTACCGATTGCTGATTCCTCAAACGCGCTCTTGGCATATACTGATTTTGTAAACTCTTTACTCTCTTCTGCTGAAGCACATTTCCCTTTAAAAAATCCTGTCCGTAAAATTTCCCCTCCTTGGTGGGATGCTGAATGTACTGCCATCGTTCAAAAACGAAAGGAAGCTGAAAGAAGCTACAATGGTTCGATGACTTCTGAAAATTATGTTAGGTATAAACGAACAGCGGCACAAGCACGGAAACTTTTATCCAAAAAAAAAAGATCAGGTTGGATAAAATTCTGTGAAAGCATGTCACCCAGAACCTCAACATCTCTGGTTTGGAAACAAATCAGAAGATTCCGACAATACCTAACTTCTCCCAATGTGTCTTCGAATGACCCATCCCTTTGGTTGAATGCTTTCGCTGACAAACTAGCTCCTCCTTTTGCCCCAACGTTGGACTGTTTCCCTTCTTTAAGTAGCTATGTTTCTTCCTCCCCAAGTACCCTTCTTGACTCCCCATTTTCATTACAAGAGCTCCTTTCAGCCTTACAAGGCTTAAATGACTCTTCTCCTGGTGACGATGGGATTCCTTATTCCTTTTTGATTAAAGCGCCTCTTCCAGCAAAACTGTACTTTTTAAATTTGATTAACATATTCTTTGATCAGGGCATAGTGCCAGACTGTTGGAAGCAACAGATAATTATTCCGATCCCAAAACCTGGTAAAGACCCTCTTCACCACAATTCATACCGTCCCATCGCTCTGTCATCTGTCTTCCTCAAAGTCATGGAGCATATAATTAAAAATCGCCTCGAGTGGTTTGTCGAATCGCGTGGTATTCTATCAAAGACTCAATTCGGGTTTCGGAAGGGCTTTAGTACGCTGGACAGTTTAGGGATATTAACGACAGATATCAGATTAGCATTCAAAAACCAAGAATACCTTGTGGGTGTCTTTTTAGATATAGCTTCGGCCTATGACAATGTCCAGCTTCCAGTGCTCAGGCAAAAATTGCTGAATCTGAGTGTCTCAGAGAAGTTGGTGCGCCTCATCTGTAATTCACTGATGTCTAGATCCATTTCGGTCAGATATCAAGATACTCTTCTTCCTCCTCGACTAATTTGGAAAGGCCTCCCGCAGGGCTCTGTGTTATCTCCTTTGCTTTACAGTATATATACCCATGATCTGGACGTGACTGTTAACTCATTCTGCAATATTTTACAGTACGCCGATGACATCGCTCTATATGTATCCTCGAAGTCAATACCTGATGCGTCTTCACGATTAAACACTGCAATCAAATACCTTGGGGATTGGTTATCTAACCACGGGCTTGATATTTCAGTTTCTAAGTGCTGCTGTGTTACGTTTACTCATAAGCGCTATACACCGGAGGTGTATATTGTATCAAATGGAGAAATAATTCCTTGCAACAACAAAGTAAAATTTTTAGGTTTAATCTTAGACTCTAGGCTGACAGGGACTGCTCATTTTAATTATATTGCTGAAAGAGCCGAGAGAGGAGTCAACGTTCTTCGGTCGCTTTCTGGCGTTCGATGGGGT
Source organism: Scoparia ambigualis (assembly GCA_963921215.1). Classification (NCBI taxonomy): domain Eukaryota; kingdom Metazoa; phylum Arthropoda; class Insecta; order Lepidoptera; family Crambidae; genus Scoparia; species Scoparia ambigualis. The sequence goes on from OY992525.1 coordinate 4,846,359, forward strand.
GCACATCCATACTCACAAAAACTTTTATACAATGCCATCATCCGTAGTCACTTTGATTATGCTTCCTTTCTTCTGGATCCGGGCAATAAATCTGCCCTGGATAAACTAAATAAGATCCAGTCTAAGTGTCTACGCATTATATTGGGAGCTATGAAGTCCTCTCCCATCAATGCTCTCCAGGTCGAATGCGTTGACCCTCCTCTCTACCTTCGTAGGCAATACCTTAGTGACAGATTTTATCCAAAAGTTGCTCAAAATTCAACTCATCCTCTTTTAGCTCGACTAGATCTTCTCTGCTCATTAAGTAACCCCTCCGACCCTTCCCATAAAATACCTTGCATTCTCCTTAGTCATCAAAAATTCAATCGCCTCCCCGCTCCTATTGAAAAAATTCCTCTCAACCCTCTTTTCTCTAACAGCTTTGAATCTTTAATTTTTCAACCCCCTATTATTCTTAATTTTGGTGTATCTAAAGATGCTATAAGCGCTCCCCAAGAATTCCGCAGTATCTGGTCCGAGCGCTGGCAAGGCTGGTTCCCGATTTACACAGACGCGTCCAAGCTGTCTGAGGGTGGCTGTGTTGGTGCGGCGGTCTGGATACCTGCGTACAAAATTAGCTTAACTTTCAAATGCCCACCGGTAACATCAGTTTTTACAGGCGAATCGGTTGCTCTTTTGGAAGCGATTCGCTTTGCCAGGTCTCATTCTATAAATAATTGCATAATTTTCTCCGATTCTCTAAGCTGCCTTCAAACTATTTTGGCCATTCCTTTTAAATCAAAAACAAAGTTCCCTATTATACTTATGATCAGAGAGGCTCTTTTTGAATGTAAGAAAAATGATATTAACATTGTTCTTGCCTGGATTCCCAGTCATTCGGGAATTCCTGGTAATGAGACTGCCGACTCGTGGGCGAAAGTTGCGGTTTCAACTGGCTCTCTGGAACACTTTAAATTGTACTCCCATGACGCCGCATCCCTTTCTAACTTTCATCTGTTTAAATCATGGCATGTGCATTGGAACCAGACTAAAAGATCCATTGGTAAATATTACGCGGACATACAACAAACCATCCCGCCCCGACCATGGTTCTTCAAACACAAACGTCTCTCCAAAAAAGTTGTGTCTATCATCTGCAGAATTCGTATAGGTCATGCTTGCACTCCTGTACATTTAATGAAGTTGCATATTAGGGATAGCTCCATCTGCGAGTGTGGTCTCGATGAAGGTAACACCAACCATCTTTTCTTTAATTGTCCGAATATGGGCTCTTCCCTCTTTGATTTCCTTCCTAAAAGCGTTCCTCGCCCTTGTAATATTAAATATATTCTAAATTCCTTATCTCCCCCAATCTTAAAGTCTCTTAATAAATTTATTACATCCACAAATATTAAAATCTAATATATAAAATATTCCCTCATAACATTTCCCCTACCCCCTCCTATTTCCTCTACAAGCTTGTTTGTATAGTTGTATATAATACTATTTTGTTGTGATGTCCTATTTGTGTTGTCTTGTTTTGTTTTAGGTGGTTATGTTCTAACGTAGCTATTTTTTCTTCTATCCATTGACGTTCGTGTAAATGCTGCACACGTGACTTTGGCGGAACAGCGAGCCCTCGTAGGCAAGCTTAAGTTCGCTCGCCAAAAATAAAAGAAGAAGAAGAAGAAGAACTGTTTTGTGTTTGTTGTGAAAATTGTTGTGATTGTAAATATTGTAATTGGGTCGGCATACGTTAGTAAGTACCTACCTTATCTACCTAATGAGTAAGTAAATCATAGTAGGAATAACCAAAGGCGTGACTCGTCGCTCCTAAATTCGATTTGCACATATCGATACTCAACATTACAACTATATTCCGAATTAGAAGTACTCACGGTGAGGCAACTATTTGTATTGAACTCTGTGCTTTATACTCATGCTAAGACTATTTACAACCCTGATTTACCTAAGGCACCAGAAGGAAGGACAAGGTTTTTAAAGATCGCCCCATGTTTTCTCCATACGCAAGACGTTGCCAAATCTTTCTTGGCAATTTTTTATATAATAAGTTAAACCGTATCCTTAACATCTATCATATGACTCGTTATAAGTGCAAAACAGCAGTCTCGAATTTTCTACATTCAAAAACCTACGAAGACGTCGAAGATATGCTTCAGACGCTAAAATAAGCCGCAACCAAATTACTAGCGCCAACGTTTGATTGACACGAACACTACAGACACACACATTTATGCATACACGCGTACACGCACTCACACACATACACACACACACACGCACGCACACACCCTTGTTTGTACAGACGGCCTTTCGAGGACTATGGTTTTATATGACCCATCCGAGGACTCTCTCAAAAACCATGTTAATGACCTTGTTTTGTTACTTTAGAACGATAGAAAGAAACAGAAAACACTTTGTTAATGATCAGGTCTATTTGTCTAACGTTATTGCAGCATTTTATTTATTTACTGTTCTTGACCAATGCATGGACTTATTATACACTGCCAACACTTGTGGAGACATCTTTCCGAGGTCGTCTGTGTGTACCTTTCGAGGACCCAATCGCGAACAATCGTGTTTTATATTTAAAAAAATTGATAGATGTAATAAATAAAAAAACATCGGTTATAATACTTCACAGATACCATATGAAACTCCTCAATGACCAACAGTGCACATATTGTGATTGGTTATCATGTTGAGTACGAAGAAAAGTAGCTGGTTAAGTAACTATCAATGAGCAAAGGGTCACAGACTTCACAGATACCCTATGAAACTCCTCAATGACCGACAGTACACATATTGTGATGATTATTATGTTAAGTACGAAGAAACGTAGCTAGTTTTCGTACCTATCATTGGACAAAAGATTATAAAGTCATAGTCAAGATATGTTTATTTAATAAACTCAACAAATAATTACTATAAATCGTATAAATCTTTTTAACCTACCACCAATTCAGGACATTATTTTTTAACTGTTTCAAAGAACGGGCGCAAAAATCATAGCGCACAGAAGTAACGACATTTACAAAAAAAATGTCGTTACCAGGTCATAAAATACAATACATACTCATCATATACCAGGTCATACAATATATATGTGATCCTTTGCTCTATGATAGTTACTTAACCAACTACTTTTCTTCGTACTCAACATAATAATCAATCACAATATGTGTACTGTCGGTCATTGAGTATTTCTATATGGTATCTGTAATGTCTGAGATCTTTTGCTCATTAATAGTTACCTAACCATTTACTTCTCTTCGTACTTAACATGATAACCAATGACGATATGTGTACTGTTGGTCATTGAGGAGTTCCATATGGTATCTTTAAAATCTGGGATCCCTTGCTCGTTGAAAGTTACCTAACCAGCTACATTTCTTCGTACTCAACAAAATAATCAATCACAATATATGTACTGTTGGTGATTGAGGAGTTCCATATGGTATCTGTGAAGTCTGGGATCTTTTGCTCATTGATAGGTACTTAATTAGCTACTTCTCTTCGAACTTAACATGATAACCAATCACAATATGTGTACTGTTGGTGATTGAGGAGTTCCATATGGTATCTGTGAAGTCTGGGATCCTTTGCTTATTGATAGTTACCTAACCAGCTACTTTTTTTCGTACTTAACATAATAATAAATCCAAATATGTCTACTGTCGGTCATTAAGGAGTTCCATGTGCTATCTCTGATGTCTGGGATCCTGGGATCCTTTGCTCGTTGAATGTTACCTAACCCGCTACTTTTCTTTGTATTCAACATAATAACCAATTATAATATGTGTACTGTTGGTCTTTAAGGAGTTCTATAGGGTATCTCTAAAGTCTGTGATCCTTTGCGCATTGATAGTTACATAAGCAGCTACTTTTCTTCGTCCTCAACATAATAATCAATCACAATATGTGTACTATTGGTCATTGAGGAGTTCTATAGGGTATCTCTGAAGACTGTGATCCTTTGCTCATTGATAGTTACTTAACCAGCTACTTTTCTGCGTATTCAACATTATAATAAATTACAATATGTGTACTGTCGGTCATTGAGGAGTTCTATAGAGTATCTGTGAAGTCTGTGATTCTTTGCTCATTGATAGTTACTTAACTAGCTACTTTTCTTCGTACTCAACATGATAACCAATCACAATATGTGTACTGTCGGTAATTGAGGAGTTTCATATGGTATCTGTGAAGTCTGAGATCCTTTGCTCATTGATAGTTACCTAACCAGCTACTTCTCCTCTTACTCAACATGATAACCAATCACAATATGTGTACTGTCGATCATTGAGGAGTTCCATATGGTATCTATGAAGTCTGGGATACTTAGCTCGTTGATAGTTACCTAATCAGCTACTTTTCTTCGTATTCAACATAATAATCAATCACAATACATGTACTGTCGGTTATTAAGGATGTCGATAAGGTATCTACGAAGTCTGTGATCCTTTGTCTACTCATAGGTACCAGCTACTTTCTTTGTATTTAATACAATAACCAATCACAACTTGATCATTCGTCATTGAGGAGTTTTGTTGCCTGTCGCCAAGGGTCTTCATCATATCTTCACCATATTTTAAATCGATTAAAACCTATCGATACAAAAAAAAAACATCCAAATCAGTGTAACCTGAAAATACATTAAAGAAACATAGTATATACAACCGAATTGATAACCTACTCCTTTCAGAAGTCCGTTAAAAATATTAGACAACATTACATACATTTCTCTGATTCTGCATTGACCCAGCCGGGAATCGAACCTGGGACCTCAGAGATGGCGACATAAGAGTCCGCCCCCGTGCGAGCCACTCGACTAGAGCGGTCGTCAATAATGAAGATTGAACTAAAAGTTATGGTCGTCTATTTGAAAAAAGAATATTAAAGAAAATTTTGAAGTTATTATTAAAAATAAAGATTAAAATGATGTTGACAAATTTTGACAAATGATTTCATATTTGTTTCAATATGGGTGATGGATATCAAATGAAAGGGCAAGTTAAATGAATAAAAAAAAATGAGAAATATGATATACTTCTCATTTTTTAAAATCGTTACAACAAAATTAAAAATAAAAATAAAGATTAAAAAGATGTTGACAATGTACGAAAAGCTAAAAAAGTATTCGGTAGGTCCTAGGTACCAGTCATCACACCACTCTCCTCATCAATCTAGGACATTCTAGGCCCTAGACTACCTACCTACCTAGACTACCTACCTACTTAACTAGCTACTTTTCTTCGTACTCAACATGATAACCAATCACAATATGTGTAGTAGGTAGATTGATGAGGAGAGTGGTTTGATGACTGGTACCTAGGACCTACAGAATTATGTTTTAGCTTTTAGTACATTGTCTACATCTTTATAATCTTGATTTTTATTTTTAATTTTGTTATAACGATTTAAAAAAAATGAGAAGTATATCATACTCATTTTAATTCATTCAACTTGCCCTTTCATTTGATATCCATCACCCATATTGAAACAAATATGAAATCTGGCCTTTCCGGCAGCCATCTTAGATTTAAAAATATATCAAAACTTTTAAACAGTATTCTATTACTCAAGCCCTTTCATTTAATACCCATATTGAAGGGGTAGTGAAAAAAAAATTTGCCTGCCATTTTGTTGGCGACCAAATTGGATTTTAATTTTCTTCATAGTGTAATCTATTCTACTAGGCAAGACCTTTTATTTAATACCCATATTGAAGGGATTGTCATAAGAAAAATGAACCGGCTATTTTTTTGGCGGCCATATTGGATTCTTATTTTATTTCATAGAGAACTCTGTTCTACTAATCAAGCCCTTTCATTATTGAGGATGTAGTGATAAAATATGTAATCCGCCATTTATTAGCGGTGACCATCTTGGATTTATAATGATAGCAAATGAATTAAATTATATTGTTATTAGAACTAAAGGTGCGTACACAATTTCAGATCAATCCGTCAACAGGAAGTGGGTCTAATTTTAATTACTAGATTTGACCCAAAGAAATAAACAGGGCAAGCGAAATAAAACCGTTTAAAATTAAAGAAAAAATGCTTTTTATAAAATAATAATTTAAACCTGATAAGAAAAATATCATTGTATAAGTACCTACATTGCAATCTTTAACGATAATTAACCATATTCGTCTACGTCACAATAATCCCATATCGTGAGATAGGTACATTACCTATTATTAATTATTATTAAACTTATACTAGTACAAAAGTACTCGTCAAGACGATTCAAACGAGCCCATACTCGATGGGGTTATGTTGTTTAATTACTGAGTTGCTATGGCCATCTTCCAGCTCTATCATCAGACCCTGGTTACCATCTAGCACAAAAGTACTCGTCAAGACGAATCAAACGAGCCGAGACTCGATGAGGTTGCGTCGTTTCTTTACTCAGTTTCTATGACCATCTTCCAGCTCCATCATCAGATCAGACCCTGGTAACAATCTAAAACCAAGTACTCATCAAGACGAATGAAACGAGCCGAAACTCCATGGGGTTGCGTCGTTTCATTACAGAGTTCCTATGACCACCTTCCAGGTCCATCATCAGACCGTGGTTACCATTGAAAGACAAACTACTCGTCAAGGCGATTCAAACGAGCCCAAGCTCGATGAGATTCTGTCGTTTCTTTGCAAAGTTCCTATGACCACCTTCCAGCTCCATCATCAGATCAGCACCACGTCATCATAATATTGCATTGTCACGCGATTTACACATGTATGCAAAATTTCAGCTCTATCGGTAACCGGGAAGTGGATGAAATTTAATTTGCAAACGGACAGGTGAAATTAAATAAAAGCTTGTGAAAATACTTACTTTGCTTACGTCCTTACAAAACAAAGACGGAAAAACAACACTCTTTGATCACGACGTGAAAATGTATCCATATGAGGACCATAATACACACTGTCAGGTACTGACACCAATATGAGGTCTTGAGTGTAAAATTTACACATAAGTCCTCACACAGTACAACAGACATGAGTCGAGTGTATAGCGAGTACAAATCGATAGTGGCGCCGCCTAGTGTTCACACTCTGTCGGTGTGTGAACCGAAATTTTTAAGACCAATCCGAGGATTCCTTGACTTTTCCTTATTAAGTATACAGGAAGGTTCACAATCGCACGTAGAGTACGATGCCGTAGTCAAGCCAAACCGAGGACCCACGAAAAAGTCCTCGGATTGAAAACGTCCTCGGATGTGCCTTGTGTATTCAGGCCCACGTCCTCGGATGGTACTTAAAACAAACACACCCCCACACCCCCCTCCCCCCCCCCCCCCCCACACACACACACACACACGCACGCACGCAAGCACACATGCTCAAGTTCAGACATAAACATACACAAACATTAACGCACGACTAAGATCACAAACCAAGTCCGAAGTGGGGGCCAGAACTCTGTACCTCAGGATATCCTAGCACAGGTTCTGCTCTCTCACAATGTTCATGTCCATGTACTTACCACATAATTATTGTAAACTTTTTGTGTATTGTGACTATTGTGAAAGAGAAATAAATCGATTTTATTATTATTATTATAAATGCTGTTAGCACACGGCACACATGCAATTGCGAGACGATTTGCGATGTGTTACTGGTAATTTAGTTAATCAGACGAATTGCGATTTAGGGAATCCGCGCCCGACCCAAATTACCTATTGGGACATAAACTCAGACCTTGTTTTGTAAATTTTTGTAGAGTGCTATTTTATTGTTAAATACCATAATTGGTACTACAGGCTAAATGTTTGTCATTACAGGACTACACCTTAACTGGGCAATCTGTAAGGGTTGTCAACTTGTCAATGTTGTGCCTCTGCCAAAACATACAAGGTAGGTAAGTAATCAAATCTTTAACAATCTTTATTGAGGGCACTTATTGTTAACAATAATATTGTTTAATGTTATGAATCAATAGCAACTAGAAACGCTAAGGAACTTGCAATGGTTTATTCTCAGATCAGATCAGTCAACTATAACTGTTATTTCTTACCCATTAATTTGTATTGTCACTGTCAATTTTATAGAATGAATCTCCTGGCATCGGCCTATCTGAAACCAGAAAATTTTAACCTCTTCACCCTTAAAGACAATAATTTTCATTGAGGAATAGAATGATATATAATGGGGTTGCACAAAAGATCCCAATGGATCAACGTGCTACTGTGAAAGAGAACCTCGGCAGGCCCCCTTAAGAAAGGTTAAGATCAATAAGATGGCATTTTTTGTTCTTTGCTACACTCATAAGATGTGGATCTCTGTACTGTAGCCTGAAATAAAATTCCCTGTTCAAAGTTAACACTGATAGTTTACTAACTTAGTTCCGTGTTTCCCGAAAGGTGCAAGACTTGTAATACAAGTGTGTTACCATAGTAACACTTGTAAAATACCAAACTTACAAGTGTAGCGTTTCACAAAACTGTACTTAGAAAATAATTGTAGAATAAAATCTCAATCAAATAATAAACCTCACAAGTAAATATTTACACATGTAAAACCAATTCTGTTTCTTAAAAAATTGCATTGACACTTGTGACTAGTGACTAGTGACTTTCAGAAATTATTCTAGCAGTGTCGGGAAACTCCTAATTTTTATGTATTGAAAACGATAAACGAAACTAACGAGTCAAACAAAATCTTTATACCTTCATTTGTCAAACATTGATCAACCTGAAATTAAATGATTGTCCATTATTTAAAATAAAAACGAAAATAATAAAATGGTGCCTGTATCACTCTTGTGATGTTTCATGTTAAATTCTGTTTCGAGACTTTCAAAGACATTTAACTTAATACTATTTAAATCTCTTTGGAAACTTTCAACAATTTTAATCATCTCTGTAAAAAGTTATCGTCGACAGTTTTTCAAAGAGATTGTCCAATTGAACTTGTAAAATGGCATATTATTATAGTTTTTTAGGGATGATTTATATATCAGTATCAGTTGCGCGCGCGCATCCCCCCCGTGCGGGCGTGTTTTATAATTTGTACCTGTATTATCTCGTACATGTCGAAATGACGAAAGTTGTGAAGTGCAATAGCTGTAATATTATAATCGACGAAATGTTAGCGTATATACAAAATAAGATATCGGTTATTGATGAGGATACGTTGCTACGTATATGCACCTCATCATTTACGAGTGAACAAATTGAAAAATCAAAGGAGTTGTTGTTCGAGGCAGTTTGTGTTGAGAGCGGGAAAATTAAGCGTAAGAATAAGGGCAAGGAGCAGCGAAATCTAGTGGATATTGTGAACGTTTTTAAGTCTACGGAATCAGATAAGTTTCCCATTTTCGTTGCGAGAGATTTGGAGCGGTTACCTCCTGTTTTGTTCGACCACTTAGACTGTACTAAGCTTTTGAAAGATCTTCTGTTGGTACAAAATGAGCTTAAGGAAATAAAATCAACATACGTTACGCACCAACAGCTAAGCGAATTTAAAGCAGAGATTTTAACCGCGCGAAATGACTCAATAATTCCGTTATCTGTCTGCAAAGTAAATAAAAAGCGAGGTGGTTGGATGATGGACAGTGGGCCTATGGGCCTATCCCATTTTCCCGACCTGTCTGATGATGATTTTAATAATGGCATTGAGGAAATCATTCCGCCTGGGCTGACAAAAATATCGGCGGTAGATGTGAACTGCGACAGCGACAAGGAGCTACCGTGCGCGAAACGCTCGGTCGGCCGAGCGGCTGTGACGTCATCGGCGCCGGCCGCCTTAATTACACCGCAACAGGCGCGAAGCGAGAAAACTAGGAGAAAACAGGCGTGCTGTGGGACAGAACCTGTGGCGAAGACGGCGGCGGCAGTTCCGGAGGTGCATACTGGTGACAACCAGGGTTGGCAAACTGTGTCCAAACGTCGGAAAGCTCCGAAGTATCGATATTTAGGAAATAAAGGAAACTGTAAGGACTATCAAGGGAAGTTTAAGGCCGCCGAGCAAAGGCTACCTATTTTTATAACTAAGGTACATAAAGATACATCTGAAAAAGACATAACGGATTATGTTTATGAGAAAACAAAAGAACTTATAACGCTTGAAAAAATATATTTTAAAGAGGAAAAAGAGCATAATGCGTATAAGTTTTTTGTTCCTGAACAGAAATTGTCATTATTTCTCGATAGCGAGCTCTGGCCGCAGGGAATTATATTTAGGCGTTTCGTGAATTTCAAGCCACGAAAAACGAACGGTGTAAATGGGGACGCCGTGCACGGCAGTAATCGGAATTTTAATGAAAGATAAGTCACTATATAACTTAGTAAGCTTTAACTGCAAGAGTGTTAAGCGTTCGACGGACAACATCAGGGAATTATGTCGTACGTCTGATATTGTTGCCCTGCAGGAAACGTGGTTGTTGCCAGACGATATTCAATTTCTAAATACGATTAATGAGGGCGAGTTCGGCTACACCGGTACATCCGCGGTGGATACGGCCGTGGGGATGCTTCGTGGACGTCCGTACGGCGGAGTGGCACTATTGTGGCGAAAAAGCATTTTCGATAACGTTTTGGTGGTGCAGTGCAATAACCCGCGAGTGTGTGCAATTAAAGTGACCGTGGAGCACAGGGCCTTTATAGTATTTAGCGTTTACATGCCCACAGATAATATTGCGAACCTGTCAGAGTTTACGGATTGTCTCGGTCTGGTAAGCGCTATTATTGATACTAATAACATCGAAACTGCTTATATCTTAGGCGACTTTAATGCGCATCCCGGAGAACTTTTTTATAAGGAATTAGATTGCTTCTGTTCCGAGTCGAATTGGATGTGTGCCGATATCGTTTCGTTAGGTGTTTGTTCGGAAACATTTACCTTTGTTAGTGAAGCAAACGGTGCGAGACGATGGCTTGATCACTGCGTTGTGACTAGCTCGGCGATGCAAACGATTGTCAATGTAAATGTAAAGTATGATGTACTATGGTCGGATCACTTTCCTCTTGTAATGCAATGCAATTTAGGTGGCATTAAACCAAAAGTTTATGAATCAAACTTTAGTGTACATGGCAATAAAATTCGTTGGAATGAAAGAAAGCCTGAACAAATAAAAACTTATACTAAATTATGTAACGATAGCTTAAGATTAATTGACTTTCCTACGGAATTATGTGCGTGTAGTGACTATGTATGTAATAATCTTGACCACAGATATTTTATTGATAAAATGTATGACAATATTATTGATGTTTTGTGTAAAGCAGCCAGTGCTAGTCATTCTCAAAAACGGATGTCTAGTAAAGGGCCCGTAATCGGTTGGAATAAATATGTGAGAGACTCGCACAGGGAGGCGAAACTTAAATTTGAACTCTGGGTGCTATATGGGAGGCCGAGGATAGGTCATGTTTGGAATGAGATGCACACAAGCCGTAAAATTTTTAAGTCCCGTTTGCGGTGGTGCCAAAACAACAGTGAGCAGATAAAAATGGATGCTTTAGCAGCTCAACATTCCAGGCATGACTTCCGTGGCTTTTGGAAATCAACGAACATGCTTAATAGTAAACCAGGCACACCCGTAAGTGTCAATGGAGTGTGTGAATCTTCGAACATAGCAGAGATGTTTAGACAACATTTCACAGTTAAATCACCGTTAGGACCATCAATGCATGAGTGCGGTGCTGGTGCTGGTTGTAGTGGCCAGAAGATAAATGCTCGTTTTGTGGCAAAAGATGTCAATATCGTAATTAATTCAATGTCACGGGGCAAGTCTCCTGGTCACGACAACCTGAGCATCGAGCACCTTAAGAATGCAGGTTGTCACCTACCAAGAGTATTGGCAATGCTTTTCTCATTGTGCGTAGGACATTCTTACTTACCGGCTCAAATGATAAAAACTGTTGTGATACCGATTGTTAAAAACAAAACCGGTGATACTAGTGACATTAATAATTATAGACCGATATCGTTGGCTAGTATTGTCGCGAAGGTATTTGATAGTCTGCTTAATAAACAGCTTGAACAACATCTTCAGTTTCACGATAACCAATTTGGTTTCAAACCTGGCCTCTCCACTGAGACAGCGGTGCTGTGCCTTAAGCAGACTGTCAGGTACTATACCGACAGAAATACGCCCATTTTTGCCTGCTTTCTTGACTTGTCAAAGGCGTTTGATCTGGTTCGCTATGATTTGCTATGGCAAAAACTTCGCAAGATGTCTGTACCAGATGAACTAACACGCATACTCGAACATTGGTACCAAAACCAGATCAACGTCGTGCGATGGTCGGGAACTTTTTTGCAGCCTTACGGATTGGAGTGTGGGGTGAGGCAGGGGGGTCTGACCTCTCCCAAACTGTTTAATCTGTATGTGAATGCGTTAGTTGAGGAGCTCAGTAGCACGCATATCGGCTGCCATATTGGTGGGATATGCACGAATAATATTAGCTATGCAGACGATATGGTGCTGCTGAGTGCCTCTGTGTGTGGCTTGTCTAAACTACTTGACATCTGTGAAAAATATGCTGCTGAACATGGCTTGTTGTACAATGTCAGTAAAAGCGAAGTTATGGTTTTTCAGGCTAGACGAAGGTGTGTCGATTTAATACCCCCTATCAAACTTAAGGGATGCGTTCTAAAGAGAGTAGATCAGTTTAAGTACTTGGGACACCTTGTAACGTCGGACCTCAAAGACAACGCTGACATTGAAAGAGAGCGAAGGGCATTATCTGTTCGGGCCAATATGTTAGCGCGACGATTTAGTCGATGCTCGAAGAATGTAAAAGTCACCTTATTTCGGGCCTTTTGCACTTCGTTTTATACTTGTGGTTGGATTACACACAGAAACAATATAATGCCCTTCGCATACAATACAATAATGCATTCAGGGTGCTGTTGGGGCTGCCCCGTTTTTGCAGCGCAACAGGGATGTTCGCCGCAGAGCGCGTGGATTGCTTTTACACAGTGATGCGGAAGCGGTGCACATCTCTGGTGCGTAGGGTGCGGGCCAGTGCCAATGTATCCTGAGAGAATTGGCCCAACGTTTTGACTGTCAGTATGTGAATCACTGTAATATGATTCACCTACTGACTAGAGTCAAAATAAATAATTAATACACCTATTGTAATTTTCATTAATGTTTATTGTTTTGTATGTCAAGATCATTATTTTTTTATATTTTTATTCATTTAAATTTTAATTTTAATGTGTAATCAATAACTTATGTAATTTTATTTTTATTTGATTGTATAATATAATGTGATTTTATTTTATAATTGTAATGTAATGATGATCCATGTTGGTCGAATAAATGAATTTTATTTATTTTATTATATTAGAGCGAGCCGTGCACGGGGCGTGCCCCGTGATTTGAGACGATTCGACGATCGACTGATTTGAGACGTTGCATACATTTTGTATGAAGCAGTTCATATTACACCGTGCATGATCCGTGTCCAGTCCGGGCCCGGATAGCCCGGACGGGACACGCCCCGTGCACGGCCCGCTTTAATATAAAACATCCCTTACAAGGCTTGTAATGTTTTTGTGAAACATATTTTAGAAGCACTAGTATTTTTACTTTTGTAGAACATCAGAATCACAAGTTTACAGCCATTTAAGTGCTTTCATAGTTATCAATATTGCTGTCTCTGAGAGACCATCGGAAATTTTAAAAACATATATTACAGTGACATTGACATTATAATGTCATTATTGCAATGATTTGGTACCGTAAAAAACAACACTTGTTATTTACTTCGTAAAACAAAATTTACAAGTCCTTGTTATATATCGAAGCTTGTGAACTTGTGAACTTGTTCCATGAACTTCAACTTAAGATTACCTATGTATTATTATGTACATACATCCTACAGCATATAGCGGCGATGGGCTCATCAAAATAATACTACCAACCCCTTTCTTCACTTGCGTGTCGTAAAAGGCCACTAACGGACTAAAGACTGCACATACATCATCACTTCCTTACTTACTTAGTAAGTTTTTTTTTGTTTGTTATACTTAATTACTTATTTTTTATATTTTTCATTTTTGTAATTTATTTAATATCGATATAATCGAAGTCGAAATATTCATCCAAATGTAATTCCTAGTGCCATGGGACCACGGGTAATTAAAATTACCCTTGGACCCGGTAATGGGTCGACCCACCGGGACCACGGGTAAAGACGCCTAATCCCAGTGCAGATATCTAGTGTCACTCGGATTTTTACATTTCTTGAAACATTTACGACAAAACAGCTAGGTACTTAGGTACATACATATAATCACAACTATTATCCCGAAGGGTTAGTCAGGGACTAGGACTGCATCTCTCAGTGTGACAGGTGGTGAGTCTATCGCCGCTCTATGCTGTTGGATGTCTTTAGTCCGTTAGTCGCCTTTTACGACACCCAATGGAAGAGAAGGGTGTTGGTATCCTTTTATTGAGCTACTACGCGATACGGCTCGGCGGTGAATTTCATAAGAGGGTTTACGCATTTCGGTTTCCCATACAATTTTACAAGTCGAAATTTTAAAGACCAATAAGCCAATTTTATTGAAAGTAAACTAAACTAAATAATTTGTTGAAAATATTTTTTAAAAAGGTCTAGTTGGTTGAGTTATTGCGATTTAAGAGCCCTATTACAAATCTCTACTCTGCGAGGATAAGTATTTTAAGCGTCCCGCCCGACAACTTATTGAAGGTCACGAGTCCACCCACAATACTGTGTTGAAAGTACGACCAAGCGATTTTGATACTGTTCCCAAGTTTATATTTTTTAATATTTATGTGGAGTAATTTTTTATCGCTATACCCGCACATTTTTAGTGTGCCATGGGTCTAGTATGTGAATATTTGTTAAAAACATTTGTTTTATTTACCTAGTCCTTTATCTAGCAAAGGACGTTTTTCGTTTTAGATAAAAATTATAGCTTAGATTAGAATACAATTAATTACAGAAGACAAAACAGCTTGGGTCTGAAATGCTCCAAGTACTCCAACAGCTATTTCTAATTGTCTATAATTAATTTATATAGAGCACTATATTTAATTAAGCTATTTACATTCAAATTCATATTTTGTATTTTGTGACCTGGTAACGACATATAATATATATATATATATATATATATATATATATATATATATATATATATATATATACAGTCGTGGTCAACTAATTAGGGACAATCTCTAGTTAAGCCAAATTGTGAATTTATTTTTTATTTTCCAACGAGTCTTAACAATATTCCATATCTTTTACACGTAAGTATAATTAGTCATTGATGTGCCCGATTATACAAACAATAACAACTTCTTAAACATTAAACCTCTTTACAGTATAGCTGATAGATTATCAGTGTGCTATTTGTTCAAAGAATGCTGGCTGGCCATTTAATTAGGGACACTGAGATATTGCGTTCTATTTTCAAAATTTGAATCTCAATACTTTTTTATTTCTTCTTTTATTGTTTTGTGGTAGTTTTGGCGGCAATCCAGATTTTTAATTTTAAGTTTTGAGAATTATTTTGAAGAAATATGGGCAAAAATAAAAGTTGCGATCCAACACTACGAACAATTATCATGAAGTTTGTCGAGCGTGGTTGGTCATACCGAGGGATAGCAGAACATTTAAATTGTTCAAAAACTATGGTATGCAATGCAGTGCAACATTTCAGGCGCAATAACACAGCTTTAAATGTGCCCAGGACAAAAGATCGAGAAAAACAACTCCGCAAGAAGATAGAATGATAACCAGGTTAGCTAAGAAAGATCCGTTTCTAGGCTCTATTTTAATTAAACACGAAGTGTTTGCAGACGAAAGAGCCGGTGTATCAGCGAGGACCGTTCGACGACGTCTGGTAGAAGCAGGGTTGTTCGGAAGAGTGGCTCGCAAAGTACCGTTGTTGAAGAAAGAACATAGAAATGCTCGTTTGGCGTTTGCACGTAAATATGGACATTGGACCTACGCCCAATGGCAACATGTATTATTCTCTGACGAGACCAAGATTAATTTAATTTCTTCAGATGGAAGGCAATACGTACGGCGTCCTGTAAAAGCGGAAATGAATCCAAGATTCACAAAAAAGCAGGTGAAACATGGCGGTGGAAACATTAAAATTTGGGGTTCATTTTCTGGACGTGGAGTGGGACCTGTGAGAAAAGTTCAGGGTAACTTAGACCAACATCAATACAAAACAATATTGGAGGAAACTATGCTTCCCTATGCTGAGGAGCATCTCCCTATTATATGGACGTTTCAGCATGATAACGACCCGAAACATACCGCCCGTTCAGTCAAGTCGTTTCTTACCAGTCAGTCAGTATCGGTGCTAGATTGGCCAGCAAATAGCCCGGACCTCAACCCAATTGAGCACCTTTGGCACGAAATCAAGAAAAAAGTTTCAACTTATCGTACCACAACTTTAGATCAACTTAATCAAGCTTTTTGTGAGGCATGGGCAAACATTCCTATCGAAACATGTCAGAAACTGATAATGTCTATGCCACATCGGTGTCAAGCGGTAATTACTAACAAAGGTTTTGCTACTGGGTACTGATTTTACACGTAATAAAATGGAGCTTTTAAAAATATTATAATACTGGAGATTATTCGTTTTGTTTAACTCTATTCATCATTATACTTTACTGTCCTTAATTAAATGTCCAGCTACATAATTATACCTTAAAATTTAATACATGTTCAACCTTTGATATTAAATACTTTTTTCTATTTAATTATTCTCTTATTTACAGCCATTTATAGTATAATAATCGGACCAAATTATGCAAATAATAGGTGCTGAAAAATCAATAGGGTTTTATATTTATATGTACATAACCGGTTATTGCTCTTCACTATCTTGAATGTCCCTAATTAGTTGACCACGACTGTATATATATTTATATACCTATATATATTTTGTAAATGTCGTTGCTTCTGTGCGCTGTGCTTTCTTGCGCCCGTTCTTTGCCACAGTTAAAAAATGATGTCTTGAATGGGTGGTAGGTTAAAAAATATTTGGACGTTTCAAAGTACTTATTAATTGAGTTTATTGAATAAATATATTTTGACTATTGACTACAATTTACATGGGAGTACCTATAGAACACCATAAAAGGATGGAAAGGATGTTCACCATTATAATACCAGAAACAAAGAAAAACTATGTATGCCTAGAGTAAGATTACAAAAAGTTCGTAACCTTGGTATAAACTTGAAAATTAAGTTATTTAATATGTTACCTGTTATTATAGTCGATCTGCCTTATGTAGAATTTAAGCATAAAATTAAGCATTTCCTTGAAATACACCCATTTTATAGTATATCAGAATTCATGGCAAGCACGTTTCTGTGATAATTTAATTTATTTTTATTTTTTATCTTAGAATTTTAAAATTGACAGAATGAACTTTAAAAAATTGTTTTCTATTTTTTATTTTATTAATATAATTTCTTTTTATTTTAGAATTTTAGAATTGACACAAAGAAATTTGAAAAATTGATTTTTTTTCTATATCAAAAGGTTTTTAATTATTTTTTTAAAATATTTTTCCAAAATGGGTAGAATTAGTTTTTTGTTTTATTATTTCGAATTTTCTGATGAAATTTCTTTTTTTTTTAATTTTTATAGATTAAATGGATATTGTTGATAGTTTACATTAATGCTAAGGAAAATTTATTGTAAATGTTTGACTTACCTAGGTTGCGCTATGTAACAAAGGGTGAATAAATAAATAAATAAATAAAATAAAACAGAACTACCTATTTGCCAAATTTCAATCAAATCGATCGAATGGTTTAGGTGTGAAAAAGCAATAGAAAGGTAGAGTTTTTATTTCAGATTTATTATCACAAGTCAAACGAGGTAAGAATCGAACGAGGCCAAACATTGGTTAGGATTAGAATACTATATGCTTTAATGGCAAAAAATACCTTGCTATATTTGCATTTCTTAATGTAGATGTATATCTTAACTTCTTTACACATTCATACCTTTTTCGACCCATGCTGAACATAACGAGATTAATATTAAGAATAATTCAACATCATAGTAAGCTTTCTTGATTCCATATAAAACAAACACTAAAAAAATTAAAAGAAAGAAATACTTTTTAAAAACAAGCTTTTATTATAGTCTTGTCAATAAAAGGAATAAAAAATTTAAAAATAACAATTTAAACCTGATTAGAAAAATGTCATTGTACATAATTATATAGGTACGTACAGTGCGACATAAAAGAGTAGAAAATAAATGAGGGCGCTGTTGTCGTTAACATAGCAACCCTGATAGGTCGACCAAATTGGTCTTGATACTTGTTATTATTTAATATTTTCATTTAATTGGAAAACATCACTTACACATTGCTCTGATACTAAGGAAGTAGCTAAGGCACTTGTGATCACAGACATATAAATGTCTGTGCTTGTGATAAAGAAATCAGAAACAACGACGGTACCACAACACCCAGATCCGAGGCAATATAGAAATGTTGGTTTTCTACATTAACCCAACCGGGAATCAAACCCGGGACCTCAGAGATGACGAC